>JAJLSY010000011.1:0-428969 GCA_030567935.1 Ogataea pinus | reverse complement strand
CAGAATAAAATGCAAAAATACAAAAAACTCACGTCATATCATCGTAATGATCATCCAATAACTATTGCCTCCTTTCTTTCCTAAACAAGAAATTTAAATCCTTTTTGAGTCTCACCTCCGAATTCTCCCAAATCATTATCGTAGTACCAAATTTGCCCTTTGGCCAATCATTCTTTTCCTTAACTGTTTGCAACACCTCCACCTAGCTACTTGAAACCTTCAAGTACAAAAAAAAATCAAATTTTAGAATTGAAATTCAAACATTTTAACACCTCTTTCTTATCTTCATTCATCAATCGGGCGGCGGTGTGACCGGGAACAAACTAGGTCCCACGCTCCATAATTTGCAAGGATCGACCGGGAAATGATTACATCTCTCAGATCTCTACTAATGACGTAATTTTAAAGGCTTTGTGGCTATAAGCTATTAATACTATTATTTTATTTATTATTATTTATTACCCATTCTTGAATCAATTACAGCAATTTCATCCTTCAAACTTGCTTCTTCAACAGTCTTAACTAATTCTTTTGTACTTCTAGCAACGTCAAATGCGATCCCTGCAGATCTCTGTTTGAAAGATTTTTCAGCAAATTCAAAATCATCATTTTCACTATAATTATCGTATAACAAAATCATTCTTTCAACACAATCTTTTAATGTTTTAACAATATATTTGGCATGTCCCATCGATTCAATATATCTACTTTGATTCATCAAAGTACTTGTACCTTCAGCCATTTGTTCAACAACATTACTAATTTCAACGGCACCTTTTCTTAATAATCCTCTTGTAGCTTTTGGATCCTTAATCGACTTTAAAAGTTGTTGGATAGCAGAAATTACTTCAGCTGTTTGATATTCCAAATAGATTAATAGCTCCTTTAATGTATTATCAGGATTTAATGTATTGAAATTTTCAATAACAAATTCCTCTTGTAGTTCTTGTTGAACAACTGCTTTACTTGGTATAACCAATGCACTTCCTGCACTTGGAACTGTCTCCGATGAACTTGGAGGATTTGAAGCACCATTGACCAAATTTTCTTTAACGGCAATCTCTTCGTCGTTATATTGCTGAACTCTCTTCTTTGCACCAAATTTATTAAAAGCAGATGATACATTAGTAACATCACCACCACCATTCTTCAATCTACTAGGTGACAAAGATCTACCATTCTCATTTGAGTTTTCTTGTAGTTTTTTCATTCTTTCCAACAGATTGCCATTACCAACGCCTCTTGAAGGAGTTAAAAATTTGTTATTTTCATCTGGTTTTGATGATGACAAATCAGAAGGGGATGAAAATTTGGATGTTAAGGATGATACACTAATATTTGAAGGATTTTTATAAACTCCAACATTCTTGGTAGGTGTGTTGAATAACTCCCTATTTGGAGTGGTTTGAACAGGACTTATGGCTCCAAATAAGTTACTGGTACGAATGGAAGATGGAGCCTTTTGTGTTGGATGATTGTTCAAAGTTGGTGATAATTCTTCATCTTTTAATTTTTGTGTAATTCTTAGAGGTCTAACAGTTGTTTCTTCGTTCAAGGCTGGAGATCTTAAATAGTCGCTTTCTTCTTCCTTATACTTATTTGAAGTATCAATTTCTAATCTTGGGAGACTAGTAACTGAAACATCTGGTACAGTATCGTCATCTGTTGGACCTCTTAACTTCACCAACTTTAAGAACTCGGCAACAAGAAAACATAAATCATTAATTGCTATATCAACAACTAAGTTTGGAATCATTGGAAAATAGATCGCAAAATATCTTGTTGATGATAGAAGATTCGAGATTGCTGCTTGAATTAATCCTGATTGTTGATTAATCTCGGAAGAGAACTGCGTCGTCCCAATAGTTTTGATAATTGATGTGGTGGAAACAACTTGTGCAGCTCTCTCAAATAAAACACCTGTGTCAATACTTGAATCAGATACATACAAAAGAAAAGATTCAACAGATGAATAGAATCCTGAAACTTTATCAATTGGAATTAACCCAGTACTTGAAACCAATCCTTTATAAGTTTTTGAACCAACTGGAGATTTATTCAGCTTATCCAATGTTTGATTCAATCTAACCTGCTCAAATCTTGATTGCCATTTGATTAAATCTTCATTTAATCTAGCTAATTTCTTGGAATCTTCCAGCGGTAATGATCTATCAACGACCGAACCTGCCGTTGATAAAGTTGCTCTCTGTAACAAGGAATGCTCCTTTGTTAGCATCAAATGGGATTCTTTTAATGAATCATGATTTTGCTCCAGTTCTCGATTTGAAGCTTTCAAAAGATCTCTATCTTCTGCCAAGTCTGAATTTTTCTTCTTCAAGAGTTCTAGTTTGTCTAACATTGCTTCATGAGATGTGAATTGATTTTTCAGTTTTTGATGTTGTATGGTTAACTCTTGGAACTCTTTATTCAAACTCTCATGGGTTTCTTTGTCAACTATGCCATTTCTTCCCTCTTCCAATTGATCTTCCAAAAGAGCAATCTGTTCCAGTAATTTTTCATTTTGGTACTGAGCAGTTTCGTTTCCTTCTTTTAATTTAAGATAGTTCTCTTCCAAAAGTTCTCCTTCTTGAATCTCATTTTGTAGATCTTTCACAATACCATCTCTTTCAGAAAGTTGACTTTGTAATTCAACTTTTTCACTCTGTAATTTTCTATGATCTTTGGAAATTCTATCAAACTCAACCAAATTGTTTTGTAACTCCGAAACTTGGTCACTATAGAACACATTTCTCTCGCTCAATGATTGGTTAATCTTTTCAAGATCAGCAACTTTAGTTTGTAACTGTGTTATTTTCATATCCATCTTGCTACTTTCATCAAGCAATAACTGAACATCTTTATCTTTGTTTCTACCGTTGGATAATCTATTATTTGTACGATCATTTGTTCCATTAAGAATCTCAGTTGAAGAGGAATTCAAAGTTGGCTTCTTTTTTGCCATCCCAATAGTAGGATGGTCCTCTTCTTCATCACTTGACCAAGTCAACTCTGATTTCTGGGGAACAACTAATTTAGATTTGATTTCTCTTTGTGCTGGAGTTTCAGCATGGTTATTCTCGTATGTACCTTTACGACTCTGTGGGAAACTTTGAGGGGAATCATTAACTGATTTAACCGGTGAGGATAGATCAGTATGATATTCATTGGGCTGATATTGATTTTGAGAGGCAGAATTCTGGTAACGTTGAGGAGAATCATTTTGTGATGAAGGGGGTCCCCAATTTGATGAAGAATTAGAATAATCTGGATTCATGGCCACATGTGCAGGAATCACTTTATCTTTTTGTTTAATTTGATCAGGCTCATGTCTCTCTATTTCAAACAAGACATCATTAACTAAATCTTTAAATCTTGTTGGGGGTAACGAGGCTAATTTTTGCCTTGCTTGATTTCTCTTTGGATGGAAATTTGGCATTGGTAACAAGAATTTTGAGTCACCGGATGTATTTTCGACTCTTCTTTGTAATTCATCGTGAACATCCATACTTAAATCCAAAAATTGAGCCTTTGTTAATTTTCCCAATTTTTCTCTGGCTTTAATAACCCTTGAAGAGGTGACCGGGGTAAGATTGTCTGAAGAAGAATCCAAGAATTGCTTTAATACCGTATGGTAATGCAGCAAATCCCTTGATGTAGTCATGATAGTTCAGGTATCCTTTTGACAATTGAAACCAAGAAAAAGAAAAATGAAACAAGAAACTCGAAACGCTCCCTCTTTTAAATCGTGTACTTGTTTTGTCTGGAATCAGAGGATTCAAAGAAGAATAACCTTCCTGCGTGGAACAATCAAAGAGAGTCAAAAGATCAACTGACAAGAACCAATTGTACCCGCTGCTTGAGGTATACAAGATGTATATGGCAATTAGATCAAAAATCCCCTTGATCTTATGCTTAACCTTGCCTTGTCTATTGTCCCTCTCAGTGGGTTTTTCCCGTTTCTTGTCAAAGTGTTTTTATGTCCTTTGTCTTGCACTATAAAATTAATGATCCGAGATTTTATTTACATCTTTACACCATTTGATTGAGTGCTAACTAAGGGTTTATTTAAGTAATAAAATATATACAAAAGAGGGATAATAGATGAATTAAATCAATCAATCAATCAAAGAATTATATAAGTATGGGTAGGAATAAGAAATATGTACATCATCAGTAGTCGTTGATTCCTTTCAGTAAGTCACAATTTCACTACTTTTTTTCTTCCTTTTGTTCCATTCTCCGCTTTATTTTTTTTTTTGTCTGGTTTGCGAAAGGGGAGATTTGAAGATGGTTATTAATTATCCATTGTTTGATTGTTCCGCTTTCATCAGTTGATAGTTATCATTGCTGGTTGTTATATCCTTCAACAAAGAATCTATGATTTCGAGTTCGATATAACTTTCTGCCGCTTTTAAGCCATGAATTGAAGCAATTGCTCCAACTAAAGATAAGGTAACAGAAGAAAAGATTCCATGGGGCTTGAAATCTCTATCGTTTATTTTGTCAATTGAAGATCTATAGAAGAAGACTTCTGATAATCCTTTATTTATTGCAAACAATGCCAATAATCTATGGGTACTTAACATTCTATGATTTATTGAACCTAATGAATCAAAATTAATGTTGTCTATTGAATATGGATTTGTTGTTGTTGTGGATGAAGGGGATGTTGTAACATATTTCGAAGTTTTCTGTTCGATCAGCTCTTTACCAAAGAAGGCCAATCTTTCATTATAAGGTTGAGTTCCATGAGAAAATGATTTATGGGTGATTATTTGTAAGAGTAATTTGTCAGGTAATTGATATGAACCATTTTGAATTGAATTCAAATATGTCTTTAATGGTTTAATGTTTTCTTGGGTTAATCCATATTTGATTCCATTGCAAGTTAAAGTTTCTTCAGGATCACGGATTGCACCTTTAATTCGTTCACCTCTTGCAAACACCACCGATCTTGAAAAAGTTGTTATATAATTGTTGTTGATTGAAAGGCGGTTACTTGAAGAAACCGATCTCCTCACCTGGCTAAGAAAACTATTCATGATTGTTGAATGACTCCTCTCAAGTATAACCAGATCTAAAGAGTCTTGTATCAATCCAACCAAAGATTTTTCAACTAGTACTTTCTCTCAGTTTGTCTCAGTCAGTGTCTCTCTCTCACTCTCTCACCATAGCTTACTATATCACACTATGTGGAAATTTTGGAAAATTTTTGTTTTCTCCAATTTTGTGTACCGGGATTTAAACTGGCAGAGTTGGTGGTGAGCGAAGGTGTAAGGATGTTAGTTTAATCTCTTAGCTAAGCAGACAGATGAGGCACAGCCTTTTTAGTTGAGATCCTGTTTCTAAAAAAAAATTATTTTTCAGTCTGATTTTCTCAGATAATGCTTCTATCTCTGGGTATCTACAATATATCATTAGCAAGAAAAGTTTAAAATTAAGAAACCATGGACATGTTCAGGATCTTATCAAGAGGTGCTTCCTTGAAGAAGTCGAAGGAAGTCACCACAGACTATTCGTTACCATCATCAACAACAGCTCAAAAGGCCAATCTTAAAAAGAAGGAACAAAGTTTGGCAAAAGAAATTGAATATGAGACGGATTTCTTTCATACCAGAAATCACAAAATAGCTAAAAAAGTAGCTGAAGCAGTCGAATCGGAGGATGAAGAAGGGGAAAATCTTAATGACGATCAAGATATACCATCTAAAATCACAACTAAAGAAGATGCATTAAATTTAAGACTTTTAAATCATTCAAAAGTTTCAGGTGATGATATCCCATTACCAATAGGATCATTTGAAGATCTTATAACTCGTTTCAAATTAGATGCCAAGCTTCTAAAGAACTTGATCGATAATGATTTCACCGAACCTACTCCCATTCAAAGTGAAGCAATTCCTGTTTCATTATATGATAGAGATTTAATTGCTTGTGCTCCAACAGGTTCTGGTAAGACACTTGCATTTTTAATTCCATTACTACAAAAATTGGAAACTTCCAAAAAGAATCTTGGTACAAGAGGTTTAATAATAACACCTACAAAAGAACTTGCATTTCAAATATTCTCTGAATTATCAAAATTAAACAAAGGTAAGAATCTTAAAATTGCAATTTTGAATAAATCAACTGCTGCAAAATTGAAAAACAAGGTGATGTCCTCATCAAAGATTGATATTATAGTAACTACTCCTTTAAGATTGATTGATTTGGTTGAGACTGAATCTTTAGATTTGAGTCAAGTTCAAAGATTAATCTTTGATGAAGCTGATAAATTATTTGACTCACAATTTCTTGAACAGACAGATTCAATCTTAACTGCATGTAGTAATCCAAAACTTGTGAAATGTCTATATTCAGCAACGATAACTTCAAGTGTTGAGCAACTTGCAAATTCAATAATGCATTCACCAATCAGGATAATAATTGGTCAAAAAGAAGGAGCTAATACGAACATTGAACAAAAATTGGTTTATTGTGGGAATGAGCATGGTAAACTATTGGCAATTAGAGAAATGCTTCAAAAAGGTGAATTTAAACCACCTGTTATAATATTTTTACAATCAATTACAAGGGCAAAAGCATTATTTCATGAACTTGTCTATGATAGATTAAATGTTGATGTAATTCATGCAGAAAGAACGTCCAAACAAAGAGAATCCATAATTGAAAAATTTAGAAGTGGTGAGATTTGGTGTTTGATTTGTACAGATGTTTTAGCAAGAGGTATTGATTTCAAAGGTATTAATCTTGTCATTAATTATGATGTACCAACATCAGCACAAGCATATGTTCATAGAATAGGTAGAACTGGTAGAGGTGGTAGAAAAGGAAAAGCTGTTACATTTTACACCAAAGAAGATTCATTAGCTGTTAAATCGGTTGTTAATGTAATGAAACAAAGTAATATGAAAGAAGGATTTGCTGATTGGATGGATGGTGAAGGATTGGTTAAATTATCAAAGAGACAAAAGGATCAATTGAAGAAGAAACCAATTGAACGAAAATCAATAAGTACAGTTCCTGGTATTCTTAGAAAGAAAAGAAAATCTAAAAGAGATATGATTGAGGCATCAAAGAAAAGAAAAGACGAAACTACATCATCAGTCGACTAAGCAGAAATGTTAAAATAGTTTCTTGTTCTTTTTTTTTTCTTTGGTTTCGAACCATTTTGATTCACAGTATATAAATAATGAAGACGACTTTTTTTCTTTTGCTTCTTGTAATTTGAATTAAATTATCCAGATCAAGAAAAAAACAAACATATAAGCATAAATAATAATCCTAACACAAAACTATATATCTAAATTAATCTAATGATGATGTTCTTCTTTTGGGCCAAATGATGGATATCCAACAATTTGTCTTCTACCAATCATTTCACCAAGTGAGAACAGACCAGCTATTTGAACGAAATATGCACCATATCTCAATAATTCATCCTTACCTAAACCTTTAACAAATTTCAATGATGAATCAGCATAAGCGGTAGGATTTCCAACTGCTGATAAAATTTGGGCATAGATTGATTTATAAACTTTTTCTAATTCAGGAATTTTTGGAGGTGCTAAACCTTCTTTAACGTAAATTTGTTTTCCAACTTCTAATGTAACTTTACTCCAGTAAATTGCGGTATTGAAAAGACCTATATGGAAGGAATTGATAAGTTAGTAAAATAATTCACAAAGAAAAATCCGGAAGAAGCAACTCTTCCACTGAGTTTTGGAATGTCACTTACTGGTAGCTTTGTTAACATAGGACGTGACAGAAATATTTCTAACACCAATTGGTCTAATACCAATTCTAACGGCTCTGGTGGCTTGTCTGACAAACATCTTCTAACTGTACGTAATTGTTGATTATTACCCTTTTTATGAAGTTGAATCAGTAATATACGTGCCTTTCTTGTGATTATTTACAAGCAAGTGTCTAAGATACTCCTCCAACCATCCATCCAACCCTGCTCTCTCTCCTGCGCTGTGTGTGTATCTCACCAATGAAAATTCGCCGGTTGATTTACACGTTGAGATTATTTGGCAGAGAAAATCGAGTCGTCGATTGTGGATTAGTCGCGTCGGTGAGTCCAGTATCAAACGATAGAGAGAGTCAACTAAAGGTAGCAAACATATTTATTATACAGTAAAGGAGAGAAATAATCACAGAAAAAATGAGCAGAAACTGTGGGGAGAAATAGGTTTAAAATAAAACAAGAATTAATATAGCGCAGAGTGTTGGGGAATTAACATAAGATGAGATCATAGAACAACTCCTCTATTTAGACGAATTTCTCTCTTGTGGCCTTGTCCAAGGACAGAAACTTGACTTTCAGCTTCCATTCTTCTTAAGGCTTCACTTAGATCCAAATTTTCAACTTTATTTGAAGTTTGTTCGTTTATTTTTGTTAATAATCCTTCATAAGTTATTGTTCCACCAACGTTATCCAAAATGGCAAGTAATTGCTTATTCAAATCTTCTTTCATTTTACGTTCGGTTGTTGTTTGACCAGTTTGAACTAAATCCATATCAATTCTACCTGTTAATGGATCGGTTGCATAATCTTTAATTGCCGATTTGATCAATCTAACAGCCTCTTTAACATCTTCTAATTCAACAGTATCAGCAAGCTTCATCTTGGCATGAGCTTCGGATAATCTGATCATTGATTCAAGTTGTCTTGTGGTTGCTGTTATTCTCTTTTCAGAAGTTCTAACATCCTCACCCAATTTTCTCATCTCAACATAACTTTTAACTAATTCATTTTTGGCTTCTTGAGTTAAAACAGGATTGATGAATTCTTTGGCATATTGAATATATTTGGTTAAGAACTCAACAGGTAAAATTTCAGTCTTTGTTGCAGTTTGCATTCTATCTTCAAGAAACATTCCAGCAATGTGTCTTGCCAATTGAGTATCCAATTTTTCATCAACTTTATCCAAGATCAAATAGACTAAATCAAATCTTGAAAGTAATGGTGGTGGTAAATCAATGTTTTTAGTAACCGGTAAATTTGGATTATATCTCGATTCAATAGGATTTGCTGATGCTAAGACAGATGTTCTAGCATTTAAAGTGGTAATAATACCAGCTTTTGCAATCGATATAGTTTGTTGTTCCATCACTTCATGTAAAACAGATCTAGTGGATTCAGACATCTTATCAAATTCATCAATACAACAAACACCTCCATCGGATAAAACCAATGCACCACTCTCCAAGACAAGTTGTTTTGTTTCAACATCTCTAGTAACATATGCAGTCAAACCAACTGCTGATGATCCTTTACCAGATGTATAAATACCCCTTGGTGCAATCTTATGAACATATTGTAAAATTTGAGACTTTGAAGTTGAAGGATCACCACATAACAAAATATTGATATCACCTCTATATCTTCCTCCCTTTATAAAAGTTTTATTAGTTCCACCAAAAAGCTGTAATAAGATACCCTTCTTGACATCATCCATCTCAAAAATTGAAGGCGCCAACGATCTTGCCAAAATATCATACAAATCTTCTCTTTCACTGACCTCTTTAATTTTGGCAACATCATCTTTGGTCAATTTCCTAATTTCTTCAACCTCTTTTTGCTCTCTTAATTCATTTTCCAATGTTGAAACATCCGCTCCTAATCTATGCTTATCAATCTTTCTGATATGGACAATATCTAAATAGGTCTTGAATAAAGATTTGACCGATCTTTGCCTTGGATTAATCTTCACAGGAACAGATTTGAAGATACCACAAACTTCAACCCTATCACCTGCTCTAACAGAATCAACCAATTCATCATAAACACATAGAGACACCGAATGAGGAGTTTGACCATCAGGAACATTATCTGGAGTTTCTTGTAATTTGATAACTTGTTTATCAGCAAATGCGGATCTATTATGAATTAATTGCATTGAATTAGGAGTATCACAAGCCCCTCTTGGACATTTTGTTGGCTCTTGGATTACTCCTCTGTCATTTTCAACAACCATTGTATGTTCACAAACGTTACATTTGAAGAACGCAATCTTCATATCTGGAATGATTGGAGTTGATCTAATAACTAACCCTTTCACAGTGACTAACTTATCAATATCGTTAGGATTTAATTCTCTCATTCCTCTTGCATTTTGAATATTATATGGTCTCACTTTATAGATATTGGATTCGATCATATCAACATCATTGTTTTCAACAGGATCATTATCAGGTGATGCATCTAATACTAAAGAAACAATACAATCTTTGATCGTTTGATCCATAATAGGAACAACTTCTTGAGGATAGTTGATCAATTGATAATAAAGTTTCTTCGTTATTGGATAAGCTAATAAATTCTTTGTGTCAAGATTTAAATTGGTAGAACCAACTTCTTTCATCTCATTTAGTTGATCAACATAATACAACTTTTCATCCTCAATAGGATTAATTTCTGTATCATCCAACTTTCTTCTATATTTCAACTTAAATGACATTAAGAAAGTCCTGAAGTTATCAGAACATTCTTGAATTGAAACATTTGTACCCCAAATGACTCTAACTGGTTCATTAGGATCTGTCGCAGTTGCATCACTAGCATCCCTCAAGGATGAAGATGAAGCATTACCAGGTTCAGATGAAGGTAATCCTAAAGAAGAAGATCTCAATTGAGAATCTAACTGTGGATCACTATTCAATCCAGACGGTAGAGAACTACCTTGTGTAAAAAATCTTCTTGCCATTGGAGAAGATAAAACGTCGGAAGAATGAACGTCTCCTCTTCCATGGCGTCTTCTTCTTGCTGTAACATCGTTAGCATTTGCTTGAGATGACAATTCTCCAGGTCTAACGTCATCACTAGAAGTAAAGTGTAATGGAGAAGAGGTGAATGCAGTCCTCTGTTGTCTGCTTCTTAGATGACCAGCACCTTGATTTTGTCTTTGAGAATTTAGCTGAGATCCTGGTGCATCATCACTTGATGGAACCATAAAAAGTGGTGAGGATGGAGCTCCTGATTGTCTCTGTGTTTGAGAATATGAGTCTGGGGCAGTTGAGTTTGCATTATGTGAATCGTCCTGGTCATGGTAAGGTGATGAACCAATTGGAGGTGACGACATGATTCGGATGACAGTGTAATGGGAGCACTTTTGGATAAATAGATTTTCTACAAAGGATCTATAAACAGGAGAAGAGAAAATGGATACATTCAAATCAGATAGCAAAACCAAAAAAGAATGCGGAAACACAACTCAGTTAGAAAATACGAAACTGGTGAAATTTCCTATTTGGGAGAAAATTGGATTTTTTCGCGTCGCGTTGAAAACAGGTTTTTAATGCACTTAATTTCGACCACTTTGATCGGATGGTGTGTGTGTGTAGTTGTAATTTATTTTTAGAAATCTATATAGGATTAGATTACTTCATCATTCACGATCCAGGTAGACTTCTTCTTGTCAAACATTGCGAGCTCCTTGATGCTGTTTTTGACAACAGCCTTGGAGTAACGGGTTAAAAGGTGCTTTTGAATGACCTCTGCAAGGGTGTTTATTGTGAAGCTATCATTCTTTACAATGAAATCCTTTAATTTCTCTCTGTCGTTTGAATCTGTAATAACGGGCCTTTTTGACTTTAGCATTATAGGGTCTTCTTGTATAGCATGAGGCATCTCTGCCATCGTTATTAATGTTGAGTCTCTACTTTCAAGTTGAAGATTTGATCCTGCAATTGTAGGCTTGGATTCTGTCTCCGTATCTGTGCTGGACTTCAAACCCTCTAGAGTCTTCTCAGAATTCTGATCATTCTCTGTCCAATAATCCTCAAAGGGATCGATTGGAAAGACAATATTCGGTCTCAAGCGCTCATACTGCAAAGTTTGGAAATACTTGGAAAACTCGTTAGTGTCCTCATCCAAAACAGTTTGACCAGCCCAAGAGGTAACAGGGATCAGTGGTCCAATGACCTTTCTCTGTGCTGCGTTTGCACCACCACTTTCTTCACTGTCAACAAATGCTTCAATATCTGATTGATCATCCTGATCTGCATCACTTTCATCCTCATCATTTTCTTCATCTTCCAAGTCTTCCCCTTCATCATCATCTTCAATCTCCTCGATATCGGAATCATAGTCATAATTGATGTTCGATTTTTCTAAGCAAATTTTTGCAAAAGGATTAATCATGATATTTTCATTCTCAATGCACTCATTAATTGGAATGGAACATGTACCAAAATATGGAGGTCTAGCATTCTCATAAAATTGTAAGTACGTGAGCGGAATACGTTTTATTCTGGATTCAGCTTCAGCGGTAAGACCAATGTTAAGACTTTGAATAACATCCACTGCAGATGGTGCTTTAAAGGATGGCTTCTGTTGATCAATGTTTTCATTCAAAAAAGTCTTAAAGTCCATTGTAGTACTATTTTGACCACCCAAGAACGAGTCTATGTCATCCTTCATGTCGAGTGACGGGGTGTTGTTCACAAGCTCACTACCAGGACCCAGATAAAATGGCAAGAAATATGTTTTGTAATCCATCTTAGCTGATGGTCTGATTGGAGATGCATTTTTAGAGTTGGTCAGGATGATTTGATTGGTTGTATTAGAGGATGCAGGTTTGGGTTTGAAAAAGTTAATGATGGAATTTTTCTCAAGTTTTGCCTTCTCTTGCTCCTTTTGCTTCTCTTTCTCTTCAAGTTGCCTTAATTTTTGCTCCTCTTTTTCCCTCTTCTTCTCCTCTAATTCTTTTCTCTTTCGCTCTCTTTCTTCTTCTTCTTTTCTTTTCTTTAGATCTCGAGCTTCTTCTTCTTTTTTCCTCTTCAGCTCTCGAGCCTCTTCTTCCTTTTTCTTCTTTAGCTCTCGAGCTTCTGCTTCTTCTTGCTGTTTTTGCTGTTTCAGTCTCAGCTGTTCTTCTTTTTGCCGTTGTCTTTCCAGTTTTTCTCTCTCTTTCTGCTCACGTTTTGCGGCACGTTCTGCTTCCAATTGATCTTTCTGTAACTTCTTCTCGAGCTGAAGACGTTCTCGCTCGATTTGTTTTGCATCTTTTGGCTTTTCAATTTCTGTCATTGATTGTTCGGAAGATCCAGTCTCTGGTTCCGAATCTAATTCGATAACTGAACAATCCGGTTCTGAGTTCAGTTGCTCTATTCCGTTCAACCTTTGGCCACTTTCACTAGGAGGTGTCGCTAACCTTTCTGGGTCGGATGCAGTCTTTTGTCTCTTAGCAGGAGGCCCTTCATCAGTAAAATCAGTTGTCACATTAGTGGGTTCGGTGTTTTCTTTGTTTTCTCGACATGCATCCTCCTTAGTTGGGGTCAAGTTGACTGAAGTGGATTCAATTTCTCTCTTTCTGGGAGTCTTGTCAGGAGTGCAAAAGCTAAATGGTAAAGTCGTCTGTGCCATTTCAGCTGGAAGTTTCCTGGTAAGGGCCTTTTTCCTATTTCTCAGTGAAGAACTAGAATGCCTGTGTGTTTTTCTGAATGTCTTTTGTACCTTTTTGAAGGTCTCATGTCTTAAAAGGAACGCGTATTGAAGAACAAGAGAAAGTCGTCGCGTCGCGTACTAGAGACGATCTTCTGGTGTTACCATATAATACGACTACTTATCTGATGTACTAAAGATGGATCTTACCCGAAGGAAAATGAAGGTTATATCAATAGCCATTATAACTGACTGAGCTTTATTCATACATGGAGACCTTTGACTGGGAGGCTGGGAACGATGACAACAGTCTTTTTCCCTTTGGGACTCAGGCACAGGGTTGTTTGGAGGAGTGGCAACTCAATGAGGAGAAGAAAATCAAGCTTGATCGACTGGCATCTCAGTTTTCCCTTGAAAGTATGAATGTTGGAGAAACTATGGCAAAAACGGCAAGAAATAAGAGACCGGTTGTTAATTTGAACAATTCCACTACTAAGCGAAGGCAAAAGATCAAGAGTTTGACTAGCCATGTCACCAAAAAGTATGATTCAGGCAATAACCAAAATATAGCTGTGCTACTGGCTCTATCCGGTAAGAAGAAAAAATGTAAAGAAATTGTTCAGAAGATTAAGGTTATTGAGCAAGGCGAGCAAGGGGAGTTGGAGTCCAATGCAAACGATTCCTCTAGACTCAACAAGAATGATGGAATAAGCATTCTTTATTCAAGTGATGAGTGGGATTCTGTGGTGAAGGCCATCAGCGGCAGCTTTCCTAAACTTTCGTCCAAGACGAGGTCAACATTGGACTTCATATCTGGTTTATACGCCGCAAAGCAGAAGGAAATCAGTAAATCAGGCTTGTGGGATGTTTCATCATTACCCCCTCTTGTACTGACAAAGGAAGAGTTGATTCAGCTGCATGACTTCAAATCGGAAGAGAGAAGCTTTGTGGGATCTGATCCTGATCCAGAGACAAGAGGGTCGCAGATTACCATGACTTTGTCACAAGTTCTTCCAATCGCAGACGCTTTACAAGATTTCTTGGCCTATGACATTCTTGATTCTGTTATTGAATGTAGTTGCTCTGAAGATGAACAGGAACCATTGACATGGGAATTACTTGCACATATGGAAGCTGAGAATCATCTAGTTAATGATGAGCGACTGTCAGAATCAAATGACAGCTCTATTAAGGAGATATCGCAGGGTGAATTTGGGACCCAAAAGACAGTGGTGGCACAAGAATCTGACGATGGAATTCTTCTGTCGCTTCCCGAAACGAATTCTCCTCCAATTTGTGTCAAGTTCCTAGTCGATAGGAACAAGGTCCAAGTACTTGAAAGCGTGAATCTTAAATCTGCAAAAAGCTCTGATCTAAGGAATAAGAGGTCTCTCTCGAGGCAAAAGACTGTGGAGGTAATAACTTCATCTCCAGTCGCTTCACCATCTAGATCTTTGAAGGCTTCTCCCAACAAAAGATCCAAAACAAGCACAACTCCAATGAACTTTCCATCAAGTCCTTCAATGAAACAGATCAACCAATTACCTTCTGCTTTTAATAGCTTTGAGAAAAAATCGGACATGAAAGGACGACTCTTAGGTCTTAGCGGTACATACGATAAAGAAGTTGTTAGTGGTGGTGCCAATGACCTGCAAGATTATATATGCAAACCAAGTTCGAGCCGGCTTGCTCCTGAACTTGATTCTGGTGAAACCAATCAAAAAGTGTACGAGATTTCTGACTCCTCGGATAATGATTCTGATTCTGACTCTAATATTCTAGCCAATGCAATCAGAGTGTCTGATAAATTGAAACAATCGTCATCTGTACCTCATATTTCGTCACTTGATATTTTCAAGGAGCTCCAACCAAGTCAGGCACTAGTACAAGTACCATCAAGTCAGGATGCATCCAAGGGAGAACTTCGATCTGAGTTACATGGCAATGACCATGAAGAAGATGATGATATATTTACTGGCTACTCTCAATTTGACTTTAGACAGAAAAGAAAAGAGATTGAATATCTTGCGCTTTCAAATGCGAATTCATCTAAGCATGTTGATTTGGAGGTGATTGAAATTCCTGACTCTCAATCAAGCAATCCGGAGAATGACTCTGATGATGATCAAGTGGATTCTCCCTCAAAACCTCAATTGATTGATTTCTCGAAATTTAAAACAAAGCAACTGAAGGACCAAATTACAGAATGGGGTCTTAAGCCTGTTAAATCCAGGGCTCAAATGGTTGAGCTTTTGAAATCTACTTTAAAATTAATTGACAAGAGTTACCTTCTGGAGTCCATTGCCAAGTTCAACACCGAATCTCAATCCAATGCCATTGATGGTTCACAAATATTGAGATTTAGTCAATCCGATTTAAACAAGCACTGCGAGGAGGCAAAGAATATTCAAGAATCCCAAAGGATAGTTCGTTCTAACATTACCTCAAACATCAGAGCTATACTTGAGTCTGATAAAGGAATTTATTCGGCGATTCTATTTTTCAAACCTGTCAACTTACAGAACATTCTTGATCTGTTGGAACGAAATGAAATCCATGTCGATGTTAGCATGGTTACGCAATGTTTGGATGAACTTGGTGTCTGCTTTACTGAAATTCCCGAAAAAGCTACTAACACCCAGCAACAATCGCTTGATCCAAATGATGACTCTAATACAGATGAAGAGCTTTTGTGACTACCGCTTACCACTACGCCCTTTTCCAAGATACCATTCGAAATGTGATTTTTTATATATATATATACCCCAGTACGCATGTAACATTTAATAAAGTTATACAGAAAAGAATTTAATAAACTAGATTATTATTATTCGAATTTTTTCAATTCTGAGGCATCGTTGTATTTTAAAAGCAACAAATAATTCAAGAGTTTTATCAAATAACCAAGTAAAACTGCCTTTATAAAAATTGCCAAAAGATCCATCCAATTCTTGATACTATCTCTCTTCTTATACACAGAAGGAGGGAAAAGTCCTAAGAAACCAACACCTGCAGCTAATTTATAAGTTTCCCAAACTAAATAACCTATTCCAATAACTAATACAACCAAAATTAAAATTGTCTTGACTAATTTATCCACATGAAGCTCATCTTCCTTGTTATATTTCAACCCAGCTTGGGTCACAACATGATTATCATCTGCAATTGGCTTCTTAGGCAATTGATTTGCCTTTCTTTGGTGAAGTGAAGACATGTGTGGATATATGCTATATCTTAACTAACCACACCTCTCTTTAACAAGCAATCACACTTGTAGATCATCTTTAGGATTCCGATTTGCATTTCAATAATCTCCGGCGCGTGTCACGAATCAACCGCGCGGTAGACTCTCGACTCACCTTTTAACGCTGTTAAGGAACATCATATAAAAAGGGATGGCAGGCCTGCCACTGGGGGCATGTTTAAGTTACAGAACAGAACACAACTCTGTTGTTGATTGAAAAACCGTGAAAACTTTATTCTAACCTAAATAAAGAAACAAAAAAAAAAGAAAAGACATTTAGTTAATAATAATAAAAGATATATAAAAAAAATCATGAGCATCATAAATTGTATTTGAGACTTATAATAAAGTATCTTATGAGAGGAGCAGAAAATTAGTTGGTTTGAAATGAAAACAGAAGAGGAATTGCATCACACGTATTCATCCCTATTTTCAAGGAAAACCCTCAAATGAAACAAGACATCACTTAAACTTTTGAAGTTAACAAATTTGAAACTTTTATCATAGATGAAATTGAATATGAAAGATCCAATTTTTAAGAATTTGAAAGGTAATTTGAATTCGATTAATTCATTGATGATTAGATCTTTATCACGCAGGACTTCAAGATCATCTTTTAAGATTGAATTAAGATTCTTTTCTTGTTGTCTGTAATGATGTCTATCCTTGTTAATGATATTTGAAATTGTCAAACTTGAGAATTCGCTTTCAAAATCATGATAGTCATAGTTCAATTTTAGAAATTGTTCAAGATTTAGATAAATCTTAAAAAATTTAAGATAGTATTTGAACAGAATCTCATCCAGTTCTGAATCAGCAGTTGACTCAGCGCCTGTTTTGGAATTGTTAACACTGTTTAAAATCATTGAACGAAGTTCAAAATGTTGTAAGAAACTAACTGAATTCAAGCTGTTATATTTCATTTTCATTTTAAAGACATTTTCAAAATTCATTAGAAATTTTGTAACAATTAAAACAACATCAAATAATAATTGTGAATCAATTGAAAGTTTACTTAAAAATTTCATATCCACCCTTCCTAAATCAGGATCAAGTAAATTATCCCCTTGACCACTGTTGATTTTATCATTGGAATCTTTCACAACGCTTGGTTCAAAAAAGACAATCTTTAAAATATCAATGCAGTTGTCAATCAAACTTGTTAGCTCAGTTTGTATTGTTTTATCCTTCAATTGGATATCATTGAAATTGAAATTGTTGTAATAGAGTTCATTGATATCATTGAAACTGCGTAACCAAACATTTTCCTTGACTTTATTCAAACACATTAGTCTGGAGAATTTCAAATTCAAGTAATGATTCAAAATTTTACTATCAATGAATACTTCACTTGCTTCATTGTACAACTTGCAGGACAATAATAGAAAATCCCAATTTTTACCTACTTGGGTTAATCTTTCGTCACCGAGCTCTGGTAATGTTGGCATTGGAATCGACGAATTTGGATCAACTATTGGTTGATTTAAGGAGCCCGTTAATTGTCTAAAATATGCTAATTGATGTAATCCATTTTGAAGACATATCAATCCATATTCGCTCACGTGATTGTCGAACAAAAAACTATTGCCATCAATTAAACCTGTTGTTTTATCTAATCTATCAAATGGTAAATTAAGTAATGAATTTAAAACTTTTTGATAGTTTTCTGGATTGAAATCAAAACTATTCATTAAATTCTTAAATTCATTCAAAGTTGAGCAATTCCAAAGCATTGTTGAAGTTGGTAAATCAATCATTAAATCATCGATTTTTAAAGATGGAACAATATTATAAAGTGTTGAAAGAAGAGAGGAGATATGGAAAGTCATATGGATTGTACGGATTGTTGATTCATATCTTATGAAATCATCCAAATAATTCTCATCAATTTCTCTACTATTGTTGTTATGTTGAGGATGATAATCATGGAAAGTTATGCTGTTCAAACCAGAAGATTTAACCAATGAATTAAGAGCATTGACTTGTCTGATGATCACATTCAAACTGATCTCATCATCAGCAAACAAGCCATAAACAACAGAAAGTGTCAAAGATTGAACCAACCACAGGGGAGATGATGAAGTTGAGCTTCTTTCCGGTTGCTGTTGAGATTGTTGTTGATCTTGTGAGTCAAGAGTAGAGGCTTTGACCAATTTCTTTCTTGTTTCCAAATAAACATGGATACATCTTCTTGATGCCTCATAAAGATTTGCAGCATCATTTTTTTTGTTTGAAACAACTGCTCCTATACTTGCAATTAACAATGGTAAACAAACCAATGAGACTCTTGTGTTATCTATACTATTTTCATCCCTTATTAGATTCTGCTCTAACGAATTCAATGTAACTTTCATTAGAGAATATTCATTCAACATTGATTTATGAATAAACGGATGATGATTTAAAAACTTATTTTTGAATTCTTCAGTATAAAAATTCAATTTATCATTTTCTGGAATAGTTGGAGAAGGAACTCCTAAGAATGGATATTTTGCTAATGATTGATAGACATATGATCTAATTGTACCTGTGAATAGATTAACCCTTGAATATTTTTCAAACTTATCTTTTGAGTATGAAAATTCATTCTGAAATTTTCTTGACGTACTTCTGGCTGTATTTTCATCGGATGGTACAAATTGGCCTGGAGAATTTTGAAGTGAATTTGCAGAGAGTGTGTTATCAAGAAGAATTGGAGAAATTGTAGCGTTTGAAGAGCAAGATGAAGAATTCGGAACTGTGTTTTGATCACTATTTCCATAAAAGGAATATCCTTGAGGAATATCATAAGTTTTAGAAACATTCAAATCAGCCATTGCTTCTAAATCATTAATATTTTGGTTGAACAAAGTTTCTTGCCAATTTTTAACTTTTTCAACACTTGGTTGTGTGCCTGGACTTGACTCAACATCCGGACTTTCTTGCATGATTGGAGACAGATGACTCTTGAAAGGTTGAGGAGGTTTATTTCTATTGCTATCAGATTGTAAGCCTTCTGCATCATTCATTAAAATATCTTCTTTATTTCTTTGGAATGGATGGTGGCCAAATAATGAATTAACATTTTTGGAAGGAACATCATAAAATGAATAGCCTGTCATATTACCTTCACCTTCTCTACCCGAGTCCTCATCACCACTACTACTACCACTACTAGCACTGCTAGCTTCTTCGCTAGCAATTGCAGCAGCTAATGATGCAGCAACTGCAGCAGATGCTGGTGTTGTGTTTTGTTGAGAATTTCCTGTGAAATCGGGTTCTAATGTATCCATATTTGGTAGTGAATTCAACCATTGCTCCGAGTCTTCATCGAAAGAGAACATTTGAGGTGTTGAAAATTCAACTGTTTCAGTTGCATAAGGTTCAGGTGTTGAAAGAGCATAGTTGACTCCACTCATTGCTGAAAATGAAGCTCTTCTATGAGAAGTGGAAGGAAATTCCAGCTTGAAATCCAAGCCTCTGAATGTTCTTGACATATCTTCTTCTTTAATGTCGGGGTCATCAGATAATTTTTGCTTTATTGATGAAGAGATGGAAGATCTTTTATTTAAATTATTTGATGATGTTGATGATATATTAGGTTTTGAAACCGAATAAGTTTGAGTCTGTGATAATGTTCTTCTCTGTTTACGAGCTTTATTAGCTTGCTCCAAGGAAGCCGACGATAATGCCATTAGAGAAGTTGCACTTGATGATGAAGTTGAGAGAGGAGGATTCATCGAGGTTGGACTGCTCGAACCACTATTATCAGTTGATTTTGTTGTTGTTATACCAGAAGATGAGGAAGGAGATAAAGGTATTTTTATTGATCTTTTTCTCAGCCTTGGCACAACTTCAGCAGCACCTGCATGTAATTTTGTCGAATGTCTCAATAACAAATCTCTTCTACTAAACTTTCTTGAACAGATGTTACAAGCAAAAGGTTTCTCTTTTGTATGTGATCTTTCATGCCTCTTTAAGTGTTCTTGCCTTGCAAATGCTCGCGTGCAAACATTACAAACATAAAGCCTTGGCTTTCCTGAAGGTGTTGTACCATTAACTGTTAATTCTGTTGGAACAGAAGGGTCATTATCTAAAGATTCTGTATCAGATATGCTTGGATTGATTGAACCAAAAGTTGGTGGAAGTGGGAAAGACCGATCATTCATTGTGGAAGTAGCAAAAAGCATATGAAGTTAAATGTGGAATAAAAAGATGTAAATAATGAATCTTAAAAGGTATAGTCACTTTTGCAATTCACTTAATCTATGAAGATGTTTGTTTGATTGTTTGTGTGGGTTTTTTTCTTTTCCTTTCTTGTATTAAACAAAAACAAAAGGTGACTCCTCTGTTTTTTATTATTATCTATTTGATTTATCAGACCTTAGAACATTAAATTCTGTACAAGAGTGGTAAGAAATGATGCTATTATGACTTATCCTTGATGAATTATTAGGTTCATTCAAAAAACAAATGAGAGTAGGACAAGTTAGTGATTGTGATAAATGATAAAGTGTATGAAGAAGGAACGATAATCAATGAATCAATATATGTGCTATCTCGCTAACAGGGATATTCAAAATGGCCTATTCAGTCACGGATGGTATATAGAACAATGGACTCAAATTGTATATCTGAACAACTGATGGTGATATATAATAGGTAAATTGAGTGAAGGTTAATTGAAAACTAAAGCTGTTGTTAATTGAAATAAAATATGAATTTTAGTATTTCCCACCCACTACTCTATATAATTTTTTTTCCTCTTTGTCTCTCACACACAAACTTGTGTTAAAAAACCCAATATAATAATAGTAAAATTTGTTGTGAAGTTAACAAAAAGAAAATTTTTGGTTTCCTTCTGTATATATAATGCAATTGTTTAGCCAATGGGACAGTCGACATTTAAATTTAAAGAGGTGGGGGGGTAGGAATGAGGAGGGACACCCTGTGTTGTCATAGAGAGGAGAGCAATTAAGATTAGACCACTTTACTTAGAAATTGAGGGCAGTCAGGCTATTTTTTTTTGATTTATTGAACTGCATGATTTCTCTTCAATATGGCAAAAGATGGGGTGTATTATGGTGGGGCTTGCCGGCTTTTGCTTAAGTAATTTAAGAATTCAAATTAAATGAATGACGAGAGACAAAGTCTTTTGACGGACGCGTTCCTACGTATTTTCACGGAGTGCGATACAGAGACATTATTACATAATATTTGAAATCTTATTACTTTGATTGGATTAAACAGAAAAGGAGATAATTAATTACTCTCTCCCCATATGTTAGAAATTAATCAATGTTATTTTGCTCAGAATGTATGAAGAGTTTTATGAGTGAAGGTTAGCAATGATAGAGAAACGGAACTTTGGTTGTGAGCTTTCTTATTTGTTCGGCATGTGCACATACATCCGCATCCACCCTGAACACAGGGCTGGCTATCTATCGAAGGGATCATTCTTATAGTTGCTTTTTATAACATATTCTCTCCCCTCTCAATCCCTATCGATTCTTTTATTTTGTTTTCACTTCCAGATTGATTATTCAACTTGATTTATATTCTCTGTTGTTCGAACATTTTCACTACAAATAATTAACATAGTAGCACCCTATAAAAGGGTGTAGATTTACATTAGTTTCTCAGCTGTTCTTTCCTCTTGTATTCTTTTCGTACTAACTAACCCCTCGTAAAATTTACACCCTATGGTATCCCACTCTCGTAGTTAAATTAAATTCCTTTATTGGAAACAACTGCCCTCCCCCACACGAAAATTCCCTATTAATTAATATTGATTACTCTATAAATTAATTATAGCTATGCAGTCAGCTTACCCCACTTGCCTCGAAATCAAATGCGCACCCCTTCCCCTCTTTTGCAATAACTCAACTATTTCAAATCCCTTCTTAATTTTATTTTATTTTTTTATAATTATGACTGACCTTAGTGAATACTGAATAGTTTTTCCGGATATCCTTTTTTGGCAATGCATCGGTTCTAACGTGACATTATTAATTATTAAAATTAAGAGCTTTCAAAAGAAAATAAAACAGAAAGGAAATAAAAATAAATCTAATAATATAAAATCGTCTATCCGGTCTCCGAATGTAGCAGTATTATGTTACATAGTTTAACTAAATGACGTACTATCCACGGAACTTTCTCCGGTTAGAATACCTATCAATATCTTAGGTTACCCAGATGCAGTTATATTGATTGGATCCAATACTTCAACTAAAAGAAATTTTCCTGGGCAGTATTAAGCATTGTAATAGAGCTGTGGGATAGTATAAGGCTTTGTTTCACAATTCCTATAGGGTATAAACGATATATACAATGGATCCCAGAAAGATCACTTCATTCATCAAATGATGTTACTGTTGTTGAAGGTGTTAGACATAATCTACAGAAGAGTTAAATAATTACTTTTTTCTCTTTTTGTACTCTCAGTTGATCAATTAATTTTTTTAGAATGAGTGCAATTTACGTTCAGATACAAGGTACCAACATTGTTTTCAACTGCTGTATAATGTTTATTCCAACTCAACTCCTCCCAAATTTCTGGTCTCTACATTTATCCATAATCCACCAAAATCATTTTAATCGAATCTTTACATTGATCTGCCAGAATCTTTACACGGTTTAATTAGAACCATCAGATAAGCAAAAGCGTTGGAAGAATATCTCAACATACTCATGATATATCTCTCTCGTATGTATAAAAAACCTCCAAGATAAAAATCACTAGAAGATTGTTTGCCTGCTTGATTACAAACTAATCAATTTATCATTACTAGTCCATAGTCAATTTTAAGCACTATAAAATGGCTGATTTCTCTGATCTTAAACCAATAATAACCAATACAAAAAAGAGAGGCAGGTATAAGACTTCCCAAGATAATTCAAGAACCGTTGAAGAGGAACCTGTCATTCCGGAGATTTCTGAAGAGTTCCAAATTGGATCTAGAAAGCAAAAACCAATTGAAGAAGCTGAGGAAGAAAAAGATGATGAACCATTTACTGATAAACAGTGGTTGAATTTAATTGGTTTTGTTGCAATTAGAATTATATCACCTATTATTTTACTCTGCCAGTCAGCATTTATTGTGTGGTACATGTATTATTATTATGGATTTAAAATCGAGAATGAACTACTCGATATCTTGCCAAAATATTTACTAGCAACTTGTATAAATGTTTTACTTATTCACCTTGTCAACAAGGTGTTATTCAGTAACACACACTATAAGAAAAGGGTATAGTAAGTTATTTTATACGCTTATATACACTTATAATTTCTCTTCAAACTCCTATAACCCTTAAAAACGTTACCAGTAAAGCAGTATTATCCAAAAGAGATATCATGTCTTAAATAATCAGTGGTCAATTTGCAGAAGTAAATTACTGACGTCATCATTTTCAGTAATGATCGAATTAGGTAACTGGTTCCTTCGTATTAATCAGTTGATTATCGATTCATGGATGTTTTTTTCAAGATTGTGTAAAGAGAATCCATACATATAACATTGAAGTAGTAACCATACACAACCCCTCGTGATTTACCAATTCTGGACTGAAACATTCAATGACCGTGATAATTCGAAAGTTACAGAGTAGAATGTAATCAGCACACGTGAACAGTCCAGGACCTCAAAGAAATAGTCTCTCTCATATTGATCACCTTATCACTCGGCTTACATAACAAGAATCATTTGACATCCCGGGTCCAGTTACGTCATACGTCATAATTCATGAACTATTTCCTTAGTTTTTTATATAAAGAGAGACATCAACGCAAACTCTCATAATCTACATACGTGTACCCTCCTTTCTCTTTTAAATTTTTTTTTTCTTCATTATATTATATTCAACAACTGTCTACTGTGACTGTTTGGAAATTGAGTTTTAAAAAGACAATAAATAATGACACAAGATAGCAATTTGAATGTTGAAGCTGCACCACCAAATGCTGAGGTTGCTAGCCCCATTTTTAAATCTTATTTGAACAATGATGGTATTGATCAACTGACTCCAGCTCCAAGAAAGGCAAGGGTTTCCTCCTTGTCATTATCTGATCAATGGGCTGGTTCTCTAAATTCGTCATCTTTACATGCACTTACTAAATTAGATTCCAGTTCAAATTTGGGTGTTGATAAACCCGGATCTTCAAATTCTTTAAGAAGATCTGGTTCTTCTCGTTTAAGCTTGAAAAAATCTCAATCGAGACTTTCAATGTTATCCATGGCTTCTGCGAATAATGTTAGATATAAGAAAAAAATAATTGATCATATTAGGATAGCATCCTATGCTTTTGCATTTGATATTGACGGAGTTATAGTTAAAGGGCCAGAAACAATTCCATATGCAAAGGAAGCTTTAAAATTATTGAATGGTGAAAATAAATATAATATTAAGGTCCCTTATATATTTGTTACAAATGGTGGTGGTAAAGCTGAAAGTGCAAGAGCTAAAGATTTAAGTTCAAGATTAGATGTTGAAATAACAGAAGATCAAATTATTCAAGGTCATACTCCAATGAAAGATTTGGTTGAAGTTTACGATAATGTCTTGGTTGTTGGAGGTGTTGGAGACGCATGTCGTAAAGTTGCTGAAGGTTATGGTTTTAAAAATGTTTATATTCCATTGGATGTGATGTATTGGGATCCAAGTGTTTCTCCTTATTACGAATTGACAAAAGAAGATAAAGAAGTTTGTAAGAAAAATGTTGATTTTTCTAAAGTCAAAATTCAAGGAATCTTGGTCTTTGCAGATTCAAGGAATTGGGCTGCTGATCAACAAATTATTTTGGAATTGTTAATGTCAAAAGGTGGCTATATGGGTACTACAAGTAAAACTTTTGATGAAGGTCCAACACTCTATTTTGCCCATTCTGATTTCATTTGGGCTACAGACTATAAATTATCAAGATATGGAATGGGTGCCTTACAGGTGTCAATTGCTGCCTTATATAGAGAGCATACTGGAAAGGAGCTAAAGGTTACCAGGTTTGGAAAACCTCAAAAGGATACCTTCATGTATGCCGAAAAAGTCTTGAAAAATTGGAGAAAGGATGTACTAGAAGAACATGTTGAGGAACTGGTTAGTGATTTATCCCAAGCTGAAGAAACTGAAACTGAAGATGATGAAGATGAAGAAGAGCCATTAACTTTTGGTGCTAAAACTAAAACTTCTGCAATTCCTCCAATTTTGGCAAAAACTGCATCTTCAAGAACTATTACTGCTGCAACTGCAAATAGCAGACCAGTGTTTGGTGAATCCGATTCCTCAGAATCGGAATCAGATGAGGGATTAACGTTACAAAGAATCACTCAAGTGACCCTTGATTTGCCTCCTGCATCAACTGTTTATTTTGTTGGGGATACTCCTGAATCAGATATAAGATTTGCCAATTCTCATGATGAGTCATGGCATTCCATCTTGGTTAAAACTGGTGTTTATCAAGATGGTACTGTTCCGAAGTATAAACCTAAACATCTTGCTGATAATGTTCTTGAGGCTGTCAAATATGCCCTGGATAGAGAACACCTTTTGGAATTGGAAGAATGGAATTTAAAAGCTATTGATATGCCAAGTTTACCTGATTTACTGCAACCCACTAGAGAAGCTACTATAACAAAAACTGAGACCGTGATTGAAAAAAGATAAAATACCCAAGGCGAGGCAAAGTGGCCTCCCTTCCCACTCGCTGTTTTTTTTTTACTAGCAATGACTCCCTTTGAGTTGTCTGATATTTAGATTGAATTTAAGCTTTTTTGTGCGTGCTTTTGCTTTTTTCTGGTGTTTAGTGACTAAAATTTGAGGGGAGACTTAGTCTCAAAAAGGCTTTTTGGCCCCTTTGATAGACTCTTAATAAAAAGTAATCTGAATTCTCAGAAAAAATGGCAAAAAAAAGGAGTGCTCTCGGCGAGATTCGAACACGCGATCTTCAGATTATGAGACTGACGCCTTAACCAGCTGGGCCACGAAAGCAATTTATAGATGTTTTTGGTTCCTTGCCTAACATACTACACGATTCGTATGAAAACAAATTTCCGAAACAAATGCGCAAAATGGCCTGCAATCGTGGTGTAAGTGTTAAAATTTTGTCTTTTCTTAGAGAATTTGCCTTTGTTACAAGAGCCCATTGGCCAGAAAGTCACAATTTTTGATGTGCTTTTTGCAAAACATTAAATGATTATCCAAATCTATTTATGGTTATTTTGCTTTCTTTAGTTTCCCTCTGTATATTCTATAAAGACCAGTTTTTCCTCTTTATTCTGTTTGTTTTCTTATTTTATTGTTATTTTATTTGTTTATAAAAAACTCCAAAGCATTTACATATACATGAATCTTTCTTCTTTATCCTCTTTTTTGTTACCCGTCTCGTACCTTTACCGGTTTAATCTTCATTTACTTTTGTGATCAGTTTTCCTGTAAAGGTAATTATGCAGTCTAAGAAAATGGGGATCTTTTTTTAGAAAGAGGGCAAGCATCTCTTGGGAAGAAACAACTTGGTTTTCATCAGTGCTATTGACATAAATTTCTTTGTTGATTTGTTTTTTCTGCAGGTATTTGTAAAATACCACTTTATAGAATTTAGACCAAGATTATCGATTTCGCTTCAGACCTCGCATAAGAAAACATTTGCTTGTTTCAATATGTCCGTATCAAATTCAAAGCTATCTAAGTGAGGACAATGCTACGAAACATCTTGAGAGATGATGGCAAGGTATTGGCAAAAGGCTCCGAGCTGCAGTAAATGCTTGAAAAGTCAGGGAATCCTATGTATGCCTCTGTTGGGCTAAGATTGACGCACCAAATAGTGTCTGCATAATAATGATCTTGCTTCATTACTTGGCTGACTCATATAAGTTGAATTCTTTTGGAGGCGACTTTAATGCCAATAGCTGTTACATGAAAATATGAGGTACAGAATAACAGCATTTGCTTGTTTACTTTCAATACCTATTTGAGTATTTTACAGAGTTAACAATTTCTAAGGGGATTCTTGAAATGCAATGTATGAAAATAGGGGGACGAGCCTCAATGGGTAATGGAAGTAGATTCCCCTTGTAGATTGGTAGCAGAGATGCTTTAGATAAGAGTGGGCTGATAATTACAAAAGGAGGGTGTAGCTATTGAAGATCAAATTATGCAGTTATACCTAAAGCGGTATAGTCTCGGTAGAAGCAAACTTTCTACCAAGCTGTATGAAGTAATGATTCCATCACTACTCAAAGAGGTAATATTCAAGATCTCCTCAATTGTAAAAAACGAAAATCATTCTCAGTCCATCAGGAACAATATTCAAAAGTCTGTAAAGAAATAGAAATTTAATTTTTAAAGACATATAAGAATAGGAAAACTTCTCAGGGAGTTTTGCTTGGGAATGTGCAACGAAAACTGCTTAATTTAACATGATGTGAAAACACTGAGATCATTCTTCTCATCTCCCTGTCTAAAATTCCACCGGCATTCCCCGCTACTCAAAAACTTGAAACACAGCAATAACATTGCTGCTGCAGCCAAAGTACATGGCTGCTTTCTTTTCTAGCTAAGCATAAAGGGGGTCTCGATGATGATGATGATGATGGGGATGGGCAAAAGTTCTACATAACTGTAAAGAAATAGAGTTTTTATCGCTGCCGATACGTTGCAACTCCAAGCGAGAGCCAAAAAAAAGGATCTGCTCTAATCACTCACTATCGAAAAAGCTGCCTCTCATGAGCTTCAGAAGCTGCAATTCTGTGCATGAGAAATAATAATTTTATTACATAGTTTAATTATCCGAATAATAGCAATATTTATTTGAAGTGGGGAATTTGAGGACCCATATATTATCGTTGGAGAACTTTTAATTTCAAAGTAAGAGACTACTTGGAAAACTTTGGGGTATTTTTGATACGTTAATTCTAATTGTCCCTTCTTTTTTGCCTCAATAGGAAAGGAAATGCTCAAAGAGTTCGGGAACAGAGAAATATCCTGCATAATTCTCCAAATAAAAGTCCTCATTAATAGCCCAGGTTTCAACATGCCGGGTGGGGAGCAAAAGAGTGAAAGAAAAAAAAAACTTAGGGGGCGAGGGGCGCACGCTAAGATTACCGGGTTCCGGCTTATCGCCACTCTTAGCGGGAGTCTAAATTGAATCTCCTTTCAAACTGTTTGACATCTTAATAGACTAAAACCATTCTTAAGCGCGATTCTTTAACCCTAATTTTATACTACGAAAGATATACACAAAAACTAGTGGTATAATACATTATTTTCAAAAAAACAACATAGTTGGCTTAAACGTACACTTACGAGAATCTGTAATGACGAATACTAATGACTTATGCAGACACATAGAACTAGGGATTCCATTTGCTTAATGCCCCCTGCAATAAATTGCCAAATTGAAGAGCTTTGTGGGGCAGTGTCTTAACGAGATGGGTATTTATTTTCAATCAAACTATCATATCAGGGGCTGTAAAAATGAATCCCGTGTGAGAGCGAATTAATACGCATTTGTTTGATACTGCCATCTGCCATCTTTAGGCAATGACAGGCAGATTATCAAGGGGGAAAGAAGAGTGATGGAAGAAGATCTGTTGCGATTGAATAATTTTCTTTCTTTCGTCTTCCTGCGGCTTTTAAAAACGCGGGACTTTGTTCTTTTGCCTTTCAGTTTTAGGCCGATCCAGGCCAAAAAACATTTTTCTTTCCCTTATGATGGATGAATGATTGCTTTCCAGCGGAAGGGAAAAAGATGGAGAGCTAGGGGATTTCATAAAACTCTCCTTTATCATTTCCTCGCGCCATCCAAAAATGATATCATTCTTGGCCCAGATATGTTACCATATACGGAGTAGTGCTCCGAATCTCCTGCCTATTTGAACTATGGCCTGCTCACCGCCCTCACTAATTGATGTTTATTACTTTGTAGTGCATCTATATCGGTATTTCATATACTAACAGAACAACACTGTGATGTAAAACTGTCGATTATAGTAGGGAGCGTTGAGCCAAGACTTTTCGCCTGCCATCACTAAACTTTCATCATCATCATCCAACGGAGCTGGATTCTTGACGTAAGTGAATGCAGCATCGGGTTTAAATTGCGTCAGGAGATGTATATCTCAACATCAAATTTCTTCATCTCTATAGAACACCGAGCATTATCCATATGAATCTACTAAACGCAAAAATATACCTACAGGTATACAGAGGGAGGGGGAAAAGAGATGAGAAATATCAGAAAAAATCGTACGATTTTAACTCTTTGAAGATTTGAGCCGTCTTCTGTGCATCAGAAATTGCGTCGATTGCAGATTTTTTGCCGATATTATGAAACCCAGATTATTTTAGCCTGCTGTGCTCTGAATATATCTTTATCAACAAAAATGAATTGAAATTCAGTAACCAACAAAAAAACAGTGCCTTTGAAGTGGTGAGGAAGCTTTATGTAACTTGGAATCAAGATGTTTCTATTTTTTCTTGTGCCATGCTGATACTAATCAACTTTCCTGAAAAGGTAAAGCAACATTGTCAATTAGTCTTTAGGTTATTGTTGTTTTCTCCAAAGAATTCTGTTGTAGCTATATTTTTATAGATGGAGAGATTATTAATCTATTGATGCAAGGTGGCAATTTCGAAAGGGAATACTCAAAGCCAGTTAATTAATTATATCATGCGTCATATCGACTCTGCGTCAAACTCAGGAACATAATATATTTTGTCTACGTAGTTGAGAATCTTTTTTCTGTCCATAAGTAGAAGAACAAGACCAAAAGGGATATGAGCGGCTTCTTTGAACCAATTCAAGTCTTTTTACTCTGTATCTACAAGGGCTGTGCTAGGATGATTTTGCCAAAGCCGCTTTGGATGTAATAAAAATTACAACCTGAAACGAAATCTCTTTTTCCCCTCTTTCCGCTTTCAAAGCTGAGGATTTATAAATTATTTCACTCAGTTATCAAAATAAAAAAAAAAAATACCAAGACTTATAAACAATTGCCTGATATTGAAGGGCCTTAAAAAATCAAAAGAACCAGCTAAGATTAGACGCGGTACATTTTAATTGGCGTTGGTGTGCCTATTTTTTCCTGTCCAATACAAGAGAGACAAAATCCGAACCGTATTTCATTTATTTCAAGCGGGACAATAAAGAAGTGAAATTCTTTGTCTTTGATTTGGTCGCTCGAAAGCCCGAGTTAATTTACAAAAGACCAAATAATTAGTGAAGAAAGGACACAGCTGATTTTTCTTCTATCATGGGCGGTGAACCACATTATTGGCGACGAGCGCTACGAATTATCGTGCGTCCAAGAGATAAAAATGCCCACCAAGCGATGCTAAAGGCGGTGATCACTGCCCTCTATTACTATTATTTCACAGATCTCGCATCTGAAGTGTTCTATGAAGACAGAGCTTACCATTCTACTATTTAGATCACAATCGAGATCAAAGGAAATAACTTTCAATTAGAAGATTTGAAAATGATCGGATTGAGGGATCGCTGATTAATTTAATTCGAAGAAAAATAAATTTCATGATGCGTGCCTTCAAGCACACGGCCCCCGAGGTTAATTCTCTCGCTAATCTGAAGGGCCATGCTAATTTCTCCCACTGGTTCTTCTTAGAGAAGAATAAAATACACACCCCAAAAAATATTATACAACCTTAATTACAATATCAATTACCCAAGTCATCATAATGCAATAATTATACACTAACAGTCACCTCCACCGCTCGATAAACTTAACTCTTTAAAAGTGGCTATTTAACCGTTACACCCGATGAAAAATTTGAAGTATAATCGCTTAATTCTCAACATATCAACAGACATCTCATTAGTACCCAACTGAAACGCAAATCATTAATTGAAAAAAGATTTGATTAAGAACAAATATTCTTCTCTGTTTTGTGTTATGAACTAAGGACATATATACCCTGACATTCAAAATTAATTATTTAAATGGTATGTAATAACTCTGGTAATCGGCTAAAAAATTCTTTGTTTTATTTAATTTTGAGTGCATAAGTCATTTGTTCACAGTGCCTTGGCATTTTCAGAGCTTTGCTATTACTTCATTCACACATCTAAACTAGATTTTGAAGGCTTTGCCGTGTGGAATCGAAATTCTAATAGAGCGCAATATTATTTGCTTAAAACCTCGCCGACTTCTGAGGCCTTGCTGTACGCATGTGTGGTATCTATTTATATCCTATCTTGACATAAATTATTTCTTTTGACTCTGGTGGCAACTAAAAAAGAAACACCTTTCATGAAAGCTGTAGTTAATATCTGCATTTCCTTTATGTATGACCGTGTCAGATTAAGTTTTGGTGATGCAAAATTGCTAAATTGTTAAATTAGCTTTGGATACAATTACATAGCCGAAATAGGATACATGAATATGGAACTCTGGGTCCTCCTGTCATAGGTAGCCTGATTATTTTACCTGCAGAGTATATTAGAATATTAGATCGGTCGAAAAAAAAAAAAAAAGATCTTTGAGAATTTTTGAGAGTGTAACTGACAAAGGCATACAAATGCTGAAGAGAGGCTGTTGTAGTGTTAGCCCTCGACAGGGGATCTTCTCTAAAGTTTATCTTACACAAGGCATTCTTAAATCTGAAGACATTTAAGTCCCGATATTTTTATTTGAACAGGAAACTGCGCAGCTGCGGCAGAACTTGATTCCCAAGGAGAGATTTACATCAGAGTCTTGTGAGACGCGAATTTTAAGACAAAGGATCCACTGGTAACGGTGAAGTAATTTTCACTGCCACATACAAATACTTTTTTTAATTAAGGGGGAGACAAGGACAAAATTCAAAAAAGAAAAAGTTTCGAGATATTGAGAACAACAAAGGTTATAATTCTTCTTCGTGTCAAACGACAATTACTTCCAATTTGAACGTTCGTACCTGGCTCAAGCTCTTTACAGTAAAAGTACTAATGAGCAAAAGAACAATGCAAAATTTGGCCCTCCATTTTTATCGTCTTTATTATCTCGTTGGCAATAAAAAAGTAGTTCGCTCCTGTCCTTGTCCTTCTTATAAAGTCTAAGCTCAGCTCCATGTGGCGGGAGTGAGGGACAAATCTGTAAAGTAAACGTGGTCTCAATACGGACACTCGGGCCGTCTATTATATTCTTTCTTTCCTGGTGCTTTGCAGCGAGAGAGTGAGGGTGAGAGAGAGTGGGTGAGATAATCAGAAGAAAATCAAATATACACACGCATATTCGCGAGATACCTAAAACAGCCCTTTGCGGGAAGCATATTTATACACATTATAATGCATTTCACTGAGACGCGTTTATGCCTTGCGCCAATTTAATTGTTATGACCACAGAACAATCCACTTGCGTTACGTCTAATTCATGCATTGTCTGAAATTAGTACAATAAGAGATTAGAGTGGTGTTTTTTTCTTTTTCGGAAAGAGAGAGAGAGAGAGAGAGAGAGTTGGTATATTGTAGTTAAAGAAAAGGTTCTGTCCTGGATTTGAATATATACATACAAGCTATTATCCAGCTTTCCCTTTTTTCCCACTCTCTCTATAATCCAGTCATTATCAAGGATCGCATCTGAAGTAATCGGAAGGCTGTTCCTCTGAATAATTAGGAATACAACAACCCCCTTTCATTTAAAGGAGACTCGAATATTTAGATTCTTTTGAAGTTGTTCAAATCAAATAGCTTTAAATAGGTTCAAATAAGTCCTTCTTTACAGCTTTTATTTACGCGGGTGCTCATTCTATTACAAATACCAATAGTTACCGATATCTGTTTTAAATTATCCTAATCCCAGTTTCAGATCCCAATGGCTGAGAATGTCAGCTTTGGTACACTTAAACAAAATGTCAAATGATTATGCAGTTTCTACCGATTCTTCTTCAACGAAAACAGAATCAATTACATTACCTTCAATATCGAATTTGACCGCCTCCCTTCAACCAAATAGCAATTCAACAGATCGTCAATTGCCTTCTGTGATTCCTCACCGACCTTCGCTTAATTCATTACCTTCATTAGTTTCATCTTCAAGGGGATCTATAAAATCTTCAATATATTATGCACAACAATCAGAGTACCATGCATCTGGGTATGTGGGGGCAGAACGACAAATGAGTTTTGGATCAATCACCACCATGGAAGATATAAAAGAAAGAAAAGAGATCCAATTACCTCCTTTATCATCTTTACTATCATCCCCCGAATCTTCAAGACTAGAACATCCAAGCCTTAAGACCAGTTATCCACATGCGTCCGAGGACAATAATCATATTGGATCAGATACCATCTCTCCTTCTGGTATATCATCTTCATCAATGTTCAAGAAAAACTTTTCGGTTAATAGCCCTCAAGAAAACGATAAACTTTTGAAAGAAGATTTCAGGCCAGTGAAGGAACAGAATCAATCAGAATCTCCAGAAAGGAAACAAAGAATCTACTCTGAACCTTTGAAGACAGCAGATGGAATATTGGGTAGTCCCAAACCTGGAATGAAACCAGTCTTAATGTATGATCCCGTCCTTGGTAAAAGAACCGAGCAAGACAAGACAATTTTATCTTCCTTAGATACTAAGAAGAGAATTGTCAGAAGAAGAACAAGAACCGGATGTGTGACTTGTCGAAAGAGAAGAATCAAATGTGATGAAAGAAAACCTTTCTGCTTCAATTGTGAAAAATCTAAAAAGATCTGTGCTGGCTATGAGCAAGTGGCCTATGGATCTAGAAGATATAGATACATACAGCAACAGGAATCTCAAGAGATCATTGATAACAGGCATCTATCTCGTCAAAGTGTGATAACTTCTCCGACTGGTCCGCCATCAGAATCTTCTCAATCTTTATACCAACACCAAGAGTATCCAGGTTCTCCAAGTGAAATGATGGCAGCTAACTATCAAAATATTCACCAGCCTCAGCATCAGATACAGCAACAACTTCAAAATCAGCAATTGCAACATCAACAGCAATTGCAGCATCAACAACACCAACAACAACACCAACACCAACATCAACAGCAACAGCAACTCCATCTTCAACTCCAAATACAGCACCAGCCTCAACATCAACACCAACAGGTATCACAGATGCAACCTAGTCCAATTTACTCGCAACAAGGTGTTCAAATCTTGCCAGATTCTCCTGGAAATCACCAAATTAATATGCACCAGCAACATCCACCTACAACTGAAGTAAGACCTCATATAACGATGTCAATGAGCCATCCACCTCAACATCAAATGATGCAACAGAGGCAACATCATTTACAAATGGTGAACAACCATCCTCCTCCAAGTCAACAGCATGCTCATTCTGAGCATATTATGACTGGACAAGGACAGCCATATGCTCACCAAGTCTTACACAACCCGGGTTTACGCCAACAGCAACATCATCAACAACAACAACAACAACAACCTCATCTTGCACCTCAACCACTTTATCAACTCCAGTATTATCCTTCACAGTCATCAACACCAGTGTCACCAACCATTTCACCTTTACAAACTATGCCTGGTTATGCTTATCCACCTTTGCCTGTTCAGCACCAACCACAACCACAACAGGTTCAACCTCCAATTGTTCAACAGCTACCTCATTCTGATGGTGGATACGGTAATCCAAATGGCTATCAAGTTCCAAGATACGTTGTTAATCAATCTCATTCGGCAGGTGGATTTACGCATCAAAGATAGAAGAGAAAATAGGGATAAATTAAGGCTGGATGGGTCTCCATTTACTTATCGATTCGAGCTTTTTTTTTACTAATTTTATAACGCAATAATAATTTTTTCATCTTTTTAGTTAATGATCTTCTTGTATATTAAGGAGGACAACTTCATGGTAGTAACCGTGGCGGTGGAATCGTTAAATAAAATTTAGCAATTGTAATTCCGATACTACTAAGAGTGACAATTGAATTAATCTCTTCAGGAGATTCCTTCTACTGAAAGCAAACATTATAAAATAAGATCTTCAATACAGCTGTTCTACAAGTTATCTCTTTTCTACTAAAGATTTGAACTTAGCATTCAATTGAATTTAGGATCTAGTTCATTATAGGCTCATCAAAAATTGTATTAAAGTTAAGCAATTGGAAATTTAAGCGATTCGGAGCTCGGATATATAGCCGAGATACCGATAGCTTTAGACAGGGGTGTGGGTGAGTGGTGATGCGCCAAACAAGATTCTATACTCTTTTTTAAAGAGAGTAAATTCCTTTGTTCTTTAAAAGTGAACCTGAAACTGGAGTTCATAAGTCGATCCCTGCAATAGTTTAATCAAATGATTGCGCACGATTTTATCATTTTCGGCTTCCATAAGAACAAGAACAAAATAACCAACATCAACTTTGCTCTTTTCTATATATATGCTAGAAGAAGCCTAAGTATATTATCTTTTACTATACCTATTTAAATTAAGGTTGTGTAATACGTGACCTCAATCACTCTTTCTTTCATTATCTATTTAAACTTATAATTTAGTAACTTTTTTGGACACGAAAATTATGGCCACTTAGCCTGTTTTATCCTTTGTGGCATCGTCAAAAAATAATTTTCGGTCTCATTCCTCCAAATGAAGAATTAGTATTCCAATTTAGATCTCTGGGTGTAGAAAGTAATCTTCTGATTATTTTAGAAAATAGATTGCCGAATAACATAAGCTAAACAACACAAAAGGCAAGAACAGAACAATTCTATCCGAAACTTATCCGAGACCCACTAATCAATAGTTTTCTTATTTCGCTTAGTTAGTCTGGGCGGTGAAAGTGATATATACTTAAGTGGGCGTCATGTCCCTAATCCGAAGTTTCATGTTTTTTTTTAATATGGCTTGCAGATTGAAACTACCTCAAATAATTACATTTATAATAGTACAGGGATATATATAATAACGGACTAAAAAACACAAGTAAGATCTTTCCTGCAATATTCTTTGACCAAATGTACGTATATACATACATACCTGATCAGATAGATTCAACTATAGGTATTTTCTTTTTTTATTATTATTATATTTTTTCTTTTTTTTTCTTTTTGTGTTTGATTAAGTACTTCATTTACGTGTTATTTGATGATGATGCAGACGTGGATGCGACCTTAAGCCCGTCTCGTGTTTCCGTTTCTCCAAAATAAATGCAAGAATCTTTTCAATTGCTTATAAAATTGATTCCCTGGCACATAAAATATTGTGATTTAAGATCAACTTGTGCCTATAAATTTTGTTGTTTACCTCTGAAATAGGTTGGTATCTCCCAGTTTCACTGGCCCTCTTAGTCTTTTATAATCTAATTGTGTACGCGCCATGTACCCGCCGCAAACTGAAGTGATTTATCTAAAAGCGGGGATCATTTAGATCGTGTTTAAGCTTTCGAAACAATACTTCTAATGTAAAATAACTGCGTTCCTCATTGAGAACAAACCACTTGCGAGATAAAATCGGAGTCCCCGAAGAGCGGATCCCATTTGCTAAAGAAATTAGAATAAACAACATACAATTATTGGATTGGAACCTTTACTAGTTTAAATATACAAAACTATCAGATAATTTAATTATGACCACCTGATTGCATTTTTAAAATCATTAAATAGCAATCATTAAGCAAACATCAATCACATCACTTTTACTCTTCTGGCTAAACTTCGCAAACCTTTCTTAAACCTTAAAACTGTTTTGGTGGTTTATTTGAAACAAAATTGAAGATCAAAGAGATTACTATAATATTCATTACATACTGAACAATAACTTGTAATCAGTAAATATAGTGTTTCTGCTCTAACTAATTGAAAGTAATAAAAATTGATAAAAGCATGTAAGCGAGAGCTTCCTGCAGAAGCGCGGTGATATTTCGGAGATTATGTCCAGCGTCTATTATTACTTATGTTCCAAAACTTGTAAAAGGAGAGAAAAGAGAAGATCACTTTTAGTTAGGGCTATTTATTCCTCTCAATAGTTGCTTTTTTTTTAATTTTATTTTAAAGTATTACTTAATTTGTATCCACAGTGAATACTTCTTACATCATCAAATCTTCAAAAAAAGCAGACCAAAAAATTGTATTTTATTTAAGCTGCCAGAGGTGAACTACCATTCCCAGGTGTTGTTCACCCACCCACGCCCTCTAAGTGCTTCTGCATCTGCTTCTCCTGTCCTCCTACTACTCCTCCTTGATCTCTTATGTCCTACCACCCTTGATACATAATTAACAACTTTTTTAAGGTTTTTTATTTGAAACAGGGTTGAATGCTTTTCGGCGATTTAAAAGGACTAGCTTCAATTTTGAGTTGGTCACGTCACACTGGCATGAATGACACTGCATCTTACTTAATTGACTCATATAGGAAACTAAGCCATAATTTTTTGCTCTCTTTCAAATATTCAGCAAAAGGGCAGGGTTATTGTCATAAATTATGAGCTGGAATAATGCCAAATGGAAAAAAGCACAAGGTGGGGGGAGCTGTGGAGTTTCTGGGGGAGAGTACAATAAGAAATTTGTTTTTCAAAACCCGTGTGTCTAAGCAGTTATGTCAATTACTTTTAAGTTTTGGTCTCAGCAGTAAGAATTACTCTTTCTCCTTTGTTTGTGATGGGCGGCAGTAATGCTTAGGGAAAATATTATGATTCATTTATCTAAATGGTACAGAAGTATAATTAAAAAGGGCATAAAAAAAATGGCACAAAACCTTAATTTGATCGTTCCTTGTGCATTCATCATCGCGGTGCATCTGCAAGTATGTCTCAATGGTTAATTGATTGTAGTTTTTTAAATCTCTTTGAGAGCAGCATGCCTAAAGCAAATCAAGAAAAAACTCAAATTGATGACCATTTTATAGAATCGCCTATGAAAAATAAATGCACTGAAAAAAGTGGCTCTTAGATTTGATTTGGTGAGATCTTCTTTGCTTCAGCTTTTAAATCCTCATAGATTTCTCTTCTTGGATCTCTCAAATTCATAACTGAACTCAATGAAGATACAGAACGTCTGTCGTTATTCAATGCAGAATTATCAAACAGTTGAATTGCCAAGACTGTAAAATGTTTTTCTTTAATCTTAAAATATTTTAGGAAATAATAATTCAAAGTTTCATTTATTTCCAAGAACAGTTCTAAGAATTCTTTTGATACCAAAGGTCTTTGAGATTCCTTTAATATTTTTAATTTATCAACCGATTCTTTATCTGATGCTTTACGTTCTTGAAAAGAATAAGAAATCTTCAATCTTAATTGCTCCTCTCTCTGAATGGTTAAACTTTTTGTAGTTTTTAATCTTGCAAGTTCGGTACAGTTTTTATCATAAGCTGCTTTATCTTTCTCTGCCTTTTTCTTTATTATATTATAATCAGTCTCATATCTTCTACATCTTTGTTCAATTGCTGAACGTTCAGATGTAAAGAATGTATCACGCTGCAACATTTCATTTCTTATGTCTCTTGTATCCCTTACAAAATCATCCAGTGCTTTGTTTGACTTATAATCGGCATTATTTAATTCATTCAAGTTTTTAAAGAACGGCATATCTTTACCGGACCATGATTCTTTAAATTTGTTAAAGCTCTTTGTTGACTCCTTCGAGAATTTCTCATATTCTAAAGATTTTAGTTCTAAATATTTTGCAAGTTCTCTTATACTTTCTATCGATTCTCTAGTCTTATATAGCCAAAAATCCAAGCATGATTCGGATTGTAATAATTTTGATATCTCTTCATCTGCAAGAATTGGTGCAATGTCAGCATTGGTCGTTCCCAAACTGCTTATCGACATTTTTATAATTATTGATAAATGTTTATAGATATTCTGGTGAAGTTGGATACAATGGGTCTTTGGTAATATAATGGGTTTAAGATAGTGGTATATTAAACGTCAATCAGATTTATTGTTTTATATATAGATTATTGCCCCATCATTACAACTGTTCCTGTCTTCCCCTTGATGGATCTTCATCTATTATCAGTCACTCGGTCTGTCTCACTATCAGTGAACATCCTCTTTTACGAGCCCGCGTTTAAAAACTGACAGCGAGGTTGGCATACGATAGTTCCAGTCCATTTTTACACTAGTCAATTTGATCGATGATATGATCTGTCTTTACACAATTATATTCTCTTCAAAGCAGCCAATTGGGGAGGACGCCTTTAGGAGATACTCACATTTCTCAGGCTCAGTGACCGATAAGATCTTATTCTCTAGCCCACACTCAATGATCACTTCACCTTTTCTAATTGGACCATTCCAGCATTTGCTACCGTTATCAAACTCTAGTCTTAGTTCATTTTTCAAGTCGTCAAAGATTGCCTGTTTGAATATTCCAATCTTTGTCGATTGCCCATTACTACTGATTTGTTCAATTTTATCGGTGAAGCATAATTTGTAATCATAATCACCTATCTTATTGACTATGCATAATGATTGTAAGCCAAGTAGTTCATCATTAGGTCCATATGATTTGTTTAAGAACTCTTGTTTTGATTTCAATTCTTTATTTAGTCTTTTCAATTCTTGGGTGAATTCTCTTCTCTTTTTTGAGCCTCCACCTTCTTCCAAATTCAATTCTTCAGGTTCTTCGGGTTCATTTGAATCTTGACTTTCAAATGGGGATGGAACACCCAGAAATGAATTCAAAAGTTCTTCAAATATAGAGTAGAAGTTGAAGCCCCCTTTATTTGATTCTTGTAGTGGCTGTTGATTCTTCTTCGTTAGTTGTGTGATTTTTGTTTCAGTTTCCGAAACCTCTTTTAATAATTCAGAGATCATTTCTTGCATCTCTAGTAACAATTCAGATGATTGCTCAGAACTCTTTACCATCTGATAATCTTGATATGACTGAGCAGCAAGTTTCACTGATGGATCATTGAAATTATGGTTGTATTCATTGGTCATCTTGGCTAAGATATTTTCCAATATCTCGGTATTTTTCTCTAGAGTGGATTGTTGATCCAATTTATTCTTCAATTTTGAATTTAAATTTTCAACCTTAATTCTTATATCTCCTAAAATTTCAACTTCTTTCTTTTCGTCACTTTTGCCATCGATTATTCCAATTTTAGAATTTATTGAGTCTATAGTTGATTCTAATTTAAATATTTCAGATGATAATTTTTGTCTTTCTTCAAATGCCTTTTTGACAACTGTTTTTTTCAGAGAGATTCCTTTTTCAATTGCATTATTTTTTTCATTTTTCAACTTGATCCAGTTATCATTCAATTCCTTGCATCGATTAGGACAAACTCCAAAAGGTTCATCTGAACCATCACAGCAGAATTCAAAATCACAAATTCCATCATTTACTTTATACGACGGAATGAAGCTTGGTTTATAACCAATATTCTCACAGTATAACTGTCCATTGAAACAAGCACTTGTGCCTGGTTCATCCGATCCATCTGGACAATCACAATAATCATCATTTATTCTATCAAATGGAATCACAATCTCCGGATTATTCAAACATCGCCAATTCCCTTCTGAATCAGGTTGATATAATTGCTGATCTTGAGGAGCGACACCTTTTATAGCATGGATTTGTTGTACTGAATCAATCAAAATTAAGAGAGATGATATTAGTATTCTAGTTATCACCATCGTTACTTATGATTGATGAATACCGGTCTTTAGACAATGCAAGTTACTTGAGAGTAAATTCAATGATTAGTATTTTTGTGATTAACTTTATTGATTATTGTTCCCTGAACCCCTTGGCGCGAGTGGGTGTCTTTTGATTACAGTTATTTTGTACTTAATGCGATTATTTGAATTCTTCTTTTCTACATAAAAGGAAGATGTAAGGACCAAAAAGGTGATGTAAATCAATCGATATGAACTAATACCATGGTAATATCATCGGGTTTCCCACCGATATAATCTTGATCGGTTATTTCACTTAATCTCTGAGCAAATACACTCTTATAGTTTGTATTCAAACTTAATGATTTAACATTACTCACCAAATTCGTGGTAACTTCACTTATTAATTCATCACAGTAATTATCATCCAAATATAATGCAATATCATCAACAACAACATTATCTGTTAAACCATCTGTACCAAACAAGAGTAAATCACCAGATTGCAATTGAAATTCATAAGAATCGGAATCATTTGGAACATTCATTAGATATTTGGAACCTCTCTTTTTGGCATTTTCCATAAAATCATCCGGTATTATGGATAATTGATAAGGAGCATTGAAATAATAGACCTGCTCTTTTGATTCAAATACACATTGATAATGATCATCATCGTTTTTTCTAAAGACACCAAACCATGAATCACCCAAATTTAAAGCATTTAATTTTTTTGTCTTTGAATCAATTATACCAAAACAAATTGTTGTTGAACCAACTTCAACAATTCCGTCCTCTTTAATAGAATCAAACGCTTCATTTAAAACCTCTATTGGAGTTAAATTGGGTTCATGCAAATATACATTGGTTACCGAATTTGAAAGTTCTCTACTAATTGCACTTGAATCAAATCCTTGTTCTGACCAACCTCCAACTCCATCAAGTACTCCAACTATGATTCCAATTTCAGTATGTGCCATAATATAATTATCTTCACCCGTTGGTGAATCAAAAACCGTATTTGTAAATAACCGTTTTCTTTGATTCTGTACCAGTTTACCTTCTGGTATATTTTCTTTCAATCGATCTTTAGGTTCAAAAGAAAGTGTCATTGTATAAGTTGATGCTGGATCCTTAAAAGATTTTGCTATTGTATCTCCATTTTTGAAAGACTTAAACTGACGATATGCCTCATCTGTAAAACTCCTCTTTTGAATATGATTACTTGATGTTATATTCGATCTTAAAGGATTCAAGTATTGTCTGGATAAAAATGGGATCAAACTACTATTGCTAGTTTTGGATAGTCTTCTGGAATGAAGTCTAATATTCTGTATCACCAGGCGTGCAGGGGATCTTGATACAGTGAACATTATTGAAAATCGGATACCAACTAAATAAAGCAACGAAATAAGAATATTTAGAAGAAACAAACCCCAATTTAAACAATCTATTACAACCTAAAAAACGAATAAAAAGAAAAGAAAAAGAGAAAAATTGTGTGCAGCAAAAAAAAGATAACTTTCTCAAAGCCTCACGATGAGGATTTGTGAATTTGAGCAAAAGAGGAGAAAATTACTGAGCTACAAAACTTACATGTTTTGATCGTTTTTTCGTTTGTATTTATTTAAATATTTACATCTACGTAACAACACACACTGGGGAAGGGGAGAAGAGATTGATCCTAACGAAAGAAAGATGGAAGTAGGAGATTACCCCTGATATAAAAGGGGTATCACCTAACAAAATGAGAGATAACATTGGTTCTATTTTAATAGCAATCAATCAGTCAATCAATCATCACAGTTCTCTTCATCTTCATCTAATACACCACACATTTATTGGGCCAATTTATCCACGGCACCTAGAATAAATTTACCGAAATCAAAGTTTGGATCATCCAAATTGACAGTTTCGGTTGATGATGCCACAATTGCAGGTGGATTCAATTTCTTATATTCAGCCTTTGCATCACTGATTAATTTAACCTTTGCAGCAAAATCAAATGCTTCTTGTTTCTTAGCACCTTCACTTTTTAAAACTTGGGTTTGGTAAGCACCAAAAATGATACCTGCAGCCAATGAAGAATATCTTAAAACCTTTTGAACGGGGGAAAACAGATTCAACGTTAGTAAAAAAATCGATACTAGAATTGTAATTGATGTATTATAAAGAATTAATTTCAGCTGGTCTACTCGATTCTCCGCTTACTTGATTCCATCCTTCCTTCATTCATTCCTCATTCTCAATTGAACGAACACAAATGAAATTTTAATCCTCAACTACTTTCGTGTCCAATTCCATTAAATACTTACATTCAGAGTTGACATTGTATAAGATAATTGCAATTCTAGTTTATTATACGACACCAATAAAACACTTCAACTTAAAAGAATTGAACGATATCTTTCAAAAGACTCCTTACTTCTCCCCATTTGCGTGTTTCTCTCTCCTCCAATGAAAATATCCACTTTGGAAGACTCGGCTGGTTATGAAGCACCGAACCGATTCGGGGACGGGAGGTGTGGACATCCTTACACGAAGTCGATCGACCTTTTAGGGATACAAATTAACTTTTATTACTATTAAGTATCGTTTACTTACGTGCTCTTCCCCTTATCTTCTTCTTTTTCTCATAGTCTTTAAACTCACTATCCACCTCTTCCATCAATCTTTTCCTGTCCATTTGTAACACTTCATCAATACTTGCCTTTGCATGTGGAGCTTGATTTTGGTTTTGATTTTGATTTTCTTCCCTTCTTTTAGTATAGGTATCTTTACGATCCTTCTGTTGAATCTTTATAACTTCTGTTGTCTTTGGTGCTGTAGCAACAACTGGGAAAACCTGCAATTCTAATTCCTTTATGCTTCTTTTCCAATCTGCATATCTTCTCGAATACATCTCCATGTTCCAATTCTTCCAAACCTGTTTACCATAGATACTATTTTTCACCTTATCTTTATTGTCAAACAATATTTTGGCCAATCTATCCTTATACATGTTCAATTTGATTGTGAAAGACCATAGTTTATCAACTATATGTGATCCTTGCGCATTGCATGAAAGATCAACTGTATAATCCAAGATTAAATTTAAAAATCTTCTTCTATCAATAATATCAACTCTTTCAACAACTAAACATGATTCAACAACATGCGAAAAGACACCATGCTTACACATTTGAACCAATCTTTCAACATCCAGATTCATAATACCTTCTAAAGCTCCATTTAAGATTTTATCATCATATGAAATTAATTTCTCCAAGAATAATGCCCTTCTTCTCTCATCTGCAGTTGGCCAATCATCTTTGGTATTACCTAAAGTTGAAATTGATAAGTTTAAAACATTCTCCAATATTGGAGACGATGATGATTGATCTTCAGTTCCTTCTTGGGTTCTTCTATTGAAGAATTCAAGGAATTTATTAACGATATCTTCTCTCAAATAATTTCCCCTTTCGATTGAACAATCCATTATTGTAACACCTATTTCCAAATTATTGACTATTAACTCATTTAAAGATGGTACAAGTTCATCCAACATCTCCTTTTGATCCTTAGATTTTAATTTCTTGAATAAAATTCTAACAACATATGCACCGGTTGTATCTCTTTTAGCAAGTTTTAAAATTCTATGCTTCATGTATAAATTATATAATCTTTCAACATTTTTTTGTCTTTGATTCAATATTGCAGTTTCTAAGAAATGGGATCCAATTGCATCTGATAATAAATATTCAACAAATGATTCCTCTTTTGGATCTGCGGGTTGATCTGATTTATTAAATACTAAACACCAAATAGGTCTGTCTTTATCAACTATTCCTTCCAATTGAATAAGTAGTTGTAAAACAGGTGATGAAACTTTATGGATTGCAATTTCTCTGAGGCTTGCTGAATCTTGTTTGATTAACATTGTTTCTAAAATATCTTTCAATGTATCTTGAAATGATGATGGAGTTTGATACGAACGTTGATAATCTTCATTATCTTTTATATCGATCATTTTTCTTGCAATCTTTGATCTTTTGGATCTCAAGACAGAATTGGATTCTATCGTTGAAGGTAATTGTTTACCTGCTAAAATAAGTAATAAAACTCTTAAAACATGGGAGGCATATTGATTAACCATCATCGCTTTAAATGATGGTTTTAATTCCGAAATGATAAACATAAATGCATTCTCCAATGAAAACACCTCATCATCATCATCATCGTTATCATTTTGCCCCTCCTCTATATGTTCTTGTGAGCTTTTTAAAATCTCTTTTTCAATTGAAGATGCCAATCTAACTAAAAATGTTTCAATGACATGCGATGAATATTTATGGTTACTCAAGGCCAAAAAATGACCATTGAAAGCTTTGAATAATTGTTTAGTTTGTCTTTCATCTGCGGATAGAACCATTCTTTCCATAAGTTTTGAACAAATTTGATTTGTCACCAATTTCAACTCTTTACCCTTGGATTCTTCAAATACACTCTCTATGAATCCTAATCGCTCTTCAGGATTTTGGAAGGCATTGATATTCAAAGTCGATTCTGCTTGCTTAAAATATTCCAACTCATTTGAATCTAATAGCCCATAAAATGTGGTGACTTCTTGACTACCAATCTCTTTTGATTTGGATCCTTCGTAATCATCATTCTCTGATCTATCCTCAGTCAATGGTACAAAATCAGAGCTTTTTTCGAACTCTGAAGACGTATTCTTCCCAAAAGACTCGCTCTTCTTCTCACTTCTTCTACCTCTCTGTTTAGCCATTCTTAATATACTTGGATCCAAGATAACGAAACTTAATGTCAAACTATAAGATGAAAGTAATTCAAATGGAAAAAAAAAAAAAAATATTTTTTTTCTCCCATAATAGGGAGACATCCGTTTTAGGAAATCGCCACATCCAAGAATTTAGTTCTTTCTCAACATGGATTGCAAATATTAGTGGTACATAAATCAGAGTATTATTATACTTGAAAGGATGGATGGCAATTAGTTATAATTCCTTTTTTTTTCTACTTTAATCCAGCTCTATAGATATGGATCCTGATGAGGATGAGATTGAGATTGGGGCCAGTCTAGGCGCAACAAGGGAGGGATCTGTAGTTGGAGAGATTGGGGATGGTGATGAGATTGATGTTTCTAGCCAGAAGAAGGCCCCTGAGAATCTGAAAGGTACAAGTGGAGGTTATGCATGGGAAGATGAATATAGAAGATCATGGGATATTGTTCAAGAGGATGAGAGTGGAAGTATTGAATCTATTGTTTCTGGATTAGTGGAGTCTCAGAAAAAGAGATACCTTAAAAATGTTTCCCCTTTTCAAAGAGGTATTATAAGAACTTTGGTGTTGGTTCTTGATTTTTCAAAAGTTATGAGTGAGAAAGATTTCAGACCAAATCGTGTTTCATTGATGGTTTTGAATGCAATTGATTTTGTTAATGAATTCTTCGATCAAAATCCAATATCTCAGTTGAGTATTGTAATTATGAGAAATGGGCTAGCACAAATGGTTTCTGAAGTAAGTGGGAATCCTCATGATCATATAGAAGCACTTAAGACACTCAAAAAATTGGAACCGCAAGGAGATCCATCATTACAGAATGCTTTGGAAATGTCAAGAGGATTGTTATTACATGTTGCATCGCATTGTACAAGAGAAGTTTTAATTATATTTGGAGCATTATTCACATCAGATCCAGGCAATCTACATAAAACAATTCAAGAATTGGTTAAAGAAAGAATAACGGTACGAGTAATTGGGCTAACTGCATCTGTTGCAATCTGCCAAGAATTATGTAGATTAACAAACTTTGGGGATTTGGAAAATTCTTATCATGTTGTGTTATATGAACAGAACCTTAGAGAATTAATGATGGATGCAGTTACTCCATTGGCTGTTACGAAAGTTGAATCGGAAAAAAAGGAAGGTTTCACATTGGTTAAGATGGGATTTCCTTCTAGGGTTAGTGACACTCATCCAACATTTTGTTCGTGTCATTCAAAAGCAGTTTACGGTGGATACATCTGTCCAAATTGTAAGAGTAAAGTTTGTGTTTTACCAACTGTTTGTCCTTCTTGTGAGTTGATGCTAATCTTATCGACTCATTTGGCAAGATCATATCACCATTTGTTCCCTATGAAGCTCTTTGTTGAAGTACCTGTTAGTGAGGTTTATGAATCTACTAATTGTTATGGATGTCAAACGAGGCTTCCAAAAGGTATAAAATTTAATGAGAAGATGAAGCTGGAAAATAGAAAGAAAAAAGAGTTTCATACAAGCTCAAGGTATAGATGCCAAGACTGTAAGAATGATTTTTGTGTTGATTGTGATGTTTTCACTCATGACGTATTACATAACTGTCCTGGATGTGAAGCTGATAGTTTTAGAAGCTGATCTAATGAATAGTGTATTGTGTAGAAAGTAATAAAAGGTCGATTTAAAGTATTACGTAATTAGCGGGTGCAAAGGTGTTTTAAGCGGATGGCTGTGGGCTTTCCTGGAACGGAGGGAAAGAGGGAAAGGAGACAGACAGACAGACACAAAGACAACAGGGATGATGGATGATAGTTGATAATAGGTGGAAACTGTCATCATATATACAATTTAGACACATCTCCTGAATTTTCACCAACTCCAATTTGCTGCATTGTTCTCTTGGAATTTCTTGCAAGTCATTTGATAGATTATTTTTCGTCTTTTGTTTTTATCTTGCGTCTCGGATATTGGAATTGCGATTGCCTGTTCTGTTAAATAGAAAAATTGCAAAAACCGGAAAATGTCCACTACAAAATCTGTTTTAAGATCGATTAAAAATGTCACCAATGGTTATTCCTCTGTTCAAGTGATGGTGCGTAATGCTACCAGTAATGATTCTCATGGACCATCAACTTCACAAATGGCCGATGTTGCCAACCATACCTACGAATCCGGTGATTTTTTAGAAGTTATGGATATGGTGGATAGAAGATTGAATGACAAAGGTAAGAATTGGAGACATGTTGCAAAGTCTTTGACCTTGTTGGATTATTTAGTCAGATATGGTTCGGATGATGTTGTATTATGGGCAAAAAATAACCTTTATATCATTAAAACTTTAAGAGAATTTCAGTTTGATGACCTTGCAGGGCATGATCAAGGTGCTATTATTAGAGTCAAAGCCAAAGAATTGAGTAGTTTGTTAAAGGATGATGAAAGGTTGGCTCAAGAAAGGGCACTTGCAAGACAAAAATATAACGAAAGAAGAGCACGCCGTGGCCGTGAAAGATCACCTCCTGAAGAAGAATATGATGAAGCGTTACAAAAAGCATTGGAAGAAAGTAGACTAACTGCTGAAGAAGAAGAAAAGAGCAGAAGAAATAAAGGTGACCAAAGCATGGAGAGGGCCATTCAATTAAGTCTGGAAGAAGACGAAATGAGAAAGAAAAATAACAATTTACTTGATCTGGATGATGCTCAACCTCCGCAAGTTTATGGTTACTATGATGGAAATCCTCAGCAACAAATTATTGGTTATGATATGTTTGGTAATCCGGTGTATGGTGATCCACAAATGTTGCAAAATCAGCAGCAACAAGAATGGGAGCAACAACAACTGTATCAACAACAACTTGCAGCTCAGCAGGCTGCTCAACAACAGGCTGCCTTACAGCAACAGTATTACTTACAACAGCAGCAATTGTATCAACAGCAACTTGCTGCTCAACAACAGGCTATGCTACAACAACAACAACAACAGCAACAGATGCTCGCAATGCAAACCGGATCCAATAATCCATTTGCAGCAAATGGTCAACCTCAACAACCTATTGCAAATGGTAAGCCATCTTTAAGTGAGATTCAAGAACAACAACAACAAAAACCACAGCAACCAATAAAGCAAACCCTAACAGGCTCCCAAAGAATGAACGATCAATATTCTCAATTGAATGCTCTGTTGGCAACAGGTACCGGTATTGATACCTTTGGTAATATAGGTGAAACTAGAATTCCAGCTCAATTTACAAAGACTGGTACTTTTATCAATTCTTCGGGAACTGGTTACAAACAAGAAACGGGAAGTGCCCCAAATCCTTTCCTAGGATCTCAATATACTGGAATCCCATCAACTGGAATTGTTCCTTCGTATACAGGTTATGGTTTCGGTAATCAACCAACCGGATCCGCACAATCAAATGGACAAAGACAAAGCACCCAGCAACAAGGTAGTCTCATTGATTTATAAATGATTCAAGTGATTCACTTCGCCTCCCTCACAAAAATAGTCTTTCCCGTTTCTTCTTTTTCTTTATTGTTATGCTGTGTTTAGTTATTACGGTACTTATTTTTCTTGCTCCTTGTTCCTTTTTTCTTGTTCTCCAGCTCCCCATTTTGAGCTCTTTATACTTCCACTACTTATGAACTGATAGTTACTCTGTATCTTTGATTCGCCTAAGCTTTGAATTATACAGTTCATTTTCTTCCTTTGCCCCATTTCTAGATTTGTTATACTTGCTTTTCATACTATGATAAAATGTCCCTGATTTCTGCGTTTTCTTTTCTCTTTCCGAATGTATCTTCCTTTTATTTTACCACGTGTACCTAACTACCTCTCCAAATTTTCGTTAATAACCAGAAAGAAAAAAACAGGCATGCATCCCAATATCTGTAATAAGAAAAAAAAAGAAATTCTCCCCTCCCGGGTTCGAACCGGGGACCCTAAGATGTCTTAATTAACAATTACAGTCTTATGCTCTTCCAGCTGAGCTAAAGAGAGAAAGCCGCAGACAACAGGAATCTCTTGCCGACTATGAATTATGAAATAAGTGTAAATTTTCGCCTGCCGCACAATCCTATTTTTTATTGATTTATCTTTTTAATCACATGTCTGTTAGGAGTTATTCAGCAACGGTATGTAATAGTTTGGTTAATGGCATTGATTTCGTCTGAAGAAAGAAATCACACTATATTTATTCTGTTACTGACACAACAATAATGTGTTCCATGTATTGCTTTTATTCTCTCCCCTTTAAAAATCTTAATCATTTTAATTTATTTTCAAGAGAGTTTTTATGATATTCATATTGATACTCACTTCTGGGAAAGACTAGTCAGGTAAAGAGAATGGGGATTAGGTTTGACTTGAGTTTTTTATACAGTTGAATGATATTTTAAAGTTACAATTCCAAACAAGGGGAGTGAACAGAATACAGCTAGTAAATGAGAAGAATAACTATAAAATGCAAGAAATAATCTAAAGAAAAGAAGATACCCAAAAAAAGCAGCTTATATTTTCGGCACGGCTGATGAGCCATCTTGAGAAGTTGAAACATCGTATCCATTTGTTAACGGTTCAGTAATCCCTGTATCATAAGAATGAGGTCTGGAAGAGCCTTCATAGATTCTAAGTAAATCCTGTAACCTTTCTCTTTCCACCCTTTCATCTTCCAATTGCTTCTCAAATCTTTCATTCATCTTTGATACCAATTTTTTGAACTCCATTCTTAATATTGATGCACTTACATGATTTCTTGTCGGTGAAGAAGATGAAGCCATTGGAGATGTCTCATTCACTGAGGAAGTAGTTGGGGGAGTTGATGGTGGAACAGATAAACGCATTGATGTGGAATGATCAGAGTAAAGGTTATCACCCAAACGATCAATTTTTAGTAGGTTATTTTCCTGCACTAGCTTTGTGATTTCCTGTTTTTTCTTTTTCAATTCGATACTCAACTCATTATTTTTTATCTCCAAATTCACAAATTGACTTGTTTGCCTTGCAAGTTCATCATTTGATTTGCTTAATAATTCCTGCGATTTATGGACTTTTGTTCTCAAATTATTCAACGATCTGGCGTAGTGGGATTTCTCTTCTTCGTAGTGCCTCGTTAGGTAGTTGTGAGTGAATTGTAAATCATTGAGGGCAACTTTGAAAGTTTCAACCTTATTTTCATCGGAATCTGTCTTCTCAAATCTTGTTGTAGATGCAGGCGCAGATCGAACAGCAGGAAGTGATCCGGCAGCATCCTTTACCCCTGATACTAGTGAACTTATACAATTTGAGCACCATTCAACCCTCCCACTCAGACTATGCATTAATTCCGGATCAGGTGCAGGAACATGTACATTATGTTGAATGGATAACGACATCACTGTCGACACCAAATCTTCTAAGGATCGTTCGGTATCAGAGGATATAGAAGTGCTTGATTCTTTGCTCATCGAAACTGGTGAATTATTCGATGAATTGCTGAAGAGTATTAGGTCATTAGCATAACCCAGCTGGCTTGCTAAGAAGTAATGGTTCTTCAACGAAGTCTCAGCCTCTGATAGTTTAGAGTCAACATCTATGAACTCTGTGACAAGGGTGGAATATGTGGATTTCTGTTGTTGCAGTTGTTGAAGGATCGATGTCCGCTGTAGTTTCAATGACATTATCTCTTCGTTTAATTGACTCACTTCATCAACGGATAGAATTCTGTAGTTTTCTTGGTTCTCCTTCTCAGAGAAGAAATCGGCAATGGATTTTTCAATAACGAGATTCAATTGAGAGGGGTCAAGCAGACTTGCCTTTTCGCTAAGCTTAAAAAGTTGCATATCTGGGTTTTCTATCACATTTTTAAGTCTGGTGTTCAGTAACTTTGATACTGTAAGATTCAAGCTTTGATCCTTCCAAGAGTTAGATAGTAAACTATCTTCTTCGAGAAGGGAATGTTTGATTTTCGAAGGATCAGCCAAATCCTTCTCATTCAACTGGGAGGAAGAAATAGAAATTGACTGATTCAACAACGCTAATGTTATAGATGACATTGTTTGTTGCTTTCGGATAACAAAGGGGATGTAATATTGTAAAAGATAGCCACCAATTGATGCACCACAATTTCATAAACAAACAAACCCAATTACTAGGAGTATCACCATTCCTCTTTGAGATCTGTCAAAAGGGCGATCACCGACGCGTCGTGAGATTACGTAAGAAAGTAAGTTAGCAATTATTTGTGAAGTAAGTGACTGATTCTGTTCTAGATTATTAATATAGTATTATACAAGGATATATATTTAGTTTGATAAGAGAGGTTTGTATTTGAGGTAGACAATGTCAATTGCAGAAAGAATCTCATCCTTTCTTTCTTTGGAGATCCAGGAACCATGGACACCGTTTTGTGCGATTTTAACCCAAGTATCGATATCAAATCCGAAACTTGCATGCACACTCTTATAATTGTCAAAGATGTAGGCACCGAAATAAGCTGGATCATCGGAATTGATAGAGAATGGAACACCTGCATCCAACCATTTTTGAATTGGCAATTCTGCGATATCTTCAACAACTTGTAATTTGATATTTGAAACAGGACACAATGATAACAAAGTTTGATTTGCTGCCAGTCTTTCTAACAATTCAGGATCTTTATAAGAATTGACACCGTGATCAATTCTTGTAACTTTTAGATCATCCAAAGCAGAAATAATGAAATCTGGACCACCTTCTTCACCTGCATGTGCAGTTAAATTCACTTCAGGGAAATTTTCTTTAACTTTAGCATAACATTCGGTGAATAAATGAGCAGGGAAAGGAGTTTCTGAAGAATCCAAACCTAAACCATGGATCCAACCTTTTTCATAGTATGGGCTTGCCAATTCAACGGTTTCCAAACAATTTGGAACAGGTAAATGTCTAAGTAAACACATAATCAATCTAGTTGTAATTCCTAATTCAGCTTCGGCTTTATCACATGCTCTCTTGAAACCTTTAACAACAGCATCGATATCAATTCCTCTTTCAGTATGTCCTTGAGGGTCAAAAAAGACTTCTGCATGATAAAGATTATCAGCTTTTGCCTTCAAGAAATAAGCCCAAGCTAAATCAAAGAAATCTTGTTCAACAATCAGAACATTCATACCAATATAATAATAAGCCAAGAAGTCATCCAAATTAGCGAATTGAGAATATCTTTCCTTTAACTCTTCAGGAGTCTTTGGGAAATGTGCTGGTAACTCAATTCCATTTCTCTTTGCCAAAGGGAACAATAAATCAGGTTCTAAAGTACCTTCTAAATGAACATGATGCTCACATTTTGGTAGCTCATGTAAGAAATCATGGATATGTCCTGAACATTCGAATTTTGCCATTTTGTATGTATTTGTTTAATTCAGATATAATCAGAAATAATAATAAAAGAAGAGGAAGAAGAAGAGACAGACAGAACTTTAACTTTCAGTAGAGATAAGAAAGTCCTCCCTTTATAAATAGATAGTTAGATCTGACAAGGTAGACCCAAAAAAAAAAGAAATTTCGCAAAAACTTTTTTTTGCTGCAAAAGAAAGAAAAAGCCGTCTTACATTTACAATAGTGTCTGGCATTGAAGTAATATTTTTTGATAGGTTTTATGGCATTAAAGCAAATGGAACAAGTGGAACAAACGGTTTTTTTTTTGTTTGGCATTCTTTAAAGATCCTGAAATGGGAATATATCAACCGAGTCATGAAGTCCGGTACTACATTTGTTAGCTGAACAATTAATGTAAATGTTCTTCATTCATCTTTTAGCCTGTTGTACAAGAAGTTTTTCCGAACGGATCAATGTAATTTCGTCATTTTTTTGTCTCTCGATTATCCTTTGTGTTGAAATTGATTTATTGTAGCATTCCATTATTACTAAAAGGTAGTGAAGGAGTTGCCCGAGATTTACAATTCGTCCTTTGAATTAGTCAATTCCATTAATGGCCGGCCTTCATGTAACAATACTGAAGGGAACTAACGTCAATAGTTGAAGTGTGCTACTTTCAGTTAGGTAATTACTTCAAAGGTTTGGCCAAGACTCTCTCTGTCTTCTTGTAGCTCAATCTATCGATCAATTAAGGGGTAACTCAAATTTTCCGATGTTCGTTGCTTATGTAATCAATTTGAGAAAATAAAAAAGTGATTTGGATATAATGATTGGATTGACTAGTTATAAATTGTGTTGTTTAAACTAGATAGACTATTTAGATAATCAGAGGCTGAAAATGAGATGGAACTTATTGCCGATTCCGATGGAAAGGATTATGGTATTTTGAAAGCTGTATTGTTACCTGGTAACTCAATTGGACTTCTATATCCTAATTCGTTAGAGATATGGAATCATGGATTGGAGGAACTATTAATGTCAATTGGTGCCACAATGGCATTCAAAAACATGTATATAGTTGGCCCAGTCATGGATCAATCATTGTTACTAGTTGATGTTGAGAACAAGATTTTCCTTTGCTCGAAATTCACTAAAGTGGGGATACCGTCTTGTCTCAATAGGTTATCAAATTTTCCTCCCGATGAAAGATCCACCGCTTTATCTCCATTGAAGAGTAGTCACAGCTCTGCAATATTTGTGGATGGAAGAGCCTATCTGGTCTCAATAATCCCTGCTATCTCTAATAGACCTATTCCTAACCTTGAAACTCGTTGTTCGCTAGATAAGGCTGTACCATTTCATGGCAAATATTCATTCTCACCCATTTCCAACTGTTCATGCCTTCCAATTGTATTTCTTGATGGCTCAAGTCGCCAGAATATTGTATCTGTGGACAAGAAGATTGGTTCTGAGTTTTTATGGAGACAGTTATCACACAATGGTGACCTTCGGCCTAAGAGATATCACTCAATATCCGAGGATTATTTGATCACATCGATTATTATGATCAGTGATGGAATATTTATGCTCTTGTCAAACAAAATCTACATATGGACAGAGAAGATGACTCAAATAGGGAAAAATTTCAAAGCTAAAACTGTGACTCATTGGCATAAAGTTTATGAATGCCCAAATATGTTTACAAATGTTTTCAGGATGGGCCCTAATTGGTTTCTAGCAATTGACGAGACTAGCTGTTTGTACCTTATCAGGTTTCACTTCAGAGATTCAGGAGATTTGATCCGTGTAAGTGTTTCTCCGTTAGGCAAATTTATACCTGCTAGTTCAATCATACCCATAGCTGGTAGAAAATTTCTAGCTACATCTATAACTTCTACTTCCTTAGTCTTCCAAATTCTAAATGAAAAGAAATTCGAGATTACTGGAACATTTCCAGGACTCAAAGATTCTCCTGGAAATTCCATTCCACTATCTATAACATTGAAAAAGACATTCGATTCCGGATTGAAATGGTTTAGTGATTCTCATTACTCCACAATATTGTCCAGTGATGCTCCACTAATTACAAAGTCGAAGGCCTTAGGATCTGCTTACATAGATATGTTTTCATACAATCGTGATCTTTTGATTATGCGGGACATCGAGGGTTCGGTATTGTTATTCAACGTCACTAGTGATAACTTCCAGGTTTTCCCATCTACGCTAATTGGTCTTCTTGATTCTCAATTTCTCGATTTGGAAGGGCAATTTGTTCTCATGAGAGATCACGTTTCATTTTTTGACCTTGAGTCACCAGAATCCCCAGTGATTAAATTCGCATTCAGAGGAGATCTGCTCTGTCACTCATTCCGTGAAGGAAAGTTGGCATTTCTGACAACGGAGGGACTTTGGCTTCTTGGCAATGGTTTGGATGTGATCATCGAAAGTGATCCTTCAAAGAATGGGCAGGGTGCTGACATACTAAGTTTCAATGACTCCTTAGTTGCATTTTATGTTAGAAAGAATGGGTTGATAACGGTTAATCGACTTGATGATCTAGCTGCTATTTCTAGTAGTTCGTTCCATGTGGAGTCCGATGTATTGTCCCTTATCATTCTAGAGGATTCGTCCTTGGTGGTGTCCACGATAGATGGTTATTTATTGTGGTACCCAGAATCTCAACCAAACCGGTGCATTGAGGTAAAGCTAGAACTTCCCTTGTTCAAATTGATTGAGTTGAGAAGTTCCATACTCGGTTTCAATCCGCGATATTCAATATCAATCACAATAACGGAGAGCAACATAAAAGTCACCCCTCATCCGTACTGTCTGAGAAGTATTAAGGTAGTCACTACCTCCAAAGGATTCACATTCTTAGGGCTGGACCACCTAACTTATCTCAAACTTGATGCAAATTCACAAACATTAATGAATATTCAAGGGCCAACATCTGACTTTAACGAAGTTCCTGGGGTGAATACCAATTACCTTGTATGTGCCACTCCTTATAAACTGATGCTAATATCGCAAAATCGGCTTCAACTATTGTCAGAGGTAAAAGTTCGTAATATTATAGCTATCCACAAAACCAAGATTACCTACACTGGAGCCATCGATGAGAATGGATCAGATCACGCGATCATTACATTCAGCCAAGATCCAATGCCTCTCAACGAGTTGAAAAATGGTCGAAGGCCAGATCTAGTAGTTCGATTGTTTCTTATAGATCGAATGGACCGACTTATTTTGAAAGGCTTCATCAATCTTAAAGCCCTGGAGCCGAAAATTTTAACATTTGAGTCCCTCAGATTCCGTATTTGGGATGTTAATACACTAGTTGAACTTACCGCTATTTTCGGTCAGGATAAGGGGGACTTTAGATTTACTAGCAGATCATTAGCCTACAACACCATTAATGGTGAATTTCTCAGGAAAGGAAACCATCGTATTTTAGGATTATACCCACATATTGGTCTGAACGATCGATTGCATCTACTCTGCAACATGGAAGATGGCATGGGCGAGCTAGATCTGAACGTGCGAAAACCCATCCATCGCATTATTCAAATTGCCCCTGGATTCATTGGTTGGTTCTCTGGACGGCATTTGAATATCGTTGCCTTTTTTGGAACTAAGGCCTTCAAGTTTCAGTCGGTGGTGGCTACTGATGATATATTAAGGATTATTCCTGGTAGAAGACTGATTCAGCTTAGTGAGAGCTGGGTTCCTAGCACTGGCACAGCAGTTGTTTTGTGCCAACTTGTACTGCACGCTAGTCAAGTTGTAAATGTGGTCCTGGATGTTTCTTCAATTTCGCAAAATAATTATTTAGCTTAGTTAAAATTCTCACTTTTTACATTTCTAACAAAAGCTCCCGCACCTTTCTATCACATTTTAAAAATCACACTATTACAGACTCTTTGTGAAAGATATAAAAGAAAGAATCAGAACTTATCTCAGTACGAAGAGGACTCTTTTCAACGGTTTACCATTCTTTCAACTTTTAGAAAGGTCTCTACTTTCTTTTATCTAGCTTAACTAAAACGTACACGATAGATACTACAGATCTCATGTCATAATATTGAACCGCCATGGAAATCTGGCAGACAGGATATTTTTCTTTTCAGTCAATGAAGAAGAACAAACAGATGGAGATGAGATAATGACTGGCAGTTAAACGTTTTCTGTAACCAAAGGGCAAGATATTTTTTGACTCAAGAAGTTAGGTTAATCTCTTCAAGACTTGGAGACCGAATAACTGAAGTACTTACATTGCCTTGTGAGTTTCTCATATACCCTGCCTTTCCATATCATATAAGAACGTTTTATTTTACGGCTAGAGATTCGGGGGTCATTTTTTCTTTTAGATATATCCATTCATAACAAAGGTCAAGGTTTGGTTTTATATCAACTTGATCATAAACTTGCAATATTCCGGCCAGAAAACACAAGAAGAAGATTGCAAGCGGGGAAGGTGGAGCCAAGAAACGCTCCACCGGAGCCACTTTGCAAGCTGATCATGATCACTTCTATGAGGATGAAGGTTTCTCATCAGAAGAGTTAGATGCAGATGACGACGATTATGAAGAGGAATACAGTTTTGAATTTGACTTTTCAGAGGATCTGCTTGACTTTGATCCAGTTAACCTACATTTGGCTTTGTTCAAGTTCCTACGAGTGGTAAAACCCAAAACAGACAATCCAGAATATCAAGAACGTATGTGGAAACTATTCTCCTCTGTGACGGCCTTCTGTGATCCATATACCCAACCATCTGACGTGGGAGAAGACAATGAATGTCTGCTCAGTTTAGACCTTGTATCCGATATGGTCATTGCTTTGGTTCTTCCTCTATACTCTACCGATGAACTGTGCATCATGCCAGAATTTGAGATGGCATTCGATTTGGCATCTATAATAGAAAAGATCACTGTGCTTCTCAAGACCAATGATGATAAATTGTTATCAACGATAGATATGGAGGACGAAGGATGGAAGGATCGCTTGTCCATGTGGCTTCCTGATCGTCCATTGGTTGGCCTTTTTGCACTCTGCAATGATTACCACCATTTGAAGTTGCTTTACGCCATCGCAAGTGTTTCAGTAATTGTTATCGCAAAACTCAGTGGAATTGGAGAAAACTCAAAAGTCGAAGATATTTTATCCTTCTCTTTTCTATCATACTTTTTGGAACTTTGGAAGACTAGTACGAGGGTGCTTTTGTTTGGACTTGTGATAGATAGAAGGGATGAAGGGCAGGGCTTTCCAGGATATCCTGAAGAAGTTAGGTTTGTAATCAAGGGAGTATCAGCCCTACGGTCGGCAGTCGCCATAATTCTAAACAATGATTTTGAACGAAGAAGACATGATTTGAAACACGAATCGTTAAATAATTTCATGAACCCCTGGGGACGAAAGGCCGGAACAGGAAGTTTCAATGGGGATTTGACGGTGTATATATCTGCCATTCGTGAGATGGGAGCTTCATATTTATTCATCGGTGACCTACGACAGGATTTCAAATGTGGCGACAGTTATGATTTGGATGTGACATACATGTTTGAAATGGAATATGAGATGGGAGACTACGATGAATACCAAAAGCACCATAGGAATCCAGAAAGACCTATAGAAATCAATAGAGTTAATGCTGATGGTGAAGACGTTGACGATGACTCGGAGTCAGATAAGGAATACGATTTGCACCCCGATTGCCAATGCAGTTTCTTTGAAGACGAAGTGGAAAATGATAACAGTGAGCCATATACATACCAAGAAAAGAACTCCAAGGACGCAGCAGAATTTGTTCCAAGGCAAACATCAGCTAATCAGATATCGTTACATGCCGTTAGATCATCAATGACGAAGGTTCTAGAGTTTGATTCCTTAGGTAGAGACTGGAGAGACATGCCAAGAGGGCTCAACACAGATTTCACCGATGAGTTCATTAGCTTATTGAAAGATTCTCAAACTGACAGCTCCCTTTTTGTTACTTCTATTGACGATCTGATTGAGAGACTGAGCAGAATGACGTTTGAGACGATCTCGGATGATGAAGGACAATTGATAATCAGAAGTGTAGCCTGGGTTGTTAGATACGACTATGAGGCAAGCTTGATGAGCGAATATGAGCGAAAGGAAAGAAATAGTGATCAAAGTATCACACCAGATCGAATCTATGACTTTTTACTCAATAATTTCGGCTTTGAGAGTATGATTGTATTCAACCCATCAATTTCATTTTCTATCATTGATGAGCTTCTCATGAGCGAAGGATTTAGAAGGGTCTTGATATGGTTTTTGACTCACATAGAACTTAATCAGTGGATTGTTAACTACTTTCATGAGTTGCTAGTGGGTATGAGAGGTAATCCATCCAACTCTCTTACACCGGCTTCTGCAAGATTCCATTTCAGTAGACAAGGGGCCTTAATTTTGTCACCAATGGAGAAATCCATGTTGATTCATGAATTCTTCTCCAACGCAACTACAAATCTCTCACAAGATTCTTTCGTTGAAGCAATCTCAGGGGTTGATGAAACGATATTGGCTAATGATACTTTAGAGGGCCATCCTTTTATTGCAAGAATGACAAATGCTCCAAAGCTCATGAAGATCATATGCCTGATGCTAAAATCTCTTGAGAGTAAACATATCTTAGATCTTGGAGATAATGAGTATCGTACAGAGATCCAGTTTCTATTAATTCCATGGATAGGAACAGGGCTAGTCCCCGAAGCTAAAGAATTGTACTTTAAATCAAAAGAGCAAGTTAATCGGGAAGACGAAACCAATTTGAAGCCGACTCCCGAAAAAGAGGACTTTGAGATGGATTTTTCCAAGTTGCTACAACCAAGCTTTGAAAAGGGAAGTCAGGACTACATCAAGATGGTTCTTGGTTTGTCTGTATTCTATCATATAAAGAAGAACGAGATTATTGAATTTTTGAAAGAATTGAGTCAGCTTGCGTTCACCTCAAAAGAATCCAGTGAATCGCGTGAAGCAAAGCTCGCCAGATATTATGAAGGTATATTTTCTGAAATACATGATAGTATGAGAGCTGGTGATGTCGACTCAGTCATGCTGGACTTGTTCTATGCCAAATTGATCACCGACCGTAAAGACAAGGAAACAATCGCCACTGTGAAGGAATATATAAGGAAGAATTCCTATATCCTAGGTACTGGTAACTTGGATCCTACAGTTGACTCAGCTAATATAGACAATGAACTTTTTGAACTCAATTCTACCAAAAAGTCCTGATGAATTGGCTATCTTGGAACAGATCATAGAGAGTTCGAAATATTACGACGTATACGAATGAATAAATGTAATACTTTTTTTAGCGAATGTAGACTATTAAGTAATGATATGCAAATATTTGAAACTTTCAAAGGAATCAGTCAGTCTTTGATTCCCACACGGTATCATCCAAGAAATATAACCAAGTGAATCCACTCCATGATGATATAACACCACATGCACAAGTGACACTGTAAATCATTAGCCTCACAAATTCCAGTCTTCGAAGAATCTCAAAATTTCGACTCTGAATTTCCAATATTTGAACAAGGCAACACATTGGGATTAACAATGCATTATAAATAATATTCAACCGATCTAGAATGAATACCCTCTTTGTTATAGTTTTGCTAAAGTGGCAAACTTCGTTAAAACTTGTAGAGAAAACAACAAACCATACAAATGTAAACAATGCTTTGAAGAGCCATTCAGCAGATCCAAACAAAAGAGGGAATAAAGAGACGTAACCGGAGGCAGTCAAAGTTTGATATATCGGTAACAGTTTTCTGTCTTGAGTGACCACAAAACTGAGAGGCACGATGATCAGCATAATTGCTTTTTCATGAACATGCCATCCAAACAAAAATGAAGCCCATGCACATAAAGCCATTGATCCAATGAATCTCTCATAGGTTGGAATAAGGAACAATGGAATCAAACACATAATTTGATAGAACAGAGTTAAAAGGAATGTGTGATTAGGCTGAATATTGGGCAAGACAGAAAATTCAACATCGCCCACTATACCTCTAGTTAGAGATCCTGTTGAGACCACATCCTGTGTATTTAATTTGAAAACAAGATGTAATATCTTGGAGAATCCTGGCATGCGAAGTATTAATTGAACTAATAATCGATCAACAAAGGAGTACAGCGCCCAAACATTGGGGGCCCAATATGCATGTGTCAATCCTCTTGAAAATGGAAACAAACGTGTTAGCAAATTTGGTAAGAGGCCAGCATAAATAAACGGACCAAATGCAACCACGAAGACAGAGAGAACAACTGCTCCAAGTTTGAACAGGTTGTTCCATTTCACAAATCCTATAATATCTGAAAAAGTTTTAGGGATCTTGTTCATTGGATTCAGACAATATGCACTTAGCAAGTAGATGAAATAAGCTGGAGATATATACAAGAAGATATGCTTAAAGCATAAAAGAACCGAGAACCAGAATCCGCATGCCAGATGATTACCCAATTTTGCATTGACGATTGATAGAATTAAAATTCCAAAGAGAAATCCATTGTATTGAAAATGGATATGGTCTACTATGAATAAACCTGGAGAGAGAACGAGAGAAGAAGCAATTACAAAATTTCTCTTCTTCTCTTTCAAGCTTGAAGATGTATTAATGAACCATTGCAACGCAAGAAATAGAACAATTTCACTTATTATCACAGTGGATCTCTGAAATGCAACAGTTAAATTTCCATAGCTTCCCTTATCAACAAGGGAAATACACCCATCTTCTGCAACAATTTTGGGAACAAATCGAGAGAGGAGCCATTCAAAGTAGGCAAAGAAAGGTGGGTAGTCAAGGGTCCATTGATTAGTGTCTTCCAGATACCATTCCTTAAATGGAAGCAATTTAGTAATTGAAAGCCAATTTCGATGGACATCAAAGTCTGTAGAATGATATGCTGGAAAGAGTAAGATCTTTAAAAAAGTTGAAGCTACCCAAATATTCCAAAGGGAGAAATTATACTCAGTCTTTTGATTTGGGTCAGAATCATCATATGCAATAAAGGAGGAGTCCGATTTGATCCTCCTTGGAACATTAGATACCTCACTCATACCTTCCACCAAGCTGTATGCTGATTACCAAATGGTCTTTATTGTAAGTCAGGTTATCAGTCCCAAATCATCTCTTCTATACTCCGATTACATTCATGTTTTGGACTCTAGTTTTGAGATCCCCATCTGGCCCGTTGTTATGAATGGCAGTTAGCTCACAGACGATCGACCCAACTAAGAGAATCTCGGAATTAAAAACGATACCGTTAAGCCTTCCGCTTTCCAATAAGCGGAAAGTGAAATATTTTTTTTTTTTTTCTGCAAGCAATCGCTGCTGGAATGATCAGATCACAAACAAATACAACAATAACCTCATTCACTAGTTATTATTGAATAAATCACCTGAGTTTGTGGAGGTAAATAAGGAGGGTTCACTTGTTGGAAAACAAAATATACTTTTTTGAGAGGCCCTCCTCCGTTTGCTCATGGTGGCTGTTGTTCATTTACCGGGGAAGAGTACCAAAGGGGCGCTCGAAGTAGCTTTGACCTCATTTTCGAAGAACCACAATTTCGAAATTTTTTTGATCCATAATAGAAATAATCTTAAAAAGGTTCAATAAACTTAAAATGTTAGCAGAAGATGAAAATCTTCGGCATTACTTATAAATACTCCTCATTTGGGTAATAAATAATCCCTTTCAACTTCTTTCCCCTCCCCACTCTCCCTTTCCTCCACAACCACCCAGACCAATTGTTTGAATTCATCCCGTGATTTCCCTTGTAATCGCCCTGCCCACCACAATAATTAGTCTCTTGTTTCAATTTCTCCAGTCTAAACAACATTTGCCGCGCGGCGATCTAAATTGTGTAAAGAGAGGAAGGAAGGACGGCCTTTCATGCCCCGTGTAAAGAGAGGAGAGCGAGAATCGCGCCGCTACGACGCTGCGACGCTTCCTAGCTAGACAAAGGATGAGGAAAGTAAGCTATACAGTAGGATGCAACACATTAACTCAAATGGTAAAAGTTCATAAGGTGATGCAAATAGGTTTGTTTGGTCTTAAAGCATGGTCTGAGTCTGGTGGACTATCCGAATTAATTAAGTTGGCAAAGTTACTGACAACACATATCAAGTGTTAACTGGTATCAGATTTTGGTTGATCTATCTGGTTCATTGGCATTTTAAACGCTTACTGATCTTTCCTTATCAATAAGTAAAAATATCCACCCGCTCATTCCCTTCTTCAATTCCAAATTTTGGAATCGTTATTAGCATATCAATTCTGTTGGATCACCCAGATTGAGCTGAGTTTATTGGATATATCGCCACTAGACTAGGATATTTCTTTTTCCACTTGAGTTTGATTCTTCTTGAAGGATTTAGTCTTCATCTTTTCCTTTGGAGTCCGTGTGCACCACCTCTCCAACATAATTATTTAAATTTCAAAATTTCACAACATTGAAGAGAAAATGCCATTTGTGCCTTCAACTAGAAAGAGAAGTCTGAGCTCAAATGATGGATCATTAGCACCTTTGACGGTGAATACAAGTAGGGATAAAAATAATGGCAAGGATAGAAGCGAGAGTTATCATCCGACTCCTCCTACTGACGCTGTATCATCTCCTCCGGCAGTTTATTTTGGTCATAGACGAAAATCAAGCGACAGTGATGTCGAAGATGACCTACCATTATCTCTTTCATTTATGAGACGGCCGTCAAGATCGAGTTCAATGGATATTGATAAAGATCAAATAATGAAAGATAACACCCTTCGGAATGCAGGCCCCCTTCGATTAGCTAAATCTCCCGAGAATGAGGATGGGGATTTAAAAGTTGAAGAAGATCAGAGAAACAGTTATTTTAAGTTTTCCCAAGACTTGTCAATACCTGCCATTGACAAATCCGAAGTACTAGGGAGTGATCTAAGTCCGATATCCATACCTAGCTCTCCCAACGATGAAGATTCTCCTTCAAGCTATAGTCACCCTTTAATTAGAAAGAAATCTGGTGAATTGGTCAAATCTTCTTTGAAGTTGAACACTTTGGGATCTAAATCTTTACCTAGCACCCCAACTTATAAGAGCGTCCATTTCGGAGGTTCGGTAGATGTGAAGTTTTTTGACATGAAAGATAAACCTAATGTGATTAGTGCTGGTAACTCTCCTTATGCTTCTGATGATGACGAAGACGATGGAGATGGATATTACTTGGGAAGTGATCCATATGGAGGAATTGATAGTGATTATCAAGGCGATGATGTTTACGCTACTTATCATTCGATTTTCAATTCCGCAAAGGATTACGTTAGTTCTAATTCTTCATATCATCTAGCAAAGTTCAAAAGATTAATAACGAGTTGGAATATTGATGCCTCATTATTTCCCAAAGTATCTTACAGAGATGAAATAGATACCGAGACTCCTGTTTTTCTTGAACGTTGCTTTTTGAATGTCGATAAGACCGAAGTCCTGGGTCAGGTTGCAGTTAAGAATTATTCCTTTCAGAAAAAGGTGTCCCTTCGTTATTCATGCGATGATTGGAAATCCGTCTACAATGTGGATGCTACTTTCATACCGGAGATCCCCAGACTTTTGAAGAAGGCAGAATACGATCGATTTATGTTCAAAATCGAAGTCCCAGTTTTATTTGCACAATTCTCTACTTCCCACAAACACGTTATTGGCCAGGATCCTTCCTTCTTGATGTGTGTTAGATATTTTACAAATAATCAAGAATTTTGGGACAATAATTATCAACAAAACTACACACTGAAATTAATTAGACCTTCAAGAAGTCCCCAAGGTGCACGGAACAATCCTATCAAATCCAAGGATGAGACCGAACCAGCTGAAACTGGTCCAAAACGTTCTTCGCAATTTTTAAGAAGGAGCAAAAGTTTCGAAGATAGTTCAAATCTGATTACACCGGTGGATTCTAATTTCAGATTAACAGACCCTCCTAACCCAAGAGAATCTAGTTTAACTGGACAGTTTAGGGAATTGGAATTGAACGGTTCATCTTCACCCTTAAGCCATAGGTCAAGCTCTATAACTCAAGTTTTAGACCCACTTCCAATGACTCCTTCAAAAGATTATGAAGCAATGTTCAGTCGTTCCAATGATTCGACTTTATCTTTGCTGCAAAACAGTACAATTGGTTCCCCAGGTACTCCTCTGATTCTTAAAGATGCATCATCAACTCCAACGTTTACCGATCTTTTACCCCCAGAACTATTGACACAAGCACAAACTTCAAAAAAGATTAAAACTGAGAGATCTCTTGAAGAAGCAATCATTGAAGGGGCAACGTCCAAAGCATCAGACAAAGAAGACCAAAGCTACATGAAGAATGGCAGTCTTAATGATGTATCATCTACCAAAAGTAATTTACCTGATAAAATCACCACTTCTAACCAAGATCCAACACAGTCAGAGCCTTCAACAGGGGTCAACTCTGAGTCATATCAAGAACTTCTTAGAAATTACTGTTTCTTCAAAAGTCCAAGCACTGTGTCGTCATTTTTAGAAACCAATCCAAATGAGAGTGCTCCTTTAAATAAGTTTGGACATCAATTCTATTGATTCATTAACTATCAATATCCTTTCGTTTCAGTTCTATTGATGCTACTATTCAATACCCCATTTTAATTTTTTCCTTAATTTTCAATAATTGATTGATTTTTCATTCCCTTGTTCCCAATATATTGTCAACACTATTGTATTTTCATGAGTTGTTTTCCAATTCTCATACTTTGCATTTTGGCATTTCATTTGATCCTCAATGTCACGGCCAAGACTTTGCTTTAATACGTGTTTATTTTTCTTTTCTGTGTTTTTTTTTATTGTTCGATCTTGCATCATACAGTCACTTATGCGATTGCTAACTAATTTTGCCCCAAACTCGTCTTCGCTCTCTACCTTCTTTGTTGTATAACCAATACATTTGACCTTATAACCTTTTACAATACACTGAAAATATTAAATATAATAATCGTTACAGATAATTTTAGGATTTAAAATACATGAATTTATAAGCGAACCAAATATAGCAAAAAAAAGGGCAATCAAATCACATCCTTCTCTTTTTTGGTGCAGGCTGTTTAACATCATCTTCAATATCACTTTCCACACCATTGAAATCTTCATTTGCATCAAGATACGTCGTTTCATCTTCTCCTTGATCATCATCTTCTTCACTTCCATCATCCTCATCACTGATCACATCTTGACCATCATCTTCTTCAGCAGCATGGCCATCATCTGCCAATTGATCATATTTACTCTTCAAACCTTTCATCTTTCTGGTTTGTAATTTGTTCAAGTCTTGAAGACCAACGTGAACCTTGGCAATCTTATCACCCATAATATCAGTATCGATATTCTTTTTCTGTTTGGCTTGTAATTGTTTAGGAACCAAATGTGCTTCTTTTTCCATCTCAGCTGATGGATACTGATGTCTACCGATTTGGAAATCAAATCTTGGACCAATCTCCTCTAATTCAACCCTAGGTAATCTTGGTTCAGGTGATTTATAAGTCTTTAATTTGTAAACTCTAAAATGAACAAGTGGTAATTTTGCAAATGAACTTTCATCATGATCATCAACTTCAATGGCAGATATCGAAATCACATGTTGTAAACCGGACACATCTTGTAATGATGATTGTTCTCCTCTAAAGAAATCCAAAAACATGGATTTCAGCATCTTATAGATTGGATGGCTATCAAAGACCGGCCCATTGAAAACAAGCATTGGTTTTAAACCAACTTGGAAAGTAAGCTTCTTGAAGTCATCCAAAAGCTTGAAGTTAGAAAGAACCTGCAGTTCAACCATATCATAAAGTTTATAGTTGAAAGTTCTGGCAAACGTTAGATTATTTGGCCTCTTTTTATTATTGGTTGATAATATGAGCAATGAAGCGTCATTCTTTTCACTGAAGAATTCCAACTTTGTAGCATCTTCAAAAGGTAAAACATCATTCTTCTTGGTGAATCTCTTGATAAAAGGCTTTTTCAAAGATGCTAAATCAACTGTTATATCATGCAAAGCTTTGTTTGATGATTGACCAGGGATGAACAATGTTGTCTTTGGATTTTCCACTATTCTTGGGGCCATACGATCCAAGGCTCTCTTGGAACGGGCACTCTTTGGCTTCGTTGATCTGATCATGGCTGTTCTTCTTATTTATAAGATCTCAATTACTTTTTATCTTCCTTCCTAACAAAACAGTAGCAAAATCAATGTGATCGATCCATCTACTAAGTACATAGAGAAGGAAGCACAGCAAAAAAAAAAAAAAAAATTTTTTTTTCACTAAATCTATGCAATCCCATTTTCAGAGGGATGGATTGAGAAATCCCGGTTTTGAAGGTGCTGGAAAGATGAACGAGAAAATGAAAACATCATATAAGGGAGAGAGGGAGAGAGGGAGTCTTGTTCTTCTTAATGTCTGGGTAGATTGCTGGATAGATAGATATACAGAGAAGAGGTATATTGCTAGATGTTTAGTGCAACTAGATTGAAAGGGTCTGTAAAGAGTCCCACCTTGAATGGGTCTGGCCATCCACAGAAAGAAGGGACAGCTTTGAAATGTTTGGCAGAGACAGATCATTACAAGATTTGGAAATTGCCTTCAAATTTACCTTCCTTGGATGAAGATGAAGTTATTTTAAGTGCACAAACAGATTCACCTACAGAGAGGGCAATTGTGATTACGAATAAGAGGATCTTGGTATATGACTATACCTCTTTTGAAATCAATCCTATTGCTTTTGAGTCAGATTATTACAAAAATGAATTTTCAATTCTACCTCAGGTCAAATTGATTCCAGATACCATCGAGAACAAACTTCCTGGTCTGTTGATGATAGATTCACTTACAGGACATATTAAATTCATTATCACGATAAATTTATCTCCCTCCTTGAATATTCTTAGTAACGAATTGAATTCTACATTAAAGCTTTCAAATGGTGAATTTATAACCATGTCCAAGTATTTTGACAAGATTGGATTGGTTGTGGCGACTAATTTAAGAAATGTCTTTCTTGTCAGCCTCAAAGACCATTTCGGTAAGAATGTTTTGAAAGTGACTCAAATTGTTTCTCAAAAGTTTCTTTTCAGATTTCTTGGATCGTCCGTCTCTCAATATACGTTAGAAAATTATCACTTGGGCAATAAAATCGTGGCGATTCATTCAATTAATGAGTCCGTGCAACGTAAAAAGATTATCATCCAAGAAGAAGAAGGGAAACTTTTACTCGCCGAATTCATGGAAAATAGCAGCCAGTTTGTTTCCAATCAAATCAATATTAAGGCTCATGTTCAAGAGCATATGAGCGATGCTTTTACAGATTATAATAGCTCAGACTTAAAGATAATGGATCTTCGACCTCTTGAGAATGACAGAGTCTTGATCCTTGCGTTATACAATAGTGTAATGATATTGTTTACCATCGTGACCTCAGGAAATATCAGTGTCGAATCAATTATTGGAATATCTAAATATTCCATAGAAGATGCTTCTTCTTTGAATCTTTACACATTTAAGAACTCAACAATTGCTACAATCTCTGCTGGTCATAGACTCATTCTTACAGATATTTCACAACCATTTATTTTCTCCGACCAAGTTTGGGAAGATTCTATAAGTTTGAAACCGGATACTACAATTTATGGAGCTAGTCAAGTTAATAGAGAGTCTTTGAACACAATCACCAGTGATGGAATATTATCACTTGAATTATTATCAGTTGGCCAAATCATGAATGAATCAGACTACCTCATTAGCTACTTAGAAGAGGTTCTTGAATTTGAGAGCCCCTCTTCTCCTATGGATTTTGATGCAAAATATTTAAATCTTGAAGATAACGAATATAACAATCAAGTTGTTGAATCAGCAATATTTTCGGTTTCGAATTCCATTCTTTTTAATAAACTACCAATGCTACAACATACTCCTTTACTTGGTTCAAATTTAGTTGCAAGATTTCATTCTATTAAGAAATTATGCGTCTATATTTCTAGAAATTTTCAAATCAGCTCAGATTTAAAGTTATCGTTGATTAATTCTGCTGAACAATTGGCCTTAGCCAGTGAACTCTACAGTGCATCAAAGGGAATTAAGTTATTAGAGCCACTAATTAAAAAAACATTACAAGAATTTGGAAGCAATTCTGAAATGGAGTTCTTTAATGATAATGTAACATCAATTGTTGGTTTTATAACCAAATTCACAACTGAGTGTGTTAATAGTATAGTTTCATCAACCGATCTGTTGATCATCGGAGATTTCCTAGTGAAGGTAATTTCCAATGGATATATAAGAGTTGAACAAGAGATGGCATCTACACTTTTAAACTTGGATGTTCAAAATGTCAAAGATACTGAACCAATCTTTTTGACATCTATTAAATTGTTTGAAAATGTTAATACCATTTTGAAGCAAATAAGCACGGCTTATACTGATCATATAGATTCTCCTGATGAATTTGAAATGAAATCCAAAATTCAGGAGATTCTCTTGAAGCTTTCATTATTTTTGTATTATTCCACTAAGAATCTGTTGAGATTTTTGTCAAATCAGACAAAAGTTACCAAGCTTGAGAATTTAACAGAGGATCTTGAAGAACTATTATTGGCTAATAGAGAAGGCTGGATTTCAATGTTTATCTTGATGAGAAAGCAGGATGAAATTTTACCTTTGATTGAAAATTTGGAGGATGTTGAAAGTTTAAGTGAGTGTTTGGAGAGTGAACGTGAACTTGTTTTGACCATTGAGAATCCAATTGTTATGCAGAATGCGATGAATGAGGTTTCTTTGAAATTTGATAACAGTTTTGACAAATTCGGATACAAATTTGCAGAATCATTATTTGATTATTACAAAAGAACAAATAAGATTAATTTAATATTAACAAGGTTCCATAAATATTCAACTTTCCTATTTGAATATTTGAATTCAAATTATGAAAATATGAGATTTTCTTGGATTTTGGATTTAAGTGCTGGTGATTATGTTCATGTTGCTCAGATTTTAATGAAGTATGTTTCCATTGCTTCTGAAGAAGATATTAGAAATAAAAAGCTTCAATTGAATTTAGCAAAGCTTTCACTGGTTGCATTGAATGATGATAAGGATAAAAGGTTTGATACAATATTGGATGATATTGAGTTACAATTACAGATGATATCAATGCAAGAGAATTACTGCTTAATCTTGTTCTCATCATTGGATATCGATGAAGAGATTGATGCTAAGATAAACAAATTGCTAATGGATTCCAATTATCTAATCGAGAATGATCTTTCTGCATTTGAAGAAGAATTGAAAGGTACCCTTGGAAAATTACATAACTACAAGCAATTATCATTGATTGAATTTGTCCAACTTTTAACCTTGGTGAATATAAGTAAGAATAATTCTGACAATTTTGAAAATCTCTTGAAATTATTATCATTAGTGAAACAATCAACAAGATCCAGCCAATCCGGAACCATTGAAAATGGGTTGACTAGTTATTACAAAGCTGTTATATTAGAAAAATTAGTTTGGAAAAGATTATTACTAATGACAAACTGGGATGATTTAACAAACGGAATTAATATCAAAGATAGTAGCTATCTAAAAGTTAGTGCAAGTTCAGTGGTTTACGACATGAAGATCCCTTCAAATCCAGTGGATTTAATCCTGAGCAAAGAAGATTTGGGTTTGATTGCTTATGGAATCGATAAGAGACTGGTTAATGATTTCATGAAAGAAAATGATCTTTTAAAAGATTTGGAAAACAAATATGATTTGACAAAATGGATGACCATGAAATATTGAATAATCTATATATAGAATAGAAGTGTATAATAAGTATTTTTCCTAAAAAGATAAGCGGCGAAATATAGATGTGATAAACCAATATTTTTTTTAGCTTTTGTCAACAATCCTTAAATTCTCATCAAGTTTACATCTAACCAATCTTTCAGTCATTGGATTATCAAGTTCGAAATCTTCATCCTTATATCTCCCTAATGAATTTGATGCTAAACTAATCGCTCTTATTATCTGTAACCAATTCTCAGTAACTTTTGAAATTGATAATGATTCTTTATCAAGGTTTGAAAGTTGTGATCCAAATTCTTCAAGGTATAAATTAAGCTCCTCTGTCAATTCGTTTATCTGCTGAAGATTCTCCAACTCCTTTCTCTTCCTCCGAAGTCTCTGCAGTATGCTATTATTGTTCTCCATCCTGGTCTAGAAGATATATACTTATTTGACTTGCCAGTAGAAAAATATTATTATCCTTTTGATCCAATTTGACACCAAAGTAGGAGAAGATGGTTTGTAATGAAAACAGAGATGCAAAATTAGACGCGTCGCGGCCGATCGACCTCGCGTCTCTGATCTTAATTTGTTTACCTATTTCAGATCTATCTGAACGTTGTAGAGTTTGTTGTGTATAAGTTGATGGTCTGTTGAATTAGATATACTACTAGGGTAGTTTAGAAGGAGTTAAGCGATGGCGAGAGACTCTACAAGACCCAACTTACCACAAACTCGTCAGATTGATAATCAAAGAAATGGAACTGCGAAAGCTTCAGCGGACAAATTGAGATCGGATTCTCAACTTTCTATCATCAAACATCGATTTCTACAACAGAATAAACAGCTGGCAACGAGGAACTCGGAATTACTAACGAGGATAAATTCTTTGGAAGGACAGATATCGTCTATACAGCGAGAGAATATCCGACTTCGAACGAGTGAAGTCAGGACAAGGGATAAAGTTAATGGATTATTGAATAATATGGAGACTACATTAGTTGGAAAATTTGAAGAATTGATGCATGAAATTGGAGAATTTAAAAGGGTATCACAGATCCTTAAAGATGAGAGATTGCAAGAGTATAAATTTGGACAACGGAGTGTGATGAAACCAGAGCAGATCAATCCGATGAATTTCGGCTCATCTAAATTAAGAAGGAAGAGTATACTTTTGGAACAACAAGAACCAATATTGATGACATCTGATGACGAAGACGGGAAGAATCTTGAGTTGATGGACTTACCAATAATGGAAGATTCGGAAGAGAAAGATGTGGATGAAGAGATGGGAGATAAGCTATTGTTCACAATTGAAAAGCGATTGAATCTGCAGGCAGAGCCAGAAGTTGTTGAAATGAACGAGGAATTAATTGAAAGGAATGATATTGTTTTAGATTCCTCCATTAGTGATACAACTGCAACAATAACACCAACAGCAACAACTAGTTCTATATCCATCACCACAAATGAGATCATTGAAGATTCAATAACTAAGAATTCTACACTGAAGAAGCGTCTTAAAAGTTTAGAATTCCCAGCACCCAAATCATGGGATTTGACTAATGATGAATCATCCATGGACAAAAGAAGAAGGAGAAAATCGATTAACTACCAACTTCCTTCATTAAGAAAGAAAATGAGAAGAGAATCGGATAAATTTGTAGATGCTGTAATTGGTGGGAATGCTCTGATTTATCAAGATAAAGAGAATCATGATTACAAAAAGACAAACAACGTTACACATCGAAAGAGACCTATTTTAGGAGAAAAGAATATCAATATCGTTCAGGAGAACAAGCAGAAGAATAATAATCAATCAATATTTGATATTGAAGATGATAATTTTACTAGAAATAAAGATGGTATTATTATTAGAGAAAAGAGAAAGAGTTTAAGCAATAAGATTAAGAATCGAAGACATAGTTTAGCATTATAGAAAAACAAGAAAAACACACAAAATATAAAAACAAAACATTTAAACACTCATTTTCATTTTGATTGGACCATAGGGATTATAATCCGATATTTCAAAATCTTCAAATTTAAAATCATCAATATCTGTAACTTTTCTATTAATTTTCAAAATTGGGAATGATTTAGGTATTCTTGTAATTTGTTCTTTTAAAGCATCTATATGATCACAATAAACATGTGAATCACCCATTGTATGAATGAATTCATAAGGTTCCATATCAACAACATGTGCAATCATACAAGTTAATAAAGCATACGAAGCAATATTAAATGGAACTCCAAGTCCCATATCACAAGATCTCTGATACATTATGCAACTCAATTTTGGTTTCGAAGTATTATCCTTTGGGAAATTCACATAAAATTGACAAAAGACATGACATGGAGGCAATGCCATATCTTTAAAAGCTGGGGGATTCCAAGCAGATAAAATAATTCTTCTATCATAAGGATTTGTTTTTAGAGTTTTAATGACTTGAGCCAATTGATCAAAACCTTTATTAGTATAATCTGTTTCACAATCGATATAATCAGCACCAAAATGTCTCCACTGAAATCCATAAACTGGACCTAAATCACCTTCTCTTCTATTTGATAATCCTATTGAATCTAAATATTCTCTTGAACCATTACCTTCCCAAATCTTAACACCTTTTGAGCTTAATTTTTTAGAATCTGTTGATCCTTCAATAAACCATAGTAGTTCATGCAAAATACCTTTAAAAAAAACCTTCTTTGTTGTTAATAAAGGAAATTGATTATCCGATAATTTAAAACGTAATTGAGGTGGTGCAAAAAGTGAAAGTGTACCGGTACCTGTTCTATCAGGTCTATGTTCACCTTGATCTATGATCCTACTACAGAGATCCAAATAGGACTGCTCTTCTGTATTGATAGCAGATTGCATGACGGTCATCTCTTTTTGTTGTTTGTTTGTTCTATAGCATCTATTTCAGTGATAACAAATACGGTATTAAGAAACAAAACACAAAACACAAAACACAAAATACACGAGAAACTGAAATAAGACGCGTCGTGCAATAACAAGCACAGCCAGAGATTAGACATCATCCATACACCATCTATTGTTATCTGCCATACAATCACGTGTCAATAGACCGATCACACAAAGTTACTTTTAATTGCGTTTTAATTGGACAGAGAATAAATTGATTAATACACATCCATCCATAGCGCTACAGTGAATGAGACACACAGATTTAATTACTGAGATAGAGAGAGACACAGAGAGAGACAGAGAGAGAGAGAGAGAGAGACACACACACTGAGTGAGAGAGCATTTAGATATAACTGTACTAACTTACAGTAGACATTTTCTCCTTTTGCTACTGAATCTTTGCTCAAGGTTTGTATTATTATTCATTGCATAATTGATATCTCTATATATATATTATATAAATATCCATCATGTTTAACCGTTTTGGCTCTGCTATCAAGCGTTCCTTGAATGCTGTATGTATAAAACCCAATCACATTTAGTACTTTCAAACCATCATCATCATCACTTTTTAAGTCATTCGATAAGTTCAACAGCATTTTAATCCATCAATCCAATTCCAGTTTTTGTACCCACCAGTTTCACATTGCTACAGATTACTCAATTGATTCCCGTTCAAAACTTCTTCAATCGTTGTTGTTTTAAATTTCCAACATCCTTTCAGAGAGAAGAGATACCGAATTCCGCCAACATCACAAAGCTACAAGATCTCTACAACAATTGTGTATATCACACATGTCTGTGCACAATCACAGCATTATTATCCACATTAAATCATACCAAAAACCTTCCATTCAAGATATTTCAATTCACTCTACTTGTTTGTCACTCTCTCTCACTCACGCACTAAAAATGAGTGTGCGAAAAAAAACTGTTGTTGTCTTTTACTCGACTCTCATTGGCTGATTTAACAATGTTGAAAAAATAACAAATCTTAATATAATTCATAGATGGGGGGATAACCTAATTATTGAATAGTGTTTGATTGATGATGTTAATTATTCAATAACTTTCTATTTTTACTAACTAAATTTAATTTTTGTTTCTATTTAGAGATCATTTACAACTTCATCAAAATTGGAGGTTAATTCAAAAACGAAAATAATCATCAATGGTGCTGTTGCAACTGTTGGTTTAACAGGTGCTTATATCTTGTATCAAGATTCCCAAACTGCTCAAGCAATGACTGCTGCTGAACATGGTTTACATCCTCCAGCTTATGGATGGTCACATAATGGTATGTTTGAAACTTTTGATCATGCATCAATTAGAAGAGGTTTCCATGTTTATAGAGAAGTTTGTGCTGCATGTCATTCTTTGGATAGAGTTGCATGGAGAACTTTAGTTGGTGTTTCTCATACCCAAAGTGAAGTTAAAGAGATGTGTGAAGAATTTGAATATGATGATGAACCTGATGATCAAGGTAATCCAAGAAAGAGACCTGGTAAATTGGCTGATTATATTCCAGGTCCTTATGCAAATGAACAAGCTGCAAGAGCTGCAAATCAAGGTGCTTTACCACCAGATTTATCCTTAATTGTTAAGGCAAGACATGGTGGTTGTGATTATATCTTTTCATTATTAACTGGTTATCCAGAAGAAGCTCCAGCAGGTGTTGTTTTACCACCTGGTTCAAACTATAATCCTTATTTCCCTGGTGGATCAATTGCCATGGGTAGAGTTTTATTCGATGGTTTAGTTGAATATGATGATGGTACAGATGCAACAACTTCTCAAATGGCTAAAGATGTTTCAACTTTCTTAAATTGGGCTTGTGAACCTGAACATGATGAAAGAAAAAGATTAGGTATCAAAGCATTAATCTTAACAAGTGCTCTATATCTAGTTTCAGTTTGGGTGAAGAAATTCAAATGGACTCCTATTAAACATAGAAAGATTACTTTTACTCCTCCAACAAAGAAATAAGGAATAAGAGCAGCAATTGAAAGCAAAACAAAAAAAAAAGCGATTATCATTAAAGATTTCTTTAGAACTTTTATTATCATATTAAAAAAAGAATACAAAAAATATCTACACATAAAACAATCAATCCCTTAAGGGTGTATCCTTTAATGGATTGTAAGTAACGTAATCTTCCCGTATTAGATAATCGATTACGTAGTGGGAATCGATACGATTACATAATCAATGTATCATGTCTATTTTCATAACAACTCCATTAACAACACCATATAGTTAGTTATCTGCATTGAAGATATGTCTACTTTTAACATCATACATCCACAATATGATATGTCAGCTCTAATAGAATCAGATCTCCAACATCCATCATTGGTTGTAAATACCGTAGTTAATGCAAATAATGCATTCATATCAAGTCTTGATCATTTACCTTGTGATATAGTGAGATCATTATGGTTGATTCAATCACTTGATTTACAAAATGAGAAATTGAAATTAGAATTGAATAGTCTAATTAAACTAAGAGATAATAATGGTCTGGATTTATCTAGGGTTTATAATTTGAAGTTGAAACTTTTAAGAAATTCACAAGAGTTGATTTCTGAATCTGCTTATTTGGAGAGGATTATTGATGATCATGAGAGATTGATCGATAATGATTTTAAAATCCTGGATCAGGTGAAGCAGACTAAGTATATGGGAGATGAAGTAGCAGGAGGAGAATCAAATGGCTTTAATGAGATACGAAACTGGAAGAATTTTACAAAGTTCAAGAGACGATTCTTAGAAGGAGTTGATGAAAAGGTTGATGATGAATTTAAAAAGGGAGTGTTATCAATTAAGATCAAGACAACAATCAAAGAGAAAGAAGAATATCCCATAGAGGAAGAACCAGTAATCAAGCCAATCAAGTTGAAATTGAGTAATCATACCATAAAGAGGAAAGACCAGGAGAAAAAACTGATGGTTCAAAAGGAACAAAGGTTAAAACAAGAGGAGTTAAAGCAACAGTTGGAAAGGAAACAAGAGGAGGAATTCCAAAAGCAAGAGGCTCTTAAACTTATTGAAGAAGATGTTGAATCCAAAGAAGTTTATTGTATTTGTCAAGGCCCATCATTAGGAAAGATGATTGCATGTGATAATCCAACTTGTAAAATTGAATGGTTTCATTATAAATGTATTGGGTTATTCAAAGAACCAACAACTCCAAAATGGTTTTGCTCAATTGAATGTGAAACTATATTCAATGACAATAACAGTAAAAAACGGAGAAAGAAACATCGTAAAAATCACTATTAAATAATTTAAAGTAGTTAATTAAATAATTGCGCTCATGAACTCAAATCAAATCAGCTTGCTTATCGTACGGAAATGTAACTCTGTAAGAAAATGAAAGTCAAACAACCAAAATTAAGTATATATGGGATCAGGAAACCAAGATTAATTACATTGGATGCATATGATACTCTTTACACACCGATTGTTTCAATTCCTAAACAATATAATTTAATCGCTTCAAAATTCAATCCAAATTTGATAATTCCAAATGATTTATTAATCAGGCAATTCAGTAAAAATCTCAAAGAATCTTTATTGCAATATCCCAATTATGGTAAATCTGAAAACTTATCAATTGAATCATTTTGGGAATTAGTTTTAACTAAGATTTACTCAAAATATGTACCTGAATTAATCAACAATGCTGAATTGAATCAATTGATAGATCAATTAATAAAACATTTTGAATCAAAAGAAGCATACATGGTCTATCCTGATGTTTATAAATTTCTTGAAATAGTTGAAAATTCAAGTAATTTACACGTGTGTATTGCATCAAATTCAGATTCAAGGGTATGTAGATTAGTCATTGATGTTTTTAAACTTGGTGAATATTTCAAATCTGACGATGTTTATTTGAGTTATGATTTAGATTTGGAGAAACCCGATCCAAGGTTTTGGCAATTTATAATAAATGATGTTAAAAAGAGAGGAATTTTGAATGATTACGATAATGGATTGATTTGGCATGTTGGTGACGAGTTGGAAAAAGACGTTAAAGGTGCATTAAGTCTTGGAATAGGTGGTATTTTACTCGATAGGGATCGTACCAGTGGATATTTGAAGTCAAATGAATCAATTAAGAAAATTAATGATCAATTCTTTGTTGTTTCTTCATTAATGGATTTACCAATAATTTTTGGATTAGGATAAGAAAAATGTCCTTGATGCCTCAATGAGCATATGTCTTTAGCCAAAAGAAGAATAAGAAAGAATAAGAAAGAAAAGAAAGCACCCATAGTAAAAACACAAAGAAGTGGTAAAGAATAAGAATAAGACAACAAAAAGAGTAAAATAGAATCGAACGATAAAAGAACTTAAAAGATCATCCAAGCAGCCAATGCAGTAACAATCGCTAATACAAATCCAGTTACTAAACCAGCACCAACTTTGTCCTTATGAACAACAGTTATTGAATTAACATTTGTTGAAGTATCTGAATCCAAACCCGCATCGTAATTAATTGAAGATGAAGCACCACCACTTGAAGTTGAGTTACTACTACTACTGGAACTACCAGCACTTGTACTATTTGTATCTGATGAACTTGTTGAGTCATATGGATCATCAGTTGTATATGGAGTTGTATATAATGAATAAGGTGCATCATAATCCAAAACCAATAGATTATTCATAACTTCCAAAGCTGACATTTGTTCACCTAATCCATACCACTTATCCCAACTACCATAAGCCCAATTTAATCCACATGTATGACCATCTGTACCACCTGAACATGAAATAGCAGCACCTTCCGCAGATGCAGTTATAATTGTCATTATATCATCACGATATGAAGGAACCAATTTTGCAGTTGCACCTAAACATCTTGAAAAAATGGATTTGAAAGATCTTTGATCATTATCACAAGTACCAGAAGTTTCACATTGCCTTTCATATATGATATTTGGTGAAGCAGTAGTTGTATTTAAAAATGTTTTTGTAATTGCTTTGTAATATTTGCCAACTTCAGTTTCCCAATAACTATCAGCAGTATAATTATAAAGATATGCACAACCTGCAATTAGAACTGCATAATTATAACTCCATTCAGGATTTGAAATTGTACCACAACTATCAGAGCCAATATTTGCACCATCATAAACTGTATAATAATCATCTGTTAAGGAAACAAATGAAACATTCAATAACCAATCATAAACGGTTGTTGCAGTTGTAACATAGGTGTTATTAGTTGTATATCTTGCCAATCTTGCAGAGAGATAAAATAATCCAGCATTTGAAATTGTATTTTTATAATCATAACCTGAATTCCAAGTAAAAATTTGCCATCTTAAACCACCACCACAATTTGAAGTATCCCATCTTGCCCACATTGTATTATAAACAGCTTGACTTAATGATGCCCAACTAACATCTGAATCATCACCTGAAGGATTTGTGAAATTTCTTTCAGCAGCTTCCATTGCAGCATAACCCCAAAAGACTTGATCATCATTACCTTCTGTTGTTGATTGATTTGAAGGAATATAATCATTATCTGAACCTTTTTGATGTATTAAACTATCATAAATCATATCAACATATGTATCATTTTGACAAAAGTACCAATTTTGGATCAATCCACCAACTGCTTCACCTGCTTCCCACCAATAATAAGGAGATTGAAATAAACCAACTGTACCACCATACCTTGTACCTTCATAATAGTCCATTATACCATCCGATATTAGAGCAGTTGCATCACAAATTGAGCTTTGAGAAGTTGTTGTTAAATCAACGGAATTTGCTAATGTTGAGAATATCAAAAGGCATGATGAAAGTAATCTAAATTGATTCAATAGTTGCATTATTGAATTATAAAAATGAAAAAAAATTTATTCAGATGAACGGCAGGGGTAATGAACGATAGATAATAATTGATGGATGAATCACAGACACGCAACACAAAAGCGAAGTAAATACAACTATGTAAAGAATGTAAAGATGGTTAGAGTTTGTAAGTAGTATATAGTCAGTCAGTGAAAAACCACACACACACACAAACACAGTATACCAAATGGATATAATGTGTACCTTAAAACTCACAATTCACCAAACAAACAGATCATCCAAATAAAACACAATTTGTCAATCAGCAAGAAATTGTATGTGTATGTAACAATTGGTGCTAATAATAGATTCCCAAGTCGATCGTCTCCTCCTCTCCCTCCCATTACGTAACATCTGACATCACCATCTCTTCCTTATCATTAAATTATTGAGTGCCGCCCGCCACTTAGTCACTCCCGTTTCCATTGTTTGTTTGTTTGTTTGCCTCTCTTACTTAGCGTCTCTCTATTTGCCATTTGCCATCCTCCTTCCTTCCTTCCTCTTTCTCCCCTTTCCCATATATACTCTCTCTCTCTCCACATTTCTATCTCATAATCCCCTTTTGTTCGTTTTGTCTTGTCTTGCTTGGTTTGTCTTGCTATAGCTTGTGTGGTGGGTGATTAGATATTGTTGTTTCAATAGTCAATTATTCCATTACTCTATACTCTCTCCTACTGCATCCCTCCCCCTCCTTGTCTTACTGCAGCGTCCTCTTCTTATCTTAAAAATGCCGGAATTGCCCCTTGGTGCAGTTTTTGAAGAATTGGACAAGACTAAAATCATCACTGTTAGTGCAACTTTTTCAAAATGTAAATATTATGATGAATATAAAGTTCAATTTTCAACTTCTGCCGGTAACTTGTTGAGTAGAAAAAAATTGGCCCATAAATTGATGAGTGCTTTGCCTCCAAATTTGGTTAAATTATTATTATCCCAGGTTCATTATTCAAATTTGGATTTAAAAAGAAAATCTAAAAAATCTAAAGGTTATGTTTCATTGGTTACTGATCAAGATTTTGCAAATTTGAAAAGAAGTTTAAGTGTTAAAAGTCATTTCAAATTATTAATCTCATTACCTGATAATATAACCGTTACAAAATTATCCGATAAAATTTCAAATGAGGATACCTCAGAAAAATCAAATAATGAAACTTCTTTAGAAGATCCAATGATGGATATTCAAAAATTGGTTAAAAGACTTGAAGAGTTGTTTATTAATGGTGAATTAAATTTAGGTCCAACAAGTTTAAAGAAATTGAGTACTTCAATTTCTGAGAATCTATCAAAATCTGAAATCTTTAAAAATTTATCAAATTTGATTGAAGTTAATTTATCAAAGATCTTGAAAAGAATTGATGAAATGAAATTACAACAGATGGAAGAATTATCTTCTTATAAAGAGAAATCATGTTCTGCAAATGATGATGATGATCACGAGGAAGAGGAACAAGAAACTGATGCTGTTATGGAGACTGACGATAAAGAAGAAGAAGAGTCTCCAATTTGTGGAAAACGTAATCTTTTACCAAAGACAAGATATGATGATATCTTACACTACAATGTTATTTGTGATGGATGTGATTGCGAAATTAAAGGTATTAGATATAAATGTTTTGAATGTGATGACTATGATTTATGCTCAAAATGTGAATTTAATGAGATTGAAACTGAAAGGCATAATAATGAACATCAAATGTTGAAGATTAAAGTCAATAATAACAATATCAATTCAAACATACGTTTTATTGATATTAATAATGTTTCACCTTCCATCATGAATGATAGATCCCTTGATGGTGACAAGATTTCCGAATTGATTGAATTGGCTTCTTCAAGTAATGGTGATGCTTTACAATCAATGAAGGAAAAATCTGCTAAATTGGATTCTTTATTGGAATTAATTGTTCAATCTTGTAACTGCAATGAATCTGAAGCTTTGGATACTTTAATCCAATGTGCTCAATCATTATCCGATTATGATAGCAGAAAAGAAAAAGACAAAGAAGAAGAAGAAGAAGAAGAAGAAGAAGATACTAATCTTGAAGATTCATTATCCTCATCTTCAGCAATTTATGTTACTTGTCATGCAACAAATCATCGTTTATTAAATTTCAAAGTTGATAATCAATCGTCATACGATTTAGAAAATCCAAAAATCTTTTATAAATTTGGTGATAATTTAGAGACTGAAGTTTTATTAACTCCAAATGTTTTAAAATCAAAATTGGAAAAATCTGTTCTTTGTGATCTATCAGATTTAGATGCTTACGATATTTTAAGTTGTAAATCAATTGATTTAAAAGTTATTGATTCTTCAAATAAGGTTTTCAAGATGACAAAATCCTATTTGAATGGTGGTGCATTATTTGCAATCCTAAATGAAAGTAGTAAAGAGGCTGATGAAATTCCTCAATCCGATGATCAAGATTATAGATATGAATATGTTGTTATTGATGAACAAGTAGAGATCATTGAATCGGATAATGATGATGAATCAACTCATACTCTACAACAATCAGAAGTTACTCGTGAAGAATCAGTTGAATCTTCTTCATCATCTTATGAAACTGCAAAACAATCATCTTCAACTCTGATGTTCCCTTCAATGTTGAGCACCTATGAATTAATTGATGCCGTTGTAAACGATGATGGTGATATCGCAATGAATGATGATGATGATAGTGTTGAGACTTCTTCTTCAGTTACTGAATCTAATGTTGCTCATGATGATAATGATTCTGAAGATTCAATCACTGATGAATATGATATTTTATCAGCTAGTGATTATGAATCATGATTGATTGAGATCTGATCGTTAAGGAAAATGGTTATTTTTTTTTTTTTGGTTGTTGAGATGTTTGGTATTTGTTTCTGGTTTTTTTTTTAAGTCGCCCTCCCCCCTTCCCCGATTTTTTATCCTTTAGTTTTTGTATTGTCGTGTTTTTGGTATTGGTATAAAGGATGTTTTATTTTATCTATCTATCTATCTTTATTATTATTATTATAATTATTGTTATTTCCGAAGGAGCTACTACAAATCACGTGATCGTCCTTTTCCTCGGTGAATTCTAATTCACCGAGATTTCGGTAATCGGTTTTAAGAAACGCCAATTAATAATAATATTTTCATATATTTAACCCGTTGAACTTCTTCTGAGATTGGAAAAATGCTTGTTGAAAAGACAAAAGAGCAAACTATATAGAACCAAACTCAGTTTCATTAAGGGAATGAATTTCATTAAGAATATTAATCCATTTGGTTCATCAGCTTCGGTATCTGAAGAGATATCTCAAATCTTGCCAATTTCAGAAGATGGCAAAGATCAATGTGATTCATCATCATGCTATACCAATTTTCCAAGTAATTGTTTCAAATTGGATAAAGATGCAACGAGTTCAAAGCTTTGGAAATCCGCAAAAGATTTAGACTTGCATCTTTTAATACCTACAAATTCAACAGATTGGCCCCGTGATCCATTTGATTCTGATGGCAGGTCTATACTCCACCATATTTCCAAAGTCACCGAGGACGGTTCAAAGTTCAAGAAATACGGATTCAAGGTGAAGTTATCAGTTACTTCCCAGGGGATAAACGAGTCGTATGATCCCGATTTGAAATGCGATGTTTTGATAATGCCTTATTTCATATGGTTAAAAGGTGTAACTATAAGCAATTTCCAAGACTCATTATGTCAGATTATAGATTCAGTTAAAAGTGAAAGTGAAATTGAAATTCCAAATTCAATCGGTGATGTGATTGTTGAGAAGGATAATTCGAAATCGTATGTGTTGTTATGCTCCCATAAGACAAGGGATAAGAAATGCGGTATTACAGCTCCTTATATGAAGAAAGAATTTGATTCTCAGCTTCGAGATTTGGGAATGTACAGAGACTCCGGGGATTTTAGACCAGATGGAGTACAAGTTATTTTTGTGAATCATGTTGGAGGACATAAATTTGCTGCCAATGTTTTAATTTATAATAAACTTGGTGAATTCGTTTGGTTTGCAAGATGTACTCCATTGAATGTGAAGCCAATCTTAGATCAAACAATCTTAAATGGTCTTGTCTTTCCTGAATTAGTTAGAAATGTTCAAAAATTTAAACCTGTACTATGGTAATGGGAAGGGGAATATATAGATGTATATATATGTTTTATTTTAATGTTTAGTTTGCTATTTTTTTTTCTACATTTTTTTTAATCATTATTATTATTTTTAATATTCTTATTTTATAAAGCTTAGTTAATTATTTATGCACAGGGGTCTGGGAACATGGGTAAACTATAATTCATCCTTTGGATTTTCAAATGTATATTTACCAATTGCACGATTGAAATAATTTAAAATGTTGAGTCTAATTTGCAGATGATCCTTTGTCATTTTGGTTAAACTTGAATCTGATTCAAGTAATGTTGTTAAACGTTTTTGTTCAGTAACCATATGATCATAAGGTCCATTAACTAATGAATTAACCAATTTAACATAATACATCATAATATCATTCATATGAGGAGCAACTTCAACTCCTTTTAATGCTTCAATAACTTCTTTAACCAGTTTAACTCTAACTGTTGGAGAACTTCCAACAAATTTTCTAATAATTTCATCAACTTCATATAGTATACCTGCGTCACTATCCAAGTCACCATCAACTGTTCTCTTAATGTTAGCTTTTTGATTCACAAATTCAATCAAATCTTCCAATTCTCTTGATCCATCATAAACTTCTGGAGAATCCAATTCACCTTCCTTAAAATAAAGTATAGATGGATATCCAGCGATTTCATATCTACTCTTTAACCAATCAGTTGGCTCATCTCCTGTTGTATCAATCTCACTGATTAAAACTTTATCCAAATCAGTATGGAAAATGTCAGCCAATTTTTCCCATGTTGGCTTCAATTTCTTACAAAATCCACACCAATTTGCAGTAAAGACAACAAATGCATCCTTTCCAGTATTTTCAACCAATCTTTCAATATTACCATCATTCAATTTGATTGTTTTACTACCTTTATTCAACCCTTTCGCAGAGATTCCAGTATGTTGTTTGATGAATTTGGTAAAATCTTCAAAATTTCTTGATCCTTCATACTCAATCACATCATGTGAACCATCAGAATTTGCCTTGAATAGTTTCAATGTTGGATATCCATCAATGTTGTATTTCTTACCAACATTTCTATATTGATCGGCATCAATCTCAACTATTTGAATCTTACTCTTCTTTGAAGTGTAAGAATCGGATAATTCATCCCAAATAGGCTCCAACTTCTTACAGTGGGTACACCAAGATGCATGAAATTTAACAAATGAGGATTTACCAGCTTGGCTCACCACTTCGTCAAAGGTACTTCCTTCGGCAATAACAACCCCACCCAACGCCAACCAGGCATTCAATAGAACACTCACAACAACAAATAACAAATATCTCATATCCTGTGATGATTGCCAATCACTACTTTGCTCTTTTTTGCTACCTTCCTTCTGCCTCTTCTTCTTCTACTACCACAAGATCCCTCTCTTTACTGACATGAGATCTGCAGTTTGTGGTATACGTCACAGTCATCGAGACAGCCTAAAACGGCGTCGGAGCGTCGCGTCGATTAGTCAGCCACGGAAAAAAAAATTATTGAAAAATTCAGTGATTCAGTTAAAGTGTATCCTCTTATCAGATGATAGGGTTGGGTTTGTTCGGGATAGGCAATCGGGTACTGACACAGCAGAAAGGGTAGTCATGGCTGAGTCGAGAGAGATAATACGGAAAGTGAAGCAGATTAAGGCTTCGGCGCTTTGTGAGCTTTGTCATGGTAGAAAAGCGGTCATGAAAAGACCAAAGAATCTTCAAAAATTATGCAAAGAATGCTTTTTCCATGTCTTTGAGACAGAGATTCATTTGACCATTCTCAAAGAGAATCTCTTCCAAAAAGGTGAAAGGGTTGCAATAGGTGCATCTGGGGGTAAAGACTCCACTGTTTTGGCTTCGATTTTGAAGACCCTTAATGAACGATATGAGTATGGTTTAGAGTTAGTCTTATTAAGTATAGATGAAGGAATAGTTGGCTATAGAGATGATTCATTGGCAACCGTCAAAAGAAATCAAGTTCAATATGATATGCCATTGGAGATTGTCTCATATAAGGATTTATACAACTGGACAATGGATGAAATAGTGTCGTGCTCTGGTATAAAATCATCATGTACGTATTGTGGTGTATTGAGAAGACAGGCATTGGATAGAGGTGCTGCAAAATTAAAGATAAATCATGTTGTAACTGGTCATAATGCAGATGATATGGCTGAAACGGTATTGATGAATCTATTACGTGGTGATACAGCAAGATTGGAAAGCTCAGTCAATGTGACTACAAAGAGTTCCGGATCACCAATCAAAAGATCAAAACCTTTCAAATATTCATACCAGAAAGAAATTGTACTATACGCACATTATAAGAAGTTGGACTATTTCAGTACGGAATGTACTTATGCACCTGAAGCTTTTAGAGGTACTGCAAGAGTACTAATGAAAAATTTGGAAAGTGTAAGACCTTCGTGTATCCTTGATATTATTCATAGTGGTGAACATTTCAAATTACAAGAGAGAAAGAAAAGAATAAATACAAATAAAACATCAGAAGGTAAAAGTGGCGAACTTGAAGTGAGGATGGATGGATCAGTTTCCATTCGTTCTAAAGATGGTAATAGATGTGATAGATGTGGATATTTATCAATGAATAAAATTTGTAAAGCATGTATATTGCTTGAAGGTTTGGAACATGGAAGAGCTAAGATGACTTTGGATGGCGATTCTTCAGTCCACGGTGCTGCAAAATTATCAAAGACTTTAGAACAACTTTCTTTTTAGAGTGAAGCTGTATTGCTATTTTTATATAGTGAAAACTTTCAAAAGTTAAGGTATATAATTTATTTATTACAATGAACTGTACTGAGATATACAATATTAATACTTAAATGAAATATGACTTCCATAAAACCCCTTCCAAATCCTCAAGTTGATCAGTGGTGAAGAATTTGGAATCAATATGCCATGTATCCTGTCTAGTCTTTTTAAACTCACTTAAAGTTTCTTTGGCAGTTCTACCAACAATTCCATCAAAATTGGCACATCTTCTTGCAATCAATGACAACACTCCAGGTAGCCATGATGGTGGAGGAGTAGCATATGGGAAAGCATCAATCAAGGCACCAAGACCAAGTGTTGCACCATGTAATTTACTAGTTTCTTCTGGAGATAGTTTAGTATCTTTGGATCCATTTCTTTTGTTAATGATCTTTGAAAATTCTTTGATATAACGATTAATCAATTTCTCTGAACCAGATGACATATATGAATGAACAATCTCTGTAAATTGCCCCGCCGCATGCTCTCTAACTGTTAAATGTTGATTATATAAAAAGGAAGAAGCCTTTTTAACCAATATTAATCGTTGTTCAGATGTCAATTTAAGGTAAGAAGTACTGTAAAAGATTCTTAAAATAACAAGAAGTTGAGTTGTTTGATTCAATGACAAATTTTTGAGTCCATGATCATCACAAATGCTATCAATAAATTGTTGAACTTCAACTTTGGTTCTTGTTATACCCGAAATTAAAACCATTAAAACAACAGGTTTGATTGACATTAACTGACATGCATCCTTAATTGCATCAAGTTCGAACAAATGAGGAATGATGTAATCTTTGAGGTATGGAACAAACATGGATCCAATATTGGTCTTCAATGATATCATCATCAACATATGCAAACCTCTCACGGCATACATATACTTGGTAGTAACAAGCTCTTGAGCAGTCATACCTTTGAAGTTAGGCTTGCATGCTTCCATATCTTCCAGATATTTAACAAAACATTCCTTGAATTTTTGATTCATTTCATTAGGTGGTGCACCAAGTCCTCCTGAATCAGCAGAATTATTGGCATCAAGCAGTTCAGAGAATGAATCATATGATGCTGTGGAAGTATAAAAGAAGCAATCAAATAATAAAGATGCACTCTTCTGAACCACAACTTCATATGGATATGATAATGTACTGAACATCTTCTCAATAACTAGATCCATATCATGGTATCTATTAATCATAGATTGAACATAAGACTTAACAAATCCAATCTTGGTTGAAATAATAAATGGTGATTGATGATCCTGTAAACCAAAATCAAGGCTGGAAATTTCAGCAGAAACTTTTGGAAAACGTCTAGGATCAGCATGAGATGGTAACCACCAACAGAAAATATTCCAAACTGAATTAGTTGCTTGGGTTATATCAGTCTCAAAGATCTGATGAAGTTTGGAAGCAATCGCTTGATCAGTCTCTGCTGAGTATTTAGGATTTCTCCTACATGCCATTAAAGCACCACAATAAATTTCACTAACTGCAATATGGGTATGCCTCTCATTTTTCTCATAGATTTCATCTGCAATACTTAAAAGATCTTGAAATTGGAAATTTGGAGTATAACCATAAAATGATAACAGGGAAATTTCAGCCAATAAATAAACTAAACCAGGGAGGAAAACAGTATTGGATTCAGATTCATTAATGTGCAGCTTCAAAAATTCCATTAACCAATCCTTTGTAACAAGTGACCCAAATGCAACAACAGCAGCTGAATCATTTTTGCTAAAGTCTAGATTTTCAGGAATATAATCCTTCACAACAAGCATATTATCATTCCAACATTTGGTTGGAACCCAAATCTTATTGTCAATGAAAAATGAAGGATTATCAAAGTTTCTCATTTCATCAAAAAACTTTTCCTGGTTGTCAGATCCGAGAAGAGAATCAAGACTGACGATACTCTTATCTAAAGGTTCAAGTGCATAAATCCTTTGAATATCATTTCCAGAGTCAGCTCTGATACGACAATAGCTTAACAAAGTATTGATCATATTCATCGAGCGCTTTGAAATTGCGGGATGAACACCATTCATATTGTTGCTTAAAATAGCAAGAGAGTCTTCATTCACAGATGATTCAAAGTGAGACTCAATTCCACCTAAAACATGTAAAATTTGCAATAAAAACTTCCAATGTGGATTAGACTGAGCTCTTTTGAGTAGGGCCTTGCTCACTTTATTAGCCATTTCAAACATATGCTTCTTTTTCTTCTCCTTGGCTAACTTGAGTGCCTTGATTTGGAGATCAACATGAGGGTCTGGAGGTCTAATAGCATCAACAAGGTCTTCGTCGATAATACAAGCAACTCTTGGAATTCTAATGTACTTCTTCATCTTTCCATAAAGCTTCAATGCTGAACTACTAATCTCTAGGTCATCGATCTCAATCGTTTCACTCAATAGCTTCTCGTATTTGAGAACATGGGAACTCTTTTCAATGACACCTTGAAGTTTCTTAACAGTAAGCGTCCACAAAACAGAACGTATAATATCATTATCCTTATTCATCAGAGCTTCCTCCCACATCTTCAAAATATCAAATAGCAAATAAGTACAGTTTAAAATCTTATGCAAAGCAGCAGAAAGAACTGAAGTAGTAGATGAAAGCTTTGAACTTGATCCACACAATTTCACAAGGTCACGAATCAAAGTCTTATCCATTGGAGTAGGAAGCCTTGTTGAATTTGCCACAGACATTCTTCTGCAGTGATAAACACTCAACCTAGCACCCATAATGGTCCTAGTATAAGGACTTTTTGTCCATGATAGATTCAATTGAGAAACTAAGTGCATGTTATCAACGTAGACAGGATATGTGTGAAGACTATGAGAACCACAGTTAATCAACCATGACTTGATGCAGTAATTCAACTCTTGAAGTAAATATATAGCACCGTCCTGAGTAAGAAGGAAATTGGCAAGATCATGGAATGTCTTACCAATCGCCTCCCTTGTTCTATGCAATGATCTATATCTTTCATCTAAGTTTTTGGTCTCTGAAAAGAAATAGCCATAAGTAATGAGTGAAGGAGGACGGTTAGTCAAGGAAGGATTTGCAAGCTCAATATTAGAATTCATGGTTGGAGTATCTTGCCCACTAGGCAATGATGAATCAAATGGTAAATCATAGTGGAAGCTGTCCAATTCTGGAGGTTGATCACCAGGAATATCCTGATTGAATGGCTGATCTTCCACATCATCATCTAGAGCATCATCCATCTGAGCATCTCCTTGAGAGTCCCTAGATTCGTTTTCACTCCCAGTCAAGTGCATCATTCTACTATTGATAATTGGTGAACCGCCTGTAAACTGCCCATAATCGGTTTCGGAACCGTTCCCATTTGGGGATGACATCGAGGAAGCAATATTCAATAGGGAAGGGACTTCTAATAGCTTGGAAATCCCCTCTCCAAGTTTAGAAGATTGAAAGTTAGGATCCAAAAGTGTGCATACTCCTGTAATACAACCCTCCAAAAGGGATGCAAGATACATTATCTTATCCCCATCTTCAAGAGAAATCTTTTCACCAACAGAATATTTGCCCAGTATTTCATTGATAATATCAATATAAAATGATGAAGCTTGTTCCACAAATGACACAGCTTGAGAAACGCCCCTTTCAGAAGGTGTCACCCATTTAAATTTCAAGTTATCTTTGTGGAACCTATAAGGAGAGAATTGGAAAGCACCCCAACACTCTGCAGTCACCTTACCATTATGTTTAGAAAGCCAATCGTCGGATATTAATCTTCTTTCAGCAAGCCTAGTAGTTGTTATTGAAGATAGGAGATACCTTATGAGTGTTGAAACTTGAATAGCAGGCTCTCCTTTCAGTAAAACAGCTCTACCCAGAAGTAACTCCTGTATCTCAGAGAAATAATCTAACACATAGTCTTCTGCACCGGCGACAGCACCAGCCAAAAGGCGCAAATACCACATTAATTTCTCATCTTTCACTAAAATCTCACTTGATCTTGTACTACCAGCACCATTTTCAATCTCTTCATTGATATGGGTCAACAAAAAGGCATGGAACAATGAATAATACTTTCCTGGATTTCTCTTAACGATGAATTCAACAACCCCTTGAAACACAACCGAGACTTTCGGATGTGTATTTTCTGTAATGTAGTCCACGAAGTAGGAAGCCATATTTTCAAATAACTCATCAGAAAGTGCTTCAACCAAGGAATCAAACACTTCAACGATGATGTATGAGGCCCTAGATTCAATAGTCTCATCAAGATCAATGTCTGGGGCACTTTCTAAACAACTGAAACAACGAGAGCAAAACTGCTTCAAAAAGACACCAAAAGAGGAACTTGCAGATTTGAGTGCCTCAACTTCGAAATCAGGATCGTATGCAAACTTATCAGGGATTTCATTTCCGTAAATAGAATAAGACTCATTAGGTGAAGACTTATAAAATCTAGCCTGGAGATAATTCAAGTGTTGGGACGTAAAATCTTCAGCCACCATACCATCATCACCGGAACCTTCAGTGAGATCCCAGATTGGGACAACTGCAGCGACAGCCTTGATGAAAAGAACGGTCTGAATAGTTTTTTGAGGGTCATTAGTATCGATTCCAGGAAGAAGCATTGCCATCAAACGAGGAATATGCACACGGTGAACGGGAAGATTTGCCATGAATCTGGTAAGCACCACCAACTCACGTAAGACAACATTGATTCTATGGGTAGAGTTAACAGATTCGAAAGAGTCATAGATATCAAGCAAAACACTATCAATTGTTTTCACAGGATCAATCTGAGCACATCTTTCTAGAGCCGAAATGAATCTTTTTCTCAAGGAGGAACTTTTCGTTTGCACTCCTGCTTTAATTAATGGTAAAAGCATATCTAGAAATTCCGAAGTCACTTCTCCTGATAATTTAATACTAGAAGGTAATTTAGAAAGATCCTCAGTGTTTGGATTAACCAGTGACCTGTCATCTCTTTCGTGCAATAAACGGATCAAATATGTCGATGCCAACTTTCCAACAATTCTTGATAAAGGGGCAGACCATATACCTCCATTGGAAGGATGGACCAACGTACTTATCGAACCAACGTAAGTTTTCAAGTAGTCAATTATACCCCCTTTTGATAATGCATGCTCTGAAGTTAACGAATTTACAATCACTTCAACTAAGAGCTTTGGATAATCGGAAGCTTTATCTGTCTTCTCAATCCTTCTTGAACTGAAAAGTAGCTGGCTGGCAATGAAAGAGAACTGATCCTTTGTGAAAATCCCAAATTTTCCCATCACAGCTATTTCTGGGTCTTTGGATAAAGCAACTAGCACTTCATCAGAGAGATGAGAAAGTATATTTAGAACTGCAACAATCTCCTTGTTAGAAGTTTGAGAACTCCAGTGAGAAAAGAGTAGAGGTAGATAGTATCTCACATCCTGTGGATCATAGGAAACTTTCCCATCTTGATCAACGATTGGTCTTTTCAAAACCATGGGTAGTAGTACAGCCATTTGAACAAACGAGCTTGATACGGTTTGATTGCTGAACTTCTTCATGATTTTTTCAACAATCTCTGGAATACAGTCTTTGGCAAAGAATGGATTGATCAAGGAAGAGAGTTTTGCTAAGTTATTGAATCTACGAGAGCTTGACATATCAGTTGACGAATTTGGATATTCAATCGTTGATGAGAGTTCTTCAAATAGTGGCCTCCAATCAAGTTGGAATCCGGAGTCCTCCAATAGACGATCTTCAGTTAACAACGTAGAAACAACACCTATGAAGAAAGGTATTTCAATACCTTGACCCCTTGAAAGGATGACCGCATAATAGGCCTTCAATAATGCTTGTGTGAGAGAGATAGGGATAGGCAGATTTAAATTCAAGAGATTCTTCAACTCCTTTGACCAATACTTCACATTGATAATCGCAGCGGATTTCGATTCCACTTTCCCAACAGGGGTGGATTCAAAACCAGATTCTTCATCATCAAGGATATCATCATCTCCGTATCGACCATCATCGTCTCCATCGTCCTCTTCATCTTCATCTTCCGTATCATTTAAATCCAAAGTCTCATAACGATCTGCATCCTCAGAGACATCCTGAACAAATGAATCACTGATCAAAAGTTTCCTTGCATTTTCTAAGTCAGCGGCACTAATTGATAAATTACCTCTCAAATCTAAACTCTTGATGGCAACATACAAATGTGCAACGACATGACTCAAGTATTTGTATTTTGCTCTCGTGGATTCAACCTTGTATGGAACCATATCTTTCAGAAAGTAATCCAGTTTTCGCTTGGTGGCAAAACTTGTCGAGTTTTCATCCGTCAAAACCTTTTCCGCTTCTTCATCATCCTCAGGAATATCCAATTTGTAATGTTTCAAACGGAGCAATTCCAGTGCCAATTCTTCATTTCGATCTAAGTTAAAAGGACTGCTTGGTCTGATTGAAGATGCTGAAGAATCCAGTTTGTCTATTTCGAATCCAGAGACTGACCTGGACAAAGGTGATCCCTCCCTTGTAGAATGTGGTAGCAGACCTCTCCTTTTAGCCAAATCAACTCCAGATCCTTGCATATTGACGATGAATAAAATGTTAATACACTTTACTGTTTACCTCCAATTCTTGAACACTGTTCAAAATATTTACAAAACCTCCTAAGAAATGTCCATCTATACAAGAAAATAAAAATCCCAATTTCCAGTGGCAATTCGAATAAAGGAAACCCCATATCATGGTCCTTTCCCTACTACCCCAGCCAACACACTTCTCAAGCATATAGAGGCAAATGAGAAAATCTCGATCTTAGTTAGTGATTATGTAAGTACTTAATTATGACAACGACGCGTCGATCAGTTTATGCATATTTCCTTCACAGCAGATCAGGCACCACCAACACCTGCACAGAACGCAAGAGACCAGGTCCTTGACATTCCGTTATCTAACCATTTATAGTCAAAATTATCGTTGCTGAAGAAGTTCCAAGCAGTTGCTGGATCTACCAAGGCGAGATTTAACATCAGAATACCTTTCCATCCATCATCAATACTTTGAACTAACTGATTTAATTGCATCTCTTCCCATTCTTCTTTGACAAACTTTGAGCCTCTGATGAATGAAGACATCGGTGTGGTTGGTAACATATGTATTCCATGAATGTATTCTTTATTCATCCCAAAATAAGTCGCATGGTCAATTTTATTTTCAAATAAAATTCCAGAGACTTTATTCTTGATGAAGTTTGCAGGAATAATAGTATTATCGGATTGGTATAACATGTACATGTTCATAGCACGCCTTTCAACAGCTAGAATTAACCCACCTATCTTTCTCAGTTGGTCTCGTTTGCTAACTATTCCCCATAGCATGATACCGTAATAGCAATGATAATCTTCACTTGAACTTTCTTCATCTTTACCATCTCCATGATCAAAGAGACCGTTTGCCCAACTATGACCATGGTAAAAGTCAAACGAACGTAAAACAGGGAAATATGGATCAGAGCTCGATGGATTTGAGACATCTCTAACTAAAGTATCCACCCAGTCTTTGCATTCTGTATAGAATGACCCATTTCCATATTGAGAATCAACAAGACATACAACAGATGCAGCATGTATATGATATCCATAATGGAAATGATGATCATTGTAAAAACAGTTACCAAAATCACAATATATGTTTGCTTCTTGTAATCCAGATGATGAAACAATCCCTTTCCATTGAGTTTCATAAACCAAAGGTGACTTTTGAGTATTAGTTATAAAACGCTGAAAGGCAGTCTTCATTTTATTTAGCATTAAGTTGGTTAGTTCATTGTCTTTTAGCACATTTGCTGCAACGTATAGCATCATCGCACCTTTGTCTAAGATTTTACCTGAACTATACATGGAATCAGTATCTGATACAGCAACAACATCGAATCCAGCAATTTCATTTTGGGCAACTTCTCTTATTTTGCTCAAAGAGTTACTAGAATACCCAGTAAAACCTTTCACTTCAGTCCATGGATCAAATTTAATTTCAGAAGGTGGGAGTTGTTCTTTGATTATAAAACGATTTGTATAATATGCTTGCATTACACCTTTGCATGTGGAATCCAGTCTCAAATTTGGAACTATTTGAGAGCTCATTGATTTCTCAAAAGCTGTGTATTGATGAGGAAGTGCAAATTGAATTGCTTTTGCATTTTTATTACCAGAGATGAAGTCCTCAACTTGATAGTTGAAACAATACGTTCCAATATTACTTTTGTCATCAACAAATGCACTGATTCTTGCACCATTGACCACATTTCCAGCACCCAGATCATACTGATCTATACCATTGGTCAGCTTAGCCACTTGTATAATTATTTGGTTGTTTCTATTTCCTGAAAATGCAACCACATTTGGATTTTCTAAATTTAGTTCTCCATTGTTAGAGACGTAGATTACCCAATTTGTTTCATCAAATAAAGTAATCACGTATTTCGAAAGTGTATTCGAGTTCCCAATTTTTTGAAGGTTCTTAAATCCAACCTTACTTCCAATTCTGGGAGTTATTGAACCTGTATAAATTGCAGTAACAAAACCCATTCCTTGAACCAATGAAGATTTCAACTCACCACCTGTAGTGGTTTGGAATTTCGTAAGACAACTGAATCTCTCACAATCAAGAACATCGAATGTATAAGCTTGTCCATTTTCAAACTCCTTGGCACCGAAAACAAGAGAACAAATACTAACTGGACTGAAAAAATACTTTACAGGATTAGCATTTGGATCATCTCCGTAAACTCTCTGTTTTGCATCTATGTGAGAGAGAGCCAAACCCTTGAATTGCTCCTCCTTGGATTGCCAAACACTGTATGGATGAGTCCATACAGGGAGGTTCTGTTGACCTACCAAGAGGTTACAATAAAAATTATTTGTCTGCAATGGTAATTTTGGTGTGATTTGACATGGAATTCTAACGGGATGTGCAGAAGTTTCTGAAATTTGTCTTGGAGGTCGGTTCGTGGAAATCGGGTTTGAAAATATATCATCGGAGTTACTCAAGGTTTGTTCTTGTTGATTTCCATTATCTATTGTATTGACATTGTGTTGGTAGTAATCCCTAGGAGGTATTGGAGGATGTTGTGGGGTTTGGGTTTGGGTTTGGGTTGGAGTCTGATATTGTTGATATTGCTGTTGCTGCTGGAATTGATTTTGGTGATTCTGCTGCTGTTGTTGTAATTCATTTTCCAGTTTATGTTTCAGATCTGAGAATAACCCCATTGTGTAAGTCTTTCAGCAAAAATTAAGTAGCCCTTTGACTGAATCTTCAATGTAGTGGTAGCCAAACAGAGCATCGAAGAATTTAAAGTTTGGAATTTCATGAAATGGGTGGTATAATCGACGCGTCGAAATGAATCTGTGTTTGTGGGGGTGGTAATTTGACTTTTCAGTTTCAATCTGTTAGTCATCTTCAACTGCAAGATATGAAGTTGACATATTAAAGGCATCATAGACATGGTTGATGAAAAAGTGGTGAAGATATGTGGATTGAAGTCACAGGAAGCGGCAGACAAGGCTATTGAATCAGGGGCTAATTTACTTGGAGTTATAATGGTTCCAAATAAGCCAAGAACAGTGGATCGAGTCGTGGCGAAAGAGATAAGTAGCAGATGCAATTCTATACGATTGGAAAGAAAAAGAGAATTTACATCTTCCAAAGAGCTTTTAGGTCATGTTCGTGAGCAAGGAATAAATAAGAGTTCCTCTGAATGGTTTGACTTGTGTCGTGAAGCAATTATTAAAAATGGCCCGTTTTTAGTTGGAGTGTTTAGAAATATGCCAGTGGATCAAGTATTGAAAGATGCTGAGGAGTTGGATCTTGATTTCATTCAACTTCATGGCTCTGAAGATGTCCATGAGTTTTCAATGAAATCACCAAGACCTGTAATTGCCAGATTTGTTCTTGAGGATGAAGAAAGGCTGAAAAAGTCTACGGTTTCTGGGGAACATTTCATGAATTTATTGGACTCAGAAGGTGGAGGGGAAGGCAAAGTGATAAGTTGGGATACTGCATCTCGATATGGTGATGTTAGTGGAGGGAGGTTTTTATTGGCTGGTGGATTGAACCCTGAAAATGTTGCCGCTGCGATTCAAACCTTTGGATGTATTGGTGTTGATGTGAGTGGTGGAGTTGAGACCAACAAGGTTAAAGATTTAGAAAAAATTGAGAATTTCATCAACAATGCCAGATAGGGTGGAATTTATTTCAAAAGTTGTAGATTATTTCAATTTTCATGTATATAAATATCAATATATATATGGAGATACATAGAGAGAATAAAAAAAAACGCAGAAAAGTAATCAAGCTGAACCAGAGATGAAGAACCATTTATCAACTGATTTATCAATTGGAGCAGCAGATAATGGAGCAGCAACTGGAACTTCAGCATCTGGAGAATACGAAGCGGTTGATTCTAAAGTAGTATTTGTTAAATCAATACCCTTTGGATCAACTTCACCAGAGATTAATTTTTTCCAAGCATTTGAACATTCTTCAATAACTTCTTCAGCATATTTTTTATTTTTACATTCACCAGAGAATGCAAATTGATTTTCTGGTTTTCCATCAGGAATCTTGTAGATTCTGAACCATTCATTTGTGGCTCTTAATAAACCTGGTAAGTGTTTTTCAACATCTTCAATATCATTTAATTTTGCAGCCAATGGATCGGTAACATCAATAACAATAACTTTCCAATCAGTTTCACCTTCATCTAACAAAGCCATAACACCCAACACTTTGACTTGTTTGACTTGACCAGGATATGAAACTTGTTCACCGATTTCACAAACATCCAAAGGATCATTATCACCATTGGCTCTAGTTTCAGGATGAACAGAGTTTGGATCTTCCCAAGTTTGAGGGAATGCACCGTAGTTGTGAATATAACCATGATGAGGGAAACAGTTTCTAACAAACCTTAATTTACCCTTTTTGGTATCTTGAATAATTGGATTCAATTTTTCCTCCTTGGAGATTTCCAATTTAGCATTAGTCCATCTTGGAACTTCAACGATGAAATTTAAAATTTGCTTTGATTCATCAGCATATAATGGAATATCATGGAATGGGGAAACTGGTTTGCCATCTTTTTCAATGAAAACCTTGTATTCCAAAGTATTGGCAGCACCAACTTGTCTAGTTGTGTAAGTCATAATTGATGAAATAGTTCAATATATATAAGAATACGAGAAACCAATTGACAAAGAAAAAGGCAAGAAAGAAAAAAAGACGTTTCAAGGTAAGCAAAACATGACAGGTAATAATTTGCTAACCCCATCCATCCACCCATCCATCCATCCACTCCCTCATTGACTTCCAATGTTCCTCCTGTTCGGATGGACGCTCGTTGTGAGTGAGTGAGTGAGCGAGTGAGTAAGAGCAATCGCACGTGACCTTACCAGACTTGGCATCGTACTGGGGGAGCCGCTTGCTCACGCTAACAAACACGATATGGCAATATCATTAAGAAGAAGAGGAATAAAGAAATAAAGCACAAATATCACAGATTGCAAATTATAGAAAGCAAGAAAGAAAAATAACAGGAGCACAATATACATTAAGATATAGAAGTTAACTTCAAAACAAACTTTGAACAGGAAAGACAGGAAGAAAAAGAAACAAACAAAACAAAACAAACTCAAAAGCAAAAAGTAATTAAATCATCATCAAGTTTTAGTAGCAGCTTCGTAATCTGGTGGATTACCCGTATAGCTCAATTTACCCTTATCGTCAACAGTGGCATTTTCATCAGAAACCACTATCTTTGAATCTGATGTTTCAATTAAACTTGAACTTAACCCTTGAGAATCTCTAAAGATCCATAGTTCTGGTTCAGTTGCAATTGAAGCAGGATCATTATAACCAAGTTGTGCAGCTTTTTCATCAACCTCAATTGGAACATTGTATGAACTTGGTAAGATTGAACGAACATAGTTGAATGTCAAATAAGTACGTGGTTTGAAAAATCTTTCAACCATACCTTTTATACTAGATGGATTTGTAAATTGTTTTGGATTAAAGATACCGGCAGTTGCAGATTTACCTTCTTCAACAGTTGATAAATAATTATTTGCTGAATCATCAATCTTAATTGACGATTTCTTTTCAACTTCAGATTCTTCATATGCAGTTTGATTACTTTCTGAAGCAACTTCTCCAGTTGCATTATCAGTTGCAAATTTATCACTGAATGGACCGGATGCTGAAACTGGACGCTCTTTATCATCTTTAGCAACAACAGTAGAAGCAGCAGCAGCAGGAGCAGCAGAAGCAGAAGAATCTGAAACAAAGTAATTTTTACCCTCTTCTTTGATTTCTTTCAGACCTTGATCCTTCATTGAATAAGAATCAACAATACCAGCATCAGCTTCTTTGAACGCACTAATTGGAACAGTTTCAAAGACAGGCTCAAAATTCCATCTCATATATAAATGAGCCAAAACAGTAACCAGTAACATGATAGCTTCCAAGACAACACAAGCCCAATTCTTTGGCATGACAAACAATGCCATCAAACAAATTTCAGCCAAATATAACCCAACAAACACTTCAAACAAAGCCATTGGATAATTTCTACCTCTTGAATCTGTTGAATGATCCAACACAAAAGTTAAACTGTAAAGATAAGCAATGTAGATTAAAATAAATGCAACAAATGTAAACACCAAAATAATTGGAGAGATAATTGAATAAATATTCATGATTAAAGTGAATAAACCAAATTTGGCGTAAGTAATACCCCAACTTGTTGAACCTAATTTATTATAACGAATCCATTTCTTTCTTGGAGTTTTATCCAATAAAGGACCAAGGATGAAGGATAAAATCAATCCAACCAATTGTGCCAAGGTACCTGAACTGATTGATAGACCTTGCAAAAGCATATAAGAGATATAGAAATTTGAAGCAGGAGGTAATTTTTCACCCAAGATTGTCATTGCATTTGAAGGATTATCAATAATACTTGAAACTGTTGAAGATGCAGCAGATGATAATGTTGTAACCAAAAATGTTTGAACCACTTGGAATCCAAAAAACCATTGTTGTGCCCATTTTTCAACATCTTGAACTGTCATACAACCCGCAACTTTACCCATCTTCTTAATAAATGGAGGTAATAGAGACATCAACACAGACAATAAAATGGTTGGTAATAAAGATGTGATTAAACCCATTAAAGCACTTGGTAAATTATTGATGAAACTTAACCATGGCATAGCATCAATCAAGAAATTAATATTTGAAATGAAACCAACAAAGGCAACAGGAATAGACCAAAAGATAATTGTTGCAGATAAAACAGTAACTGCAATTGCCTTCTTCGCAACTCTAGCCTTTAAATCTAATCCTGAATTTTCCCAAATGATATCATCAGGTGAAAAACCGGAAAATCTTCTACATAATTTCATTTCATTTGAATATGGAATAGCTTGATAAGCTCTTTGTAATTCTAATTGATTGATAAATTCAATAAACACAGAACCAGTTTTGTCAAATCCATCAGGATACTTTTCTTGTTCTTCTGTAATTTTAGAATTCAATTCTCCAACTTCATCAAAACCTTCAGTAAATAACTTCTTCTTTTTGTACAAGAATGGAATTGGCTTATCCTTATAGGTTGGTAACTTTTTATCAGGAATATACGAAACCAATTCATTTGCAGGTTCAGGAACTGGTTTACCCTTTTTGATAGCCTTGGCTCTAATTTTGATAGCTTTGACAATGACTTTATTTAAGCCACCTTCCAATTTACCAGCCAACTTATTTCTCTTTTTCAAATCATCCTGTAAATCTTTTGTTTTTCTTGTAAACCAAATACTTTTGGCAGATGGGAATAATCTTAACAAAGAATCTTCATTCAATAAATCTTTTGGAACGTTATCAATGAATAAAGTCTTTGAAGATTGTAAACTTGAATACAATGGAGAAACTTGTAAAGCATGTCTGAAACTGGTATAATAGATCATTTCTTTATAAATTGTATAAATGATCAAACCAAAGTATAACCATGACATAAAGACATGTGCAAAGGCTCTCCATTTATGGGTACCAATATTAGAATAGGATAAAATATCAAAACCTTTACCATGACCATTACCTGTTGCATTAACAGAGAACAAAATAGGCCATAAAAAGATTCCACCAATGACACAGAGGACACCAAAGGTGAGCATATAACGTAGGAAGAAATAACCGTCAACACCACATTTTTCAATAACAAAGGATTCAGGTTTGGAAAGAATCAGGAACAACCAATTAAATGCACCAGTTGGTTGAGGTTCGACTTTCAAATTTTCAGGAACAGATTCAACAGTTGATCTTGGCTCATAAACCCTTAAAAATCTTTTTTTACAGACAATAAACACCCCAGTGAAGACTGCAAAGATAATACCATTGGAGATAAGAGCAGTAACAAATGAAGACACCGAAGACGATGTCTGGGTTGTTGATGTTGTCATCTTCTATTGATTTACTGATTGAAAAGAAAAAGAAAGGAAAAGAACGGTGGGGAAGCGAAGAGAAGAGAAGAAGAAAAACAAAAGATGAAATCAAATAATATATATACACCCAAACAAACAACAACCACAACAACAACAATGTATTAAGGAACGGTTTTTAAAAGAAAAGAGAAAGAATCGGTAAAAAGCAACATTTAAAAATAAATTTGCCGCATACCAGTCAAAAAAACCAGAAAACAAGAAGAATTAAAATAGAAACTTTTGCAAAGAGGCAACCAGACAATCAAACTTTAACAATAGGAGAAAAATCTTTTGAGCATCGTTTCATTTGTGGAATTTTAAGATGGCTTGCTTTGGCAGTTAGGATTTAGCAGAGAGAAAGGAGCAAAGAGAAGACAATTAAATATTAAACTTTATTTCCAATATTAGGAATATATGATTTATCAATTAATTACGTATTTATGATTTACAGCATTCTTAAGCAACCTTCACAGGATGGCCCCTTTTGCCACAATTGATTCATATGAATCAATAATTAAACGCGCCCATATATAAAATGTACAACAAAATTTAAACTTCTTTTTTTTAAACGCCATTACAATAGCGTTTTCTTATATAGCCTCTCTTCGGCATATGAAACACAAGATCAAAAACATCTTTACACATGACAACTACTCTTTCCAGGCTGATCCCTATAAATAACTCAGCCCGCGTGACTTCTTTGCACCAGGAGATATATTACCTAATGGCTTATCTTATGTGTCTATATCTCCCATTTGCAACACCACCGCTTCCACCCACATGGCGTTGCGGGAGTTAATTGGTACCAAACACAAGGGGATAACGATTACTGATAATTTACAACCCTATATATCTGAATATTTTTTAATTATTCTTATATATCTGATACTGATGCATTGATTGCATTTGAGTCTATTCCATAATGAAGGTATGTTTTTGTTGTCTTGTGTTCTTTCTTTTGCAAAAGCTCGGGACACACTTCCAGGGTCGTTCCCACCCCTCCTACTATCTCCCATGCTAACGTATCTACTTTTTCTGCAGTACATTGATGAATTCGATATAGAGCTGATAAATCAGGCCTTGACTTTTGATACAACAGATTCACATATTCAAGGAGTTTGTGATCTGTTTACCACAAAGCCAGTTGGCTCTGACAGGAAACTATACAAAACTTTAGATAAATTATACAATAACAACAACAACACCAATAATCCATCATCTTCAACTCCAAGATCGAATTCTTCTTCGCCTTTACAACATCCTACTGAAGCAACTAGAAAGAACAGTAATGAGTCTTCTTCACGATATATTAGTCCCGAATTTATAAGGTTGAAGAAAAGGTCTTCAAGTTACTCAACATCATCACAATCTTCGTCAAATTCAGCCAACAATTATCTGGACAAGCCGACTACTCAAGTTCAGACAATAAGAAGTAAATCATTCCATTTTCAGTCCCCTTATATGTCACCTCCAAAATCCTTACCCAAATATTCAGATGATATAGATACTTTCCATTTGGATCCTTCAACTGTCAATGATAATAATGATAATTCAACAATGAATGAAAATGATAATGATTATTCTCCGTTTGGTCCATTATCTCAGCAATCATCACGTAGATTATTTGCCTATATAATTGCAATTTTGAATTCAACGTATCCAGATCATGATTTTAGTACAGTGCAACCAAATAATTTTACTCTTTTATCATCTATCGGTGATTTAATTAATAAGGTTAATTCATTACTAATTTCGTTAGGAAAATCTTCAAACCTGGGCTGGGTTTGGCAAACTTTAAATACCCATATGGATTTGGACGATTGTATTGGATTTCAATATGAACCTGAACAGACGTTCTTGAATGATTTATCAGGTGTTCTATGGTGCAATATGTATTTCATCTACAACAAGAAAAAGAAAAGAGTCGCGTACTTGAATTTGACTGCAACGAATAGAAATAGCTCATCCGAATCCCATGTGTTAATCAGAAGAAATAGTAAGATTGGAACCTTGGATGAATCCGTGGGAAACTTTGATGAATCACAAGAAGAGTACGATTTGAGATATTCAAATGAAAGACAGACGTATGAAGATGTCTTTGAGGATGATGAAGATGACGACGATATCTATCAAGCAGGAGATGAAGAGATGATTAATGAAGAGCAGGACGATGAAGATGAAGTTGCAGATTATGATGAGCCATCAGGAATGGAGATTGATGATTGATTAATGAATGTCTTTTGTAATATTGTGTAAGATCCAAACCCCGATGTTTTTCACAAACGCGATAATTTTATAATTCTATAAACAGATCAACGCTAAGGTGTAGATGAAGATCCCCTTGTAGATGATAATCACAAAACCAGGATAGTTAATATCAAATGAATATAGCCTTGGAATCACCGAGTGAAACACCAAGTATATTACTAGATGATAAAAATGCAAGTTTACTAGCAGCCCTGGACAAAAATGCAATAACAGCACAAGAACTTTTACTTTCAACACCATATGCGATCTCAAAAAGGCTTTACAATAGACCAATTAAAGAAATTGAACAGTTTATAAATGGTTATAAATCTCAATTGCTCGGTGGATCAAGTGATCTAATATTCGAGTCTCCATCAGGCGGTGATTCTGAACTTGTTTCATTCACAACTGGTGATGAAGCACTGGATCAAGTATTGAATGGTGGGATCCCAAATGGTGGTTATTTGATTGAAGTCACAGGTGGTTCAGCTACTGGGAAATCCAATTTCTTATTCAATTTGTCAATCACAGTTCAATTACCTTTAGAGCTGAGTGGTTTAGGACCTTCAATTTTTGATAATTCCACTGATTCGCTTAAGAAATCAGTCAAGGTGATGTATATAACTACCGAATCTCCCTTATCCACAAATAGATTATCTCAAATGATTTCGAATCAGGTCAAGATTCTGGTTGAGAATGGAATCGAAGACTCAAGATACCATCCAAAATTAGACAATATTTTAACAACTACATCTCCATTACCCGATTTAGAATCTCAGGATCACTGTTTGTTTGTTCAATTACCTATTTTATTATCAAGAGACAAGAATTTAAAATTGATAATTTTGGACTCGATAACACATCATATTAGATCAGAATTGAATTTTGGTAAAAGGCAAGAATATATTGATAAATTAACCCGTTGGTTGAAGCATCTAGGTTCAAAATTCAGTGTTACAATCGTTGTTAGTAATCAAGTTACCGATAAACCACTGTTTCAAGATTCAAATACTTCGTCGTCATCAACGTCAATGTACTCTAAAGGTTTGGTCCTTGGAGACGGACTGTTCATGAAGTTGAATGGCGAGTATCAGATGGGCTGGTTAAATGGCTGGGATGACGTTGCGGTTATTTATAGACAATTACTAGGAATACGGAGCAAGAAAAAACTAGGAGATTATGATGACTTTGATGATATTGACTATAATGGATTTATTGAAAATAGTAAAACAAAGGAGATTGATAACTCAATTAATGAGAGTACTCAACAATCATCATCATCTGTGATAATACCCAAGATTTCAAGTCAGTTGAAGGGAGAGAAAAAAAAATTGTTTGAATCAACATATAGATCAAAAGTTTCAAAGATTAAAACAATCCCAGCATTGGGTTTGAATTGGTTAAATTACATAGATGTTCGAATTTGTTTAACTAAAGAGTATAGACCTATTCTAGATGAAGGATTAATCGATGAATTCAGTGAAGAATTAGGAATCGATACAAGTTTCTTCACGGGGAATGACACGAAAAACAACAACAATAACAGCAACTCGACTCAACCAACCACACAAGATGGAAAATCAATCGATGAGTCGGATCACGAAAATAATACTTCAACTACGAGTCATAAGAAGAGGAAAACGGTAGCAGATGCATTAACGTCAAATGAATATCTTTCAAATCATAACTTTGAAACTGAAAGATTCTTTAAAGTTGTCTTCAGTCCACTTATTTCATCAAGTGGAATTAAACAATGTAAATTTGAAATATGGAAAGGTGGAATACGATCAGTCAAATAATAATAATGGTATATACCAAACATGTCTCTTTTATAAATATTTTCTCTATATTGGATTAAAATTGAAATCTATCGGTGAAATTAGCTGTCAATTTCATAATTTCATCATCATTAACAACATCTGAACTACTGTAAACTGAATCGTGATCAACAACCGTACTCGTAACACTTTCACCTCCAAATTTAGGCCATTCTTGAGAATTTCTAATGTTTAATTGTTCTTGGAATCTATTAGATGATGAATGACCACCACCTTCATAAGATATCAAACTTGCGGTATCAAAAGTATTTCTTGAACCTGTATCACTACTCAAATAAATTGATGAATCTGTACCTTTTGAATAACCGATTCTTCTATCATTAGCTAATGATCTCATTCCATTGTTATTATTTGAATGACTTGATAAAATAACTGTACTTAGTTGCAAGTTTTCTAGTTGCCCTTCAACAAGACATCCTTTTTCTCTATAATGGGTCAATAAATTACCCCAAAACGCATTTTTACATAATGCCTTTGGATTTCCAAGAATTATTAAACCATACTGAGAACGAGTAATTGCAACATTCATACGTTTTGGATCATTCAAGAATCCAATAGTTTGAGAATCATTTGAACGAACACATGATAATATAATATATTTCTTTTCACGACCTTGGAATGAATCAACAGATGCAATTTCAATCTCTGAATAAAGTGTTTTATCTGCTAATGCACCATGTAACGACATATATTGACCAATATGATTTCTTTGACCTTCATAAGGTGTAATGACTCCAATATCTTCTGATTTAACACCATCTTTTAATAATCTTGTAATTGCCTTTTCACAATTCATTGCTTCAACCCTGTTTAAATAAGATGTACCAGAGCCTGAAATTTCTTCTTTACCATACATGGTCCAAAACATCATTGGAGTTGATCTGATTGGCCATGGGAATAAAGTTGATTCTCTTGTTGCCCTTTCTAATTCAGTTAAACCATTCTGTAAAGAACCATCATAAAACATATTACTTGGAAATTCAGAAAGACAAGGATGCATACGATATTGCACTTCCAATCTAATTGGATAATGTCCTAACCATAGTAATCTTTCAAATAATGATTGACGCAATCCTGCATCACCAGCTTTTTTATTAACTATAACAGGACCCAATTGTTGATGATCTCCAACTAAGATTAATTGCCTTGATCCTTTAACAATTGGAATTAATGCTTCAGGTTCTGAGGCTTGAGTGATTTCATCAATTAAAACAGTACCAAATTTGAAATCTGCCAATCTTAAATCACCAGCTCCAACACATGTACAACAAACAATTTGGCATCTCTTTAAAATTTGTCTTTCCCTTGATTTAATTGCAATTTGATATTTTTTAGCGTCTTCGTTTGATAATTCACCCATTTCTTCTTTTAGTTTGATTAAAGTTTTGAGATTTCTAGAAGCTCCAATTTTAACTTTTTCATGCAATGTTAAATGTTTAATCGAAGAATCAACATCTTCTCTACTTCTTGCAGTTAATCTAACAACATCCAGTCCCAATTCATCCAATTTTGAAGCCAAATGATCAACTGCAATGTTTGAAGGAGCACAGACTAGAATTTTACCGTCTTCATTAACTTTGCTTGCATGGTAAATGATTGTTGCAGAAGTAACAGTTTTACCTGTACCTGGAGGACCTTGAATTAATGATAATGGTCTTTGTAGAACAGATTTAACTGCATTTTCTTGATAAACGTTCAATTCCGCAAATTCAGGAATTGATAATACACTTGGTAATTCAACATCAAATTCAATTCTCAGCTCTTCTTGTCCTAGCAATGCTCTGTATAAATGTGAAGAAACTGATTTATTATTAACCGCAAAGGATTTTAAAGCTTCTTGCATTCTTGTGTATGATGTACCTTTCCAAATGAATTCAGCTGTAAATCTATTAGATAGATGGGTTGGAGGAGTTGAGGATGAGGGTGATTTAGAATGATTAGGATATAATTCCAGCACATAACTGTTACTTGAAATATGAGGAATCCCAATGATACAACCTTTTTGCTTCCAAGGATATTCTAATTCTGATCCATTATAGTGTAACCACATTTCATCACCAACTGCAATTTTAGTACCTGCAGAATCAAAAGTTGACAGGGAGAAATATGCCAAATGACGATTGTTTAAACTTAAACCCCATCTGATACTGATATGTTCCAAACCTTGAGATTCTTTTAACTGCTTATCATAATCTGCTTCAAATTTCACCAATGGTGCAAATGATCTTTGATATTGGAACGCATCGGCATATCTCATCAAAATAGGTTCAATTTCTTCTTCTTCAGCATTAGGTTTTATAACATCTTCCAAAGTTGCATTTCTATTGATTCTCCATTGAGCTTCTAGTTTTGTGATTTGTAGAGGTGATATTAAATTTGAGCCGATTCTATCTTCATCAGTTGGTTCTTCTGCAACCCAGGATAAGAATTGCCTATCTTCAATCAATGATTGCCATTGTTGAGTATCCCAATTGAAATCTTTTGATTGAGCACAAGGTAATCTACATAATATAACAACGACAGCTTCCTCCTTTGCAGGGACATAACCTAATACAAAAACATTTTTATTACCACATTGATAACATTCAAGAGTTGAATCACCAAGTTGAGAATCTTCATGAAATGAAACAGAATGATGTCTTGACATTACTAAATGGGTAACTATATGAGAACCACTCTTTGAATCCTTTCCATTACAAAACCATTTGTTACAAGTATCACATTTGACAACTGCTGATGGATTATGAACACCACAGTATGAACATGCATATTCGGGCAATTCTTTATGTTCAAAATGAAGTTCTGATGGCAAATCATCATCATAATTTGCCAATGATGATGTAGTTGAAAAATTGGTGCTCACCTCTGATTCTGGATATGATAAATATTCAGACATAATGATAGATTTGATAAACTTAACCTATGCAGTGGAGGCAAAAAAGCATCAAAGTCTAATTAGCCAATAATTAGAATGCGCAAAAAAAAAAAAGATAAAAGCTTCAATTAATAATCAACCACGACTCATTAATAAAGTTGATATCAATTTTTTCAGCAAAACAGGTTTGATCTAAATAACCGTCCCTGAGTAATCTTCATTAGAGATAGGATCTGAGAAGTTAACATTGGAAAGAAGAGAACGAAAAAAAATCATTTTCAAAATAAAGGTAGTGTGAAAACAGTATCGATCGACCGCGTATGAACTGGTGGATGAGGTCGATGGGGTCGGCAGGTGGTCAGTAGTCTGTGACTGGAGAGCTGAGCATTTTAAGGGTGAGGGAGCATCATGAGACACACACGAGAGAAACTAAAAACAGCTGATTTGGTAAGAAAGACACAAACTAGAAATCTGTCTGAATGTAATAAAGAAAATATAATGCATGTATGTAGAAGAAGAATGCTTAAGGGATCTATTATTGTAAGTAAACAATAAACAGGATCTTGAGATCAGGCATTGACTGTACATAAAATAATAACACTCTCAAAAACCGAGAGAAGTCTAAACAGACACGGATATCGAGGAAGGAGGGCGAGAGAGAGCCCTGGCATTTATTTTGGGCGATTTGTTTTTCAACGGTTCGGTATTTTTACTTATTGATTGTAGCAAGTTGCCAAGAATGATGAATCTAATTTTCAAGCTTGCTATTGATTTTTAATCTCTCCAAGTGTATTTATTCATCACGGAAATAAAATAGAAGAAATGAATAAAAATGTAAGTTCTTATAATAAAGCACTCAATTCGAGAGCTATTTGTAAAATTCCGTGCCCTTTAATTATGACATATGTAGAACGGATAAATTATCCAAAGGGGCAGAAAGTTGTGTCATATATTCAACTGGAGTGGAGTGATTTCTGGGTCAAAGCAAGACAGAGGCGATCATTATGTGGTGTTAGGATGTCTCCCCCCAAATAAAGAATGGATCTTCAAATATTAATGTACTTTAATTATGGGTCAAAAATTGAATGAATAGCAAATGATTTTAACACGTTAGACACTTAACTCATTTAAAAGGGTTTTATCCATTATAGCGTTATATTGTAAACCCCTCTCAACTCCCTCCTTTAAATTCATTTACAAAAGAAAACAAAGCACAGAAATTAATCCGGCTGGACTAAAATTATACTTGCCGTATGTGAGTAAATAGGGTCATGTTAAGCAATTAAATATAGGGTGATAATAAAATAAATGGTTATGTAATAATTGTAAAAAGTGATGTAAATTTAGCTGCATACATCTTAGTACAACATAGTTCGGTGTTATGTAAGCTTTATCTATCTCTTGCCCAATTTATTCAGGAGGCGGCGTGGAAAGGCAAAAACAAAGGAAGCAATAGAAGCCTTAAAGTAAGGGAAACAGAAGCAAGCAAGAAAAGAACATTCTCTAGTTATTTGGTGATATTTCACAAAATTCAAAAAATATCCTGCATTCCTTATTTAATAAATAGTTATCTAGGTGGACTGTTTATTCAGATACTCTATTTAACAAATTTAGTGAGGAGAAAATGGGGTGCCTTCTATATAGAGATATTGATTCTCTTTAACCAATTTTGCTTCCCGGAGTTTAATGGAGAACCAGCCGCTTTCGGTTGACATTTCCTTCACTTACATTTAAAGTCATCTACATTTCAAAGGGAACGGCGTCACTTAAAAATATCTCTCCGTGGGTGCTTTCTGTCTAAGTTTTGAAATGTTCCTTCGTGACTTTGTTGGTTGTATTGCAAGATCACGACGAGATTATATAATGATTAATAAATAAAGCAGTCTTTTTCTAATTTTATTTCCTTTTCGCTAATTAATAACTCAATCTCCATCTATATATTTTGCTTTCTCCTCCTCAAAGACTAATGTAAATAAACAATCCAATATTTCTTTGCTTAGACTTTACAATATAGCATCCTTCAATAGCGACTTTTAGATTTCTTTGCATATATTTATCCATATATAAACTACTCACAAAAATCAATCAATCATGACAGTTTCTTTCAAATGGAAAATGGGTACATCATCCTCCTCCTCGGATACTATACAAAAAGAAGATACATCAGAATCAAATAACAGTGATGGTAGCCATCCCCATCGATCATCTATTGAAACAGAAGAATTGAATTCAATTGGGAGCTCATCACAGAAGAGATTCTCAATGTTCTCATTTGGAAAACGTGGTGAATCAAGTTCAAATAATATCACAAAGGGAATTGATGGTGGCTCATATGCTCCCGATTCTGGATTAGAAAAGGTTCAATCAAATGCTTCAACAATTAAAAAAGACAATAACTCAATTGATATACCGAAGAAACCACCTGCCTCGCCAGGAAGAAAGAATTCTTTCAAAAAATTCCCTGACTTGGCAACTACTTCAATATTTGAAAGATCAGTTCAAGACTTTGAATTCCCAATAACTGATCAAACTTCGGGGTTATCATCAATCAAAACTTCGAGAAAAAACTCAATCATAATTGTTGGAACATCGCCATTGAACCTGGAAGCTTATCCTGATTCATCAACAACTTTAAATAACAAACATATAATATCACCAATTTCAATGTCTTCAACATCATCAGTTAGTTCAATTGCTCCACCACAACAAAGAAGATCAATTGCCTTACCTTCCCATCCTCGTCATTTACTAAGTGAAAATTATACTTCACCAGTATTGGACTCAACAATGGAAATGTTATATGATAAACACCTGGATTTAAATTCAGTTGATCTTATTCAATATCCTCATTCTCCTGTTACTGTCCCGTCTTTCCCACCATCAAGTGATCTACCATCTACAGCGTTGAAGAAATGCAAAACTTGCGGATCTCCAATTTATGGGTCTTCTACATCAATGACAGAATTATCAAATCATAGCTGTGTTCACCATAGTAATTCAATTTCTCTTAGTGGTCAATCATATAGATTATCACAGATCCAATCATTCTCACCACCAACAACTAAGAGAAGAACCCAAACATTACCAGCTGCAATTAGATCACCATCATTCAACAGGCGTTCGAGTAATTCTTCCATATCGAGCAGCAACAATAATTTAAACCTGACGATCAGCAATCCAACTGAATTAAAATCGGAAAGGAAGACATTAAGTTTCTACTCGTTTTCAGATCTAGTTAATTATGAACGTCGTAAGACTGATGATTTATCCGGGCAACAACCATTAGATTACTCATCTATTTCCAATAATGATACATCAATTTATAACCATCCTCCACTTTCAAGACATCAATCATATCAAGGAAAACCATCAGATTATATCCCTGCTGATCTAGATCATACACTAGATTCAATCTTAGTTGAAGATGGTTCTGAGGTGGATGAATCATTTGCTAAGAATGCTATCGATCAAGAAGGATCTAGTTCTAGAGAGCGGACGGTGGCAACTCCTACAAATACTCAGACTTCTGACAATTTCAAGACCCCTTTATCAACTGCCAAAACTTCATCTTCAATCGGGGATGGAGATGGAAGTATCAAATCATATTATCCTGGATCACCAGAGCAAAACTTAATTGGATCCCCAATTCTGTTCAAATCTCTAGCTGAACCAATTACATTACAACGTCGTAAATCACTTGCTGAATCATTATCTTCAATTAGAAGTTATGCTACAAATAATTCATTCTTTGAAGATGAAATAATTGAACAACAGCAACGTTCATTATCAGTTATTGCAGATGATGGACCAAATGAATCGATACTAAGGAACAATTCAATAAGTGTCTGTTCAGCAGGTGATTTAATAAGAAGCAAATCAAGAGAGTTAATATCTGGTCATAATCCTTTGACTATTACAAGTTCTGAAGGTGGTAGATTAACAAAGCAATAACTAATTTAGACTATTGTAAAAATAAAAACAACAATCCTTTACTTATTTCCAGATCTTTATTTTTTTCTCTTAATAGGCATAACTTCAATTTATTCTTATAATTTTTATACATTTACAAATTTTCAATTGCAGTAGTAACTTGAGATTAACTTCAATAGTGAAATTGTCACACCACCTCATTTTTCATTACCTCATCCAGCTCCTACGCAAGATTGGGGCAAATTGATTCTGAATAGTTTTTTCTGGGGAAGGAGTGCCATCAAACACCATACCAAAGGATGCAATACTGCTTAAGTTAAAGTGAAATTAGGAGAGGCTTAAAATTTAACGTGACACTTTTTCATGTTACTGTCTCTCTGTCAATTTCAGTTTATGTGTTTGTGTCTGGAGGGGCGTGGTAAGCGTAGATCAATTACGTAGCTATTTTGTAATCGATCTATTACTAAGTAATCTATGGCTGTATTATATTTTAGCAATGTAAGACTATACCGATGAAACGAATTTTTTTAAATTTCCCTTAAATAACTGTCACTTTTGTGATTTGTAAAATATGCACCAGATACTATCGTATTATCTCTTCCTTCTGCCTCTCTGTGCCTCCCCAGTTTTCTTATTCAGAAAAAGGGGACTCCTAAAGGACTATCGACGCTGAGCACAGCCGTCGTCGACTCAAGGCGGGTCGATTATTGTATCAGATCGAAAAGTAAACAACAATCAATCAATGAAGGAAAGGAATAGTTGACAGATCAATAGCAGTTGGTGATTATCAATAAGGGTTTCTTGAGATCCCTCATATTTGCTGGTTTATGGTTGAACTTCTGCTCCGCCATTGAAATTGTTAACCTTCGTTTCTTGAAGCAAGAAAAACTACGATTTCATCGCTCGTCGTCACTTTTTATAGAAAAACTTATCCTTTGAAAAAGTTCCAAAGATGTCCCTTAAAACAGCGTCCAACAATGCTACTTCCGGAACCTCAAGAGTTATCGATCAGCTGCATTCTCAAATAGACTCCCTATCTGGAACACTAGAGGAAACAAAAGCTGAACAATCCGAACTTAAACAGAGATTTACAATCTTACAACGCCGAAATGAAAGTCTTGTTGAACAACTTGCAAATGCAAAATATCAAACAGAAATATCCGAATCATTATTGAAAAGGAAGGAGAGAAGAGTTTCAGACTTAGAGAATCAACTCACTGAAGCATTGGCAAATATCGATTCTACTAAATTTGAAACGGATACCATCAAAAGGAAAATGGCCCAAATTCAAGAGAGAGAGACTTCATTTGTCTCAGAACTTGAATCTTCACAAGCTGCATATGATGCAATCGTGATATCCCATAAAGAATACAAAGTTCATATGGATAAACAGGTGGAGTCTTTAAGAAGCTCACTTCAAAATTTCGTTCATGACAAGACAGAGACCATAAATAAAAATATTGATTTGATAAAGAGGCAAGATCCAGAACTGCTATCGTCATATAGATCGGTTGTGAAAACCAACAGTAGTATGGAAACGATGTATACCCAGAAGCAGAATGCAGTTAATGATGCCTTGATAATTTTGGCAAAGGCTACAAGGGCACATGGAGAGAAGACAGGATTAGTTTTAACAGAATGTGAAGATATACTCAAGCAGATGAACAAAACAGAAAGCATAGCTTCCTTGATCAAAAAGACAGAACACCTAACAGTGAATGATGAATCTGGTGTCGGACAGATCAGTAAGTTGGATCGTAAGTCGTCGAACCCTTCCTCTATCAGAAAAGTTTCCAAGTCCAGTGTTGACAACCCGGTTATAGCTACTAACCCAGATCTTCTTCCACTTGCTCCTCTAAGTTCTATTCCTGAATTGGTTCCACCTACTGTCCTAGATACCGATACTAATGCGGAGGGTAAGTCAAATATTGATCCAGATACTAATGGATCAGGCTCCATTTCTGATGATGAGAATTACTCAGACGAGCATATTCCATTGACTCCAAAATCAGAGGATGAAGTATTTGTCAAGGCCCAAGGAAAAGGTAGAAGAGGAGGTAAAAGGCAAAGAAAAAATAATGTTACATATAATACCGATATTAGTACACCTCCAAATGCTGAAGAGGAAACATTGGTTGTCAACAAAGTTAGAGGTGGAGATTCCACAGATAGAATAGATTTAGGAGTTCAAAGGAAGCTATCAGTTAGAGTCAATTCCAAAACATCCAGGAACTCAAGCAGCGATAGTGTCATGAGCATCGATGAATGGATGGAAAAGAGAAAATCTAGTCAATCTGGAGGAGGAAGTTCTGGAGATCTTCAGAGGAAGCATTCACAGCGTGGTCCAAACAAAAAGAACTCACTTAATAGAGCTTCAAGCAACACATCCAACAAAGATTCTGCACTGTGATACTTCATATGATTAAAATTTGAGATCACTCATTTCTTACTTTGTTTGTCAGTTTATTTTACTTTATAGTCTAACTTTGATACATACCCTAGACATCATTGGGGTGATTTGCATAGTACAGAATTGTTGAAAATCTATAAACGTAAAATTCGTAAGAACACAGAAATGGGGGACAGTTAATGTCGAGAGACAGGGAAGTAAAACAGAGGAATAAGAAGGGGATCAAATAAAAGATGAGTAAATGAAAAAGTAACGCAAAGAACAGTAAAAAAAAATTATTAAAATTAGAACAAACCTTCGATTTCACCATCGCTATTGACTTCAACATTCATAAAACCACACTTGGTAGCCAAACCTGGAATGGTTTGGATTTGATCAGCCAATGCATATAAATATCCAGCACCGATTGATGCTTTAATATCTCTAATTGGGAAAGTGAAACCAGTTGGAACACCTTTTAATTTAGCGTCATGGGATAATGAATATTGAGTCTTTGCAATACAAATTGGTAGATTTGAAAATCCTTGAGCTGTATATTCTTTGATTTTTTCTTGAGCTTTTGGTAAAAATTCAACACTACCTGCACCATACATATTCTTTGCAATTGCTTCAATTTTTTGTTCGATTGATGATCCTTCAGTTGGATACAAGAAATCAAAGTTAGAAGTTTGAGATTGACCTGGATATTCTTTAAATGCACATTTGATGACACCTGCTGCTAAATCTTTTGCACCTTCACCACCTTCTTCCCAATGGTTTGAAATAATAGCATCAATTGCACCGGCAGCTAATGATGCTTCTTTAATGACTTCATGTTCAGCAGCTGAATCAGATGACATTCTGTTGATTGCAACAATAACATCAACACCATATGATTTGGCATTTTGGATATGTTTAGCCAAGTTTGAACAACCTTCTCTTAACATATCAACATTTTCAGTCGTATATTCTAAAGGTAATGGTAAACCTGCCTTAACTTCAGCTCCACCACCATGGACTTTCAAAGCACGGACAGTGGCAACAATTATGATAACATCAGGTGAAATACCAGATGATCTACATTTAATGTTTAAAAATCTCTCACCACCCATTGTGAAATCGAAACCAGCTTCAGTAATAACGAAACCTGCTTGTTCTTTTTCTTCTTCACTTGAAATATTTGGATCGGTACCTGCTAATTTCAATGCCATTCTATCAGCAAGAACAGATGATGCACCAATTGAGATATTGGCAAATGGACCAGCATGAACAAAGACTGGAGTACCTTCTAAAGTTTGCATGATATTTGGTTTAATTGCATCCTTCATAATAGCAGTTAATGCACCAGCACAGCCCAAATCTTCACAAGTGATTGGTTCACCAGATTTCGAAGATGCAACAACCATTCTACCTAATCTATCACGCATATCATCTAATGATGTACATAGAGCCAAGATTGCCATGACTTCGGAAGCAACGGTAATATCAAATCCAGTTTCACGTAATTGACCCTTTTCAGTTGGAGCAGTATTGATGGTAACACCTCTTAAAGATCTATCATTCAAATCTAAAACTCTCTTCCATGTGATTGTTTCTGGATCAACATCCAATCTAACAAATTTGGAAACTTCTTCATCTGTCCATTCAGTTGGATCTTTACCGTCCAATCCTAATTTTTTGATTCTTGGTAATAAACCTCTTGGAATATCTCTTGAACCATCCTTTTTAACAGGACACATTCTCTTCCACAAAGCTTTATCTCCTTGGGTATTCTCGTGGAACATTCTTGTATCTAATGCAGCAGCTAGTAAATTGTTGGCCATACCAACAGCATGAATATCACCAGTAATGTGCATGTTGAATTCATCCATTGGAATAACTTGGGAGAATCCACCACCTGCAGCACCACCTTTGACACCGAAAGTAGGCCCCATGGATGGTTGTCTAACATTTGCAAATGCTCTTTTACCAAAAGTAGCACCAATTGCTTGAGCTAAACCAACAGTTGTAGTAGATTTACCTTCACCTAAAGGTGTTGGAGTGATACCGGTAACTAGGATATATTTACCATTTTTCTTGTTGTGAAGTCTGCTGACAACATCAAGTTTGACCTTACCTTTGTAAGCTCCATAAGGTTCGATTTCGTCTTCTAAGATACCGGCCTCTTTGGCAACTTCAGTGATATGTTTTGGTTTTTGATTTCTTGAAATCTCGTAATCTGAAGGGACAGGTTTCACCAAATTTAATTTCAAACGTTTAAAATCAGACATTGTGGATTTAATTGACATCGATGACTCGCAAAATAAAATAGAACGATTGATTCCCCAAGAAGAATGTAAACAGCTAGCCAATCCAACAAAAATAAGAGGGTGACTATGTGATCCTATTTAAATAGAGATCCGCATGTGTTCCTCTGATCAGAGTAAAAAGTGAAAAATTTTGGGAAGAAAAAAATTGACTCTGGCAAGGGAACGAGAAATCGACTTGACTTCGGATTGTCGCCAAAGGGAGGTCGATCGTCTCTCTGTGAGATTTTCTACTGACACACACAAAGACTTAGATAGAGATATGAGAGTCAGAAGAGTTCAAGCTGATTTTGAATTTAGATCGGCAGAGAACAAGTAGTATGAGATGGGAGGTATGGAAGATGATGAAAACATACAATCTGGTCTGATTGGGAGTATTCTTCCGTCAACTGCAGTTAAAACGGATCATCATCCCCTGAATTTCACCAGGATGTCGATCGAAGGACTCTCGGGTTTGACTGCAGGATTTGTAACCACCTTGGTAACACATCCTTTGGATTTTCTCAAGCTACGATTGCAGCTTGATGTTGAGTCTAAAAGTCAGCTTCAAGCTTTGAAGAAGATCCGTATGGAATTGGTGGATGGATCCAAGGATTCACTCAGTTTAGTGCGTAACATTTATAGAGGTGTGGGACCCAACCTTGTTGGAAGTACTACTGCATGGGGATTATATTTCATGTTTTATCGAGAGTACAAGAATATTATGTACTCGCAAGTTGTTGGGGCAAAGAACTCAGGGACACATACGTCCCATCAGGATCGAGAGTTGAACTCAGGACACTATTTGATGTGCGCTTTTGCTGCAGGTTGGTCAACTTCAATCTTGACAAATCCAATCTGGGTCCTCAAGACAAGGATGATTTCAACGTCCAGAACTTCTCCAGGTGCATACCGCTCAATGTGGGATGGTGTCAAGCAAATTTATATAAAGGAAGGAATCAAGGGTTTTTATAAAGGTTTATCTCCTGCCTTGTTAAGTGTTTCACAGGGTGCATTACAATTCTCAATCTATGACACTTTTAAAAATCATATTTTTACAAGGCACAGCTCACTACATTCGATGGATCCAAATTCAAATCAAGATGATAACTCCTCGGAGGTCTCCTTGACAACTTTCCAATATCTTTATTCAAGTGCTGCTTCAAAGATAATTGCCACTGTGATATTTTATCCTCTCCAAGTTCTGAGATCAAGAATGCAGGACAATCGAATGCCCCAGACTGATAACAGGTCAATGCTCAAGGTCAGCTTTAACATCCTTCACTTTGAAGGAATTAAAGGCTTCTATAAAGGAGTCTTTGCTAACATTATCAGGGTCGTTCCCGCAACATGCATTACCTTTGTAGTTTACGAAAATTTTAAGAAGTTCTTGGCTTAAGTGGTTTTGTTTCTTCTCTTTATAGAACCTGTATTTATAGATTAATTATGTTTATGTTATCGTTGGGCTTGTACCGCAGCTCTGAAATGCTACCAATTCTTACTGCTCTTTGCTGGTGTACAGATGTTGATCTGTTGAACAATCCCATTTACGCAAGACTGAAAACACATAGTACCTAATCATTTGAGTAAAAGAGATGGGAGAAGAGAGTTTTAATAGATCTGATTAGAAGGAATTAAAGAAAGGGAAACTCTCTCAATCTCCAAAGAATCATTGAGCTTTTGAAAGATATGAGAATCCTTGTTAACAATCGGCATCAGAGGACTCTCGCCTTGGAATCTGATACACATGTATTACTAGTGAGATACGTTACTCAGATAGGCAAATGTGCCATTGAACTTGTTCCAAGGGAGAAATTCAATAATCGACATTACAGATCATTATCCAAACACAAACCATTGGGATTTTTAGGAATGATCCGAATGGATGGTCATGTATTCTTATCTGTGATATCTGGAAAGATTGATGTTGCATGTCCAGTGAAGGGTGAATTAATCAATAAAATCGTGGACGTTGAATTTCATTGCTTAACTAAGGATTCTTGGGACTTCATTGAGTTAGGCAATAATGGGTTCCCTGCTGCAGAGGCTGAGATGGTGGGTTCGTATAATAGTGGTAATGGGTCTCATGATGCAGGGCAATCAAGTAGATACGAACAACACCCCTGTTTCGAATTGAAGAAGTTGTTAACTGACGGTTCCTTCTTTTACAGTTCAGATTTTGACCTTACATCTACTTTACAAAGTAGAGGTGTTGAAAATGATGATTCGCTTTCCATGGACAGGTATCACTTGGACTATATGTGGAATGCATTCATGATGGAAGAGATTATCAAATTTAGAAATAACTTGGATGATGTTCCTAAAAGGGCATTGGATCGTAATAAGTTTTTGACTACCGTGATAAGGGGCTTTGCCCAAACTTTAAGAGCTAGTATTGGAGGGCAGAAAGTTCTTATAACGATTATTTCCAAGCAGTCTTGGAAAAGGGCAGGAACTAGATTTAATGTTAGAGGTGTTGATGATGATGGTAACGTTGCTAATTTCGTTGAAACTGAGCTCATATATAATGATGGCTCCCACATCTTTGCGTATAACCAAATAAGAGGCTCAATTCCAGTTTTCTGGGAACAAGATACAGCTTTGATTAATCCCAAGGTTCAAATAACTAGAAGTCTTGAGGCAACTCAGCCAATATTTGAAAAGCATTTTGAGAACCTAGGTGGGAAATATGGTCCTGTTCAAATAGTGAATTTGCTGTCTTTGACTAAATCATCCGAAATTGAGTTAAGTAAAAGATACAAACAGCATTATATAGCCCTGGATCGTAAGACTCCAGATGCTGTTTATTTCACTGATTTCGACTTTCATCAGGAAACCTCCAGAACTTATGCCGATGCCACAAACGTTTTGCGCAAGCTGGAACCATGCCTAAGCGATTTCGGCTTTTATTGTTATGATAAGGCCTCCGGAGAAGTTATTCTTGAGCAACAAGGAGTCTTCAGGACCAATTGTTTGGACTGCTTGGATAGAACAAACGTTGTTCAACAGGTCATATCTGCTGCAGTTTTGGATGGATTCTTACATAATTTCAAAAAGGGAGATCCATTTGATCTAATGAACAAACATAGAACGTTATGGGCCGATCATGGAGATCAAATCTCTCAAATTTACACAGGAACTAATGCTCTAAAATCAAGTTTTTCTAGAAGCGGTAAGATGGGCTTTGCCGGTGCCCTCTCTGATGCTACAAAGTCTCTAAGTAGAATATATATCAACAATTTCGTTGATAAAAACAAACAGGTCATAACGGACACTCTTCTCGGGAAGAATTCTAATCAATCACCAGTGATCATCTTTGATCCTGTGATGGATTATGTCCAAAGTGAACTCCCAAAATATGAACACAGTTACACATCCTACGAGGATCTTTCGATCTTTGTTGGAACTTACAATTTAGCAGGCCAGACAATCAACGGTGATTTGACCCCTTGGCTATTCCCTAAGGAAAATGGAGGAAAAGGATTTTCTCCTGATGTAATGATTATTGGTTTTCAGGAAGTTATTGAGCTTAACGCTGCAAATATACTAAAGAACGATACATCTGTCTCTGAATATTGGCAGACGGTTATCCAAAGACAATTGAATCAATCCAATTCCAGTGATAAGTATCTTCTGATTAGAGCTGAACACATGCTTTCCGTTTTGCTATTATTTTATGTGAAAGCGGATAAAGTGTCGAAGATCACTCAGGTCGAAGGTAAATCCAAAAAGACAGGTATGGGTGGTATGGCTGCTAACAAAGGATCTGTTGCGGTGAGGTTCAATTATGGATCCACCAGCTACTGTTTCTTCAATTCCCATTTGGCAGCTGGTGCTACCAATGTTGATGAAAGATATAACGATTTCATCACGACATGGAATGCTTTAAGATTTTCCAGAAACAGACAAATAAAACATCATCACAATATCGTTTGGCTTGGAGATCTGAACTATAGAATTTCAAAATCCAATGAGGAGGTTCGTTCCTTACTTGATAGGGGAAACTTGTTTTCATTAAAAGAATATGATCAACTTAGCTTTGAAATGAAAAGAAGAACTGAAATGAAAGTGTTCACAGAGATGGAAATAAAGTTCAAACCTACTTACAAATATGACAAAGGAACAGATATTTATGACAGCAGTGAGAAACAAAGAGTTCCATCATGGACGGACAGAATTCTATACTCAGGAAACTCTTTAATTCAGCTAAATTATAACTCTGTCGATAGTGTTTACTTTTCTGATCACAAACCTGTTTATGGTACTTTCTCATCAAAGGCAACGATGGTTGATGAAGAGATCAAACATCAAACTGTGGGAAAAATAATGTCACAATACATTAAGTCAGCAGACGTTGGACTTGCATTTGAACTAAATGAACCAGCAGCCGATAGTGATATGAAATCTATTGGCTCATCCAGCAATATCTCATTCTCTTCGACATCCAGTCCGATGCTTATCGATATATCATCTTCCACAATCACCAATGATAATAACTCGGTGACATCAGGTCCACCAAAGCTACCTTCAAGAAGTAATATCGCTTCCTCCAATGTTTCGTCACCTCGTAGGCCACCGCCATCAGCTGATTCCAAGGATAGTCTGCTAGCTGGTTTGGTCACTTCAAGATATAATCCGCCATTGCCACCGACACAAAGAAGACCCGCAGTGCAGAATTCTGTTGTAACTCGCTCTGACTCACACAACGGATTCTCATTAGCTGTCATGCAACCAACACGGTCTTCAACTTCTTCTCCAGCTCCAGCTCAAGCTCAAGCTCCACTACCTACCCCTCCTATACCACCTCCAAGAAAGATTGCTTCCGAATCAGAAGCTGCCGTTAATTCTTCTGCTTCCACAACTTACATGAATGCTATGTCGCCTACTCGCACTAACTCTGGTAGCTCTTCTGCTGGTAATACTGATGCTAGCGGCATAAGACTCACTCCAATGGTGCCATCAAAACCGAAATCGTTGAGTAGTGCTCTATCAGATTCACTTTCAACTCCCCTTTCTCCAAAAGATTCTAATAGCTCACTCAAGGCATCTCCGGTTAAAGTGCAAGAGGTTAACTCTTGGGCTCCAATGGTTCCTACAAGGAAACTTTAATACTATCTTCGAATTATATAAATAAGATAAAATAGACTTTTCTATCAAATATATAGCCAAATAGTTTATATTCTCCTATAAATGCAATATTTTCCTCTCAAAGTTTAGAGAGTTTACTCAAACTCGTCATCACTGTAATTCTCAGATTGAACATCATCATCCTCTTCATCTAGAAAATCGTCTTCATCCTCTTGAGAACTCAAATCTAGAGCATAGGATTTGACTGAACTCTTTCCCCTTCTTGAGCTTGTTGGTCTCGACTTGGAAGCTGGAGCTTTAGTAACAACTGGTTCATCATCATCATCTGAATCGAGGGTGAAAACTTCTTCATCAATCTCCTCCTCTTCGTCGTCTTCGGAAAGAACTGCTTTCTTTGCTTTCTTTGAAACTGGAGCTTTTCTTGTCTTTGAAGTGGTTGCCTTTTTCGAGGAGCCAGTAGTTGCAGGCTCATCATCACTGAGAACAATTTCTACAGCTGGTGTTTTGACTTGTGACTTTGTCTTTTTCTTAAACACTGAAGATGCTGGCTGATCCTGAATCTCAGAAAAAGAGTCGTCACCCGTACTGAAAGCAGAAAAGGCAGCACTGAATTTAGAAACTGACGGACTTGTTGATTTAGATGAATCGTCGGTTGAAGATGAACCACCAAACACATTACTAGATCTCGCACCAAAAACACTCTTGAAGACAGGAGCATCTTTTTTCTCAGGTTGAGGTTTTGGGGAACTGAACAAGTCCAACTCCTCGATTTTAGGAGACTTCTCTTTCTTAACAAATGGAATGGTTGATTGCTTCAATGGTTTTGTTGTTGTTGTCTTTGCCTTCTTTTTGTTTCCTCCAACAGAAAAGTCGAGATCCTCGTCGTTGATTTCAACTTTGACAGCCTTACGTTTACGAGCTTGCTTCTTCTTTCCAGCTGCGTCAGGAATGGCTAATCTTTTCCTGTCTTCATCCTCTTGTAAAAACTTCTCCCAGGCCTCCAAGAAGCTATCAAGATCCTCGTTCCAAAGATCCACAGCAGATTTACCAAGCAATATATTCAACTCCTCTTCTTTCTCATCACGAAGTTTTAATAGCTTTTCGTATCTTTCTTTGGTCAAAGACCAAATTTGCATTCCAAGTAAGTAATCATAGGTGGACGCAACTGTTACTGGTTTGACGATGGTCGAAAGTGTGGAATCAGCGGCGTCTTCATCTGCAGAATCTTCTTCATTACCTTCGGATTCAGTCTTTATTTTGTCAATTGGGTTTCCATCTTTGTCAAGACCTTTGAAGCCTAGGCCAACCAACTCTTGAATCAAAGCATCCCTCTTTTTGTTTCCAACTTTCAACTTTCCATCAATTATCATTTTCACAAAACGAGCTTGAGTTGATAACTTCTCAACTTGGTTGAAAAATTGGGTTGATAAGTGGTCTTTTCTACGTTGGTAGTAATCAAGTCTCACAAGGTAGTAGTCTTCAATAATTTGATTAACGTTGTCGTACTTCTTAATTCTACCCTGGGGGTCAAATGCCACCATGTTACTTGTCGAGATGGTTGATATCAACTTGAATCTTTCCTTCAATCCCATCTTTCTGGATTTTTCCATTTCTTCGGCAGATAATTTGATTATGAATCTAATCCCAACTCCATGCTGTTCTTCCATATCTTTGATCCAAGGCTTTTGTTTTTCTGATCCAGCAATTCCCTGAAGTAAGAATTCTTTCATGTTCACTGTCCACATCCGAGCAGGTAACTCAGTGATTACCAAAGTAGTGTCGTCTAATTCCTCAATATTACCTTCTACTCTAAACTTATCAGATGCTATCCTAGTAATTTCACCTTCCCAACCTCTGAACCATGGAACTAGATCTTCCATCACTTGATTATTCATTAATGCCCTTAGGTTATTTATTATATCGACAGGATTAAAAGGAGGAATGTTAGTACTCCACCCGGAACCAATTCCTTCTGTACCATTAACCAAAAGCATGGGCAAGATTGGAATATACCATTGGGGTTCGACAGTTTGTTCATCATCTTGTAGATATGTCAATAAAGGATTATCTAAAGGACTGAATGTCTTTTTGGTAATTGAAGACAGTTCTGTGAAAATATATCTTGCCGCTGAGGCATCCTTACCACCTGTTGCTCTAGAACCAAATGCACCATGGGGGACCAAAAGATTTAAATTATTTGCTCCCACAAAGTCTTGGGCAAGAGAGACAATTGACTGTGATAATGAAACTTCACCATGGTGATAACCGGTGTGCTCGGATATATAACCAATGAGCTGGGAAACTTTAATCTCTCCATTCAAATTACGCTTATAGCAAGCATAGATGATTTTCCTTTGAGAAGGTTTGAAACCATCTAAAACAGAAGGAATGGATCTAATGTTATCAGCCATTGAAAACAATATTAATTCCTTATTGATGAAATCTGAGATGGGAATTTCAGTCAAGGTTGGATCCAAGAAAGTACCAGGTTGGAAAGCTCTTAACCATTCTTTACGATCATCTGCTTTCTTTTTAGAGAACGCTAAATCAATAAGAGAGCTATCACCTTCAACAAGAGCATGGAATGTCTTCAAATGTTTATCCAACTGACTGAAATATTCTCTTGCTTCCTGAGGAGTCGACGTACCCAAACCCTTGTAATACTTTTGCTTATAAGAAACTGTTTTACCTTCGTTGTCTCTCCAGTATTCATATTCAGGCATGGTATAGAATGGCATAACTGATCTCCTGTTTGGGCCAGTAAGTAATGTTACTTTGACAATAGGAGTAATAAATTCAATCAAAAATTCAGGAATCTCCAACAAACCAGGGAAAGAAGTTTCTAAAAAGTTGATGATCAACCCTTTAATATGAGAACCATCATGATCTTGATCTGTCATAATCATAATATGGCCATACCTAAGAGAAGCCATATTTGCCTTTTCATATCTCTTTTTGTGCTGAAGACCCACAATTTGTTTGATAGCTTGGATTTCAGCATTCTTCATGATTTGATCTGCACTTGCTTCCCTAACGTTTAACATCTTACCCCTTAGTGGATAACAACCGTAATAATCCCTACCAACAACAGCTAAACCTGCAACAGCCAAAGTCATAGCAGAATCACCTTCGGTCAATATCAAAGTACATTTTTGCCCGTCTTTGGTTCCAGCCTTGTTTGCGTCTTCCAATTTTGGATAGCCCGTTAATCTGTTTTTTTTTGAACCGTCATTCTTCTTCAGAGCTTTATCAGCATTGGCTTCCATAATATCCAAAACATTATCAACAATACCGGAAGCTAAAACCTTCTTGACAAAAGATTCTGGCAACTCCAGCTTCTTACCACCAAACTGTGAAGCCCTCGTTGTCAATTGTTCTTTAGTCTGGGATGTGAAAGCAGGATTCTCAATAAGACAATTCACAAACAAGAACATATTACTTTTAATTTGAAATGGTTTGATCATTGCTTTCTTATTTCTCTTTTTTATTTGCTCCAAGATTTTGGTAACTAACAAACTAGCAACTGCTTCAACATGTGTTCCACCAGTTGTTGTGGCAATTGAATTCACAAATGAGACCTGTTGAAAGTTCCCATCAGAAACTGAAAAGGCAAGCTCCCAACGATCATCAATCACCTGATAGACTACTGTAGGTAATTTTTCAACAATTGGAGGTGCTGGAGTTAGAATTTCATCATCTCCCTCCACCTTCACAGGAGGAGTTGGATCTGAATCACCGTTCTTTGCCTTCTCAAGTGCCTTAACATACATCTCAACATACTGTTTGAAATTGCTGATCTTTATTGTCTTGCTATTTAAGCTGACCCTTATACCCCTGACTGAACCACAAAGATCATAGACTCTTCTCTTTAAAACTCCTAATATATCATCATCAAGCTTGTCCATTTTGAACTTGCTCAAGTCGGGTTTGAAGATGATCTCTGTGTACTCTTCTTGTTTTTTCATAGGACTGATTTTAGGTTTGGTCGTTGTGCTCATGTTGTTCTTCCACGTTTGAACGTAAGTTTGTTGGGTACTCTTATCAGCAGTCTTCACTGTGAACTCAGTGGAAAATATATTACATAGCTTAGCACCATACCCATTTCTACCACCGGTCACCTTTTTCTGATCATCATCATAATTACTTGAGGTTAATAAATTACCAAAAATCAATTCTGGAATCCAAATCTTCTCTTTATCATGAATCTCAATTGGAATTCCCTTTCCATCATTTCTGACTGAAATAATGTTATTTTCCGGATCAATCTTGACATCTATCTTCTTCATCGAGGGATCTCTTATTTTGTTATCGGCTGCATTCACTAAGATTTCATCGAAGATTTTAAACAATCCAGGAACAATATTAACCGTCTTTTTCTCCATACATTCTGCTTCTTCATTAAGAATCCATAGCTCAGATTCGAACTTCTCAATTGATCCAATATATGTGTCAGGTCTTTTTAAAATATGTTCAAGTTGAGAAAGTTTTTGATACTGATCAGAAGAATTGGACTTTGATTTCTTGCCTGTTCCGTTACCAGAGGAGATTGAGGATGCTGCAGTATTAGTGGAATTGGAGAGAGGTTGCTTCTTGTTCGTTTTCATGCCTGTACTAGGAGGCGGGGTATCACCCATGACAAAATCATCATCGGAGTCACTATTCATTGTAGATGATGTCAGCCTTCTTGTTGAAAAACTTTTGGGATATCTAGATCTGTCAAAGGATATTGCACCAAGGTATTTCAAACTCAAACTTAAATTAATTGGTCTCTGTAACCCAATGAGATACATAGACTGACGAGAGCAGAAGTGGGCTTGAGATAGAAATCTGATCCAAAGAAGAGAGAGGCACTTTTCAAAACAGATCTGGAATGGGTACGTGAATCTGCCAGATTTGAAACATGTGCACACAAGAGACTTTTTGTTACCGACGCGACCCATTTTAAACACTGTGACACTTGTTGAAATATTGGTGTTTGTTGGTACATACATATCTTTAGATTACAACGCTTGTTTTTGATATCGATCTTCAATATATAATATATAACTATGCCTATAGCCAGTGCTGAGACATCGTCATTACACCCTGCCGCACGGCTCTCGAATCTGATAGATGAGGAATCTAGAGCAGTGTTGATTAAAGCACCTGCTACTTTGATGATTGAAGATCCAATCTATAGCAGTCGATTATCTGCATTAAGATCCAATCCAAAATACTGCTCCATTGTGCAATGGCTGTACTTGATGAAATTTGTTATTAAGCTTACTGATGCATTTGACGTGGAGACACTTGAAGAAGAGATTCTTGGAATTGCATCGCCAGCTTTTATCAATAGCTTGAAAATGAAGTTGATCCAGTTTTTATCCAATATTAAAATGGACATTGAAGACATAGAGTTTGAGTTTGATGAAAATGTCAGGAATATTTTCGGAAATATCAGTGATGAAAGAATTGAGTATTCCAAAATGAATGATGCAGGTAAAGTTGATATCATTTATGAATTGATTCAACTAACAAGTATGAAGAATCCTGATAATTTCAGAAGGATTGTTGATAGATATTCCAAGCCTCATGAGGATCTCAGAATAACTCCTATACTAGAGTTGAACAAGGAAGATAGTAGAGAAGAATATTTTATGGCTGAAGATGCAAGATTATATTTCAGAAAGTTGGAATTTGCAACTATAGTTATACCGAAATCAAAGAAGGATTATAAAGAAAAGATTGGTGATCCATTTGAGTATTTCACAGATCCTGAACCACAAGAGACTAAATTTGAGTGTTTAACTGTTGGCATATATCAATTTGATTCGTACTTAGCTGAATTAAAGCAAAAGGCTGGTAAAAGAACAGCTTCCACAGAATATAAACTTTATACAAAATTGAAGGATCAGGTGAGTAAAGTTCTTGAGCATGATCTTAAAAAGAGGAGACAGGCATTGGCAAGAAAAAGAGAGATACAGATTCAAGCTTTGATGGCCAATAGGAAGAGATCATCTAGATTGAAAGCCAAAGATGATGTTAAGAAAGAAGAAGAAGAGAAGAGAAGGCAGGATGAGGAAAGACTTCGTGAACACGCGGCTGAAATTAGAGCTGCAAAGAGATTAAGGCTGAAGGAACAGACGTACATTAATTCTGGATCAGCATCAAGGTCTCGATCATCAACGCCTTATGAATCCCGATCCGATAGAATGAGAAAGAGAATGCTAGGTGATGAGAGTAATTTGGAAGATCAACAATCAAATTCAGAGTCAGAAGCTTGGAAATTTGACTGCAGTTGTGGAATCAAAGCTGACAATTATGATGATGGAAAGCAGATGATCAATTGTGAAAGTTGTGGAAGATGGCAACATTTAGATTGTCAAAATGATGATATGAAAACGAATCTTAAATCAGATGAAGAGTTCAAATTTGTCTGTAACTTCTGCCAAGAAGCGGTTGATAAAGTTGAAAACGGTGAGGAGAGTGAATTAAAGGGTCCACTCCTTAATGAACCCGAATCTGGAAATTCATTGGACCAATTGGATATAGTGGCTAAACAAGAGGAAAGCCATTCAATAGGGATCGAAGATATTAATACTGGTGTTAATGTAAGTGATGTCATTAACACTCAAGATTTGAATCTGGTGACTATTCAGGAAGCGGAGCCAACTACCCAAAATATTGAAGCTGAAAATTAGTCTAATATTAGTAAGAAGATATAAATGGCTCGATAATTTTTAACGCCGAGGCAATATATATATAGAAAAGGTTGGAATTAGTTAATTAAAGATCTACACTTTTTTAAAAGCACCCCTCCTCCACCATCCGCAAATACGAAGAATGCTGGAGATACAACAAAAAATCTGCAATGTCAAAATTGAGCTCTATTCCGAAATTATTTTGCCAGACATTGCTTTTTAGTGATTGCTTGTATAACGTTTTATTATTTTATTTTTATGAAGCCAGTTAATAAATTAAACCATATAGACGATGTACAAATTTCAGGATATAGTTGATTGATGTTTTTTTCTTTTGATTGAGATAAGAACCACTATATTTAAGTGAAATACTTGATATAAGGTGATGTCACCAACTCCGCGATTTCTAATTTATTTTTCTTATTTAGTGGAGTAAAAATTGACGGAAAAAAGTTGGAACAATAAATCTCTACAGATAAAAAGTTAATGCATCTATAGTAAGAACTGACCAAGCAACGTGGGTAAATCAAAATCGAAGGAAAAAAAGGGGGGATCCGGATAAGAAATGGGCTAGCCAAATTTTTCAAGCATTGAGTCTACTGAATTTAAATTTAGATAAGTGTGGATTTTCTTGCAGCTAGGCTCATCTATCGGACTTGATCTTTAAGCAGTACCGAACGATACGCATTAGCAGTTTGAACTTTCTCGGTAGTATGCGGGTATAGAAGGAGGAGATAGGTAGCTTCATTATGTTTCGGGGTTAATATCTGAATGACGACACTCGCAGGACAAAAATACCTGCATAGATATTCGTACATTCATTCATTCATTCCACACAAGGCAATAGCATTCTTGTTGATTTGAAAAATCAAATCAATTGAAGGATCTTTAGTGGAACAATTACAGAAATTGCCATAAAGTGAAAAATAAAGTTTGAAATTTTAAGCAGCGGGTCAAAAGAGGGGGTGAGTTTAACGTGTGTTATAGAGGCATAAAATTATTACATAATGCCTACTAATCAGTTACCTTATTTAAATATTTTTTTACCCCTTGTCCTATTCCAATATGGTGTAATGATTTAATGCGGGATGCGAGTATTTGCTGCGTTACTATATGCTGCTTACCAACAAAATAAATATGCTTAAATCGCCAAAAACCCGAAAGCCCACCAATCAAGATGCAGCCCCCAATTTATCCGCCATTGGAACAGACACTTGCTCTTCTAGAAACAATCAAGATTCCAAACAGGCGTCTTGTTTTATTTTTCATTTGATAGAGTGTTAGATTACAAAGATAGGGAGGGTGATATAAAATCACACAATCTGATAAAAGAAAAGTGGCATTAAACTCACCCCCTCTTTCATGTCTCCACTTTCCCCTCTATGTCTCGGTATTCACCCGATCCCACCCCATTTAAGCAATATTCTTAAGGTAACCAATGTCTAAATCTCCCAATTAAGTAATCCATGCCCGATCAAGTCCATCATCTCCTTTTATGCACTGCAAAAATAACTAGAGAATTTTCTGAAACTGTGTGCAAAGTTGATATACAAATTGATAAAATTGTTTAATTACTATTGTTCCAGCGGATTGATGGATGGATGAATGGCTGCAGCTCACTTCAGGTGTTTTTTAAAGTATTCTTTATTCATTCGCATGATAAAATGGCTGTATTTTCGTTGAATGCTTAGCATTTTCACTGGCTTTCATAACACTACCCTTCTCCTATACCCTATTAAAGTTTTTGGAATCTCTTTTCTTTTTAGGTTACAATAATTTCCTATATATATATTTACTCAAATACTCTTCTCCTTTTTTTTTACCTTGTTTGTAGTTAATCAATTTCACTTGGTTTTCCTTCTGTTTGTTAAAAAGGGTAGGCGGGGTGTCAAATATTTCCCCTAATTCACCTCGTTAATTATTCCTTAATTGTTGTCAACCCACACTTTCATTCTTTTATTCTTGTTGTTGTTGTTTATTTTGCCCCACATTTTCGTCCCTACAGGCAAAAGAATTATTAACATCAATTGAGCTTTTTATCAAAAATTATACCCCAATATTTCAAAAGCTGCTATAACCGATTATTGCTATCCCATTCTTATCTTCACCTCCTACTACTATTACTTGAATATTTTATCGCTATCCCATACTTACGTCTCTTAACCAACAAGTTCAATCGACAAGCATCCATAATGAAACAAAAGAGGCAATCAGAAACTTCTGGTGAGGGAATTCAACTATCCAAAAAATCAAGGCAAAAGAAGCTATTACCAGTGTCCTGTATGGAATGCAGACGAAGAAAAGTGAAGTGTGATAGAAGTCCAGTCTGTAAATCTTGTTTTAAGAAAGGGTACCTTTGTGAATATCCAGAGACTTTCAGATCAATTAAAATTAAAAAGACTTCTTTTGCAGGTCACCTTGCAAAGAATGATAATTTTAAAAGCACTTCTAAGTTGACTCAATTAAAAGATATCTTACCAATATTACCATCTTCTTCTCCACTCAAAGGTACAAAACTCACTCGTTTTATATCCAACTCTCCAAATGTTGCTGCTACGTCGTTTACTTCTCAGTCAATGGTGGAATCTGATCCAATAGTTGAAACTGTTAATGCAGACAATACGCATAATTCGACAACTTCTCCAGATCCAGAAGAAAATGGGATCGCTTCCGCAATACTTTCAGCAGATCAATTATCCTCATCATCATCATCATCATCATCATCATCATCATCATCATCAGCATCTTTATCACCACCTTTGAAGTTGTGGATGAACTCTAAAGTTAATGATCTCTCACGACTTCCAACACTAATTGAAGATACAGAAAGAAATTTGCAATTTATTAAGTCTTGTGCAGGTGCCTATATTGATGAAGAATTAGGCTCTTATCTTCATCTTTCGAAGAGACATATTTTTAATGAATTTGATAACATTTCAACAAATACCAAGTCGATGGAATTTGTTATGCTTATTTGTTCCATCTTATTGGTTGCTGCTGAACAAGACTATAAGCAATTTACTTTCTTAAATTTACCAGAGCAAGAATTTGTTGATCAAATATTAAGGCAATTCATTCATCTTAAATTAGCAACAAAGAATACTGAAGGAATTTATAAATTTCAAGCCTTTTGCATAATTACAACATCAACATATGTCACTTCAGAAATAAGAAATTCGGTCTATTTTGAAGCTTATGCTTCATTTTCTCAAAATCCTGAATGTGGACATATTTTTGAACCATTTGATTTGTTGTACAATTTCAGATGCTTAGTTTCCAATTCAATTCCAATTCTATATTCTTTAAATAAAAAATCTTCTTCTTCTTCTTCATCCCATAATAACCTCACTCAAGGGAATTCAAGAAGCCAATTACTGGATGTGGCTTCCAGAGTTATAGAAGCAGTATTGAACAATTCAAATGATCAAGAAATTGAATCTTTTTTGATTTCTGAAATAAATTCAAGAGGAGTAGAGTTAAGAAGTTCTTGTCAATTGAAGAGAAACCTTACCCTTATATCAAATACAATTCTTAATATTGAAATTTTGATTGTTTATCATTACAGTTATTTGAAATTGATGTCTATTCAAGAACCTTCAGATCAATGTTTAAAATCAATTTCAAAAATTTTGAGTGTGTGTGATGAATTGCCATCTCTCCATATATTTCTGTTATCCTGTGGTTCTCGTTCTGCCAAAAGCAACTTCTCAATTCTTTTGAATGATTTAGTTGATAAATTTTGTTTCTTATGCTATCGTTCTTTCCATTCGAAGACTTCTTTGGACTATGACTTATTGAAGAGAATTATCGAGCAATTTGAGAAGATTTCCAAAGATGGATTTTTCAGATTGGAGTTGAATCGTATTTCAACACTGAAAACTAGTTCAATGATCAATAATCCATTTACATCAACTGGTGAAGAAACAACTTATCGCGATTCTATATCGCATTTTGTTGATTCATCTAAGGATTCGGATACTGAAGAAATCGTCTATAATAAGCCAAATGAAATTGAATTCTCAATTGATTATTTAAATCAGCAACAAACTGATCTATCCCGTATGAGTAGTAACAGCCTACTTGAGTTAAGTGATATATATCGTTCTCCATTGACTGACATTGATGATGATAATGATTACAAGGTTTATGAAGATGATGATGGTTCACTTTCTTCTGAGAATACACTACCCGAAGATAAGAATTCAAAACCTTTATCTGTTGCTTCAAACTTCTCCGCCAAACCAAAATTAAGATCCACCCCTGAACAATTGGTCAACCGGTACTCACAGGATCTTTGTTTGACAGTTCTTAATTCATTGACCAATGTTGATGAATCACTTACATCAAGTCGAAAAGCATCACCAGGTAATAATTATACTACTCCGGCGATCAATTCCGTTTTCACCGCTATCTCATCAATATCATCTTCTTCTTCCTCATCAATATCATCATCATCGCCATCTGTTCAACATAAATCAGAATTCCAGAATCTCCAATCAGCAAAATTACTGACTGGGGACATTTTAGTTAACGAATCAACAACATCTTAACTTTCGAGTAACAGTTTAGGAATAGATAATTTAACGTATGGTTTAGTTTATTCTGAAGGATTGAATTTTGACAATTTTTTAAATGGTGAAACTACTACAAACAATACAAAATATGAAGAATTAGATTCCCTACTTGTTTCAAGTTTGACTGATAATAACATGAATAGAGAAGAATATTCATTGTTTTGAAGTTATTCTAATTAATCAACCTGGTGAATCTCATCAAATCTAATACATTATCCACTCCTTTGTTTCCCCCCATCCCCACAATTTTTTGTCACACGTTTGTGCTTTTATCAGCTAATTTTTTGCTTTACTGAACAGAGGTAACGAACAATACTTGTCTCAGAAGATTTCCCTTAATTACTCTACTCTATCCATACATTATTTTTATGTCTTAAATGACTTATTTCAATCTGATTTTTAGTGACAATTTTATATAGTCACGTTTTTGATTTTGTGTTTGTTTTTTTGCACAACCGAAGTTTTCCAATACTTGAGTACAATTTGAAGATTAAAGTTTCTTTATTTAACATTCAATTTTCGTTTCATCCCCATGCTTATCTTTCTGCTTTTACTTTTATTTATCAATGACAACGGCATCTTTTTATACTTTCTTATGTTTACGTGTTTTCTCTTTCTCCTTTTTAGTTCTCCTGTGCACTTTACTTATTCATTCTATGGCTTACTTTCCCACACTATATATATTTCTTATACTACTTTTCATTATGATCTAATTAAACAATTCATCTGAAGTAAAATAAAAGTAAAATGTAATTTGAACCATTGTAGTTGTTGTGAGTTATTACTTTACGACGAGAGTTTCACATTTGGAGAGGAACAGGATAGGTGATTTGATTTTGAAATTGGAGATACATAGAAAAAAAAGGAAGCACTAAATAGCTTATCTAGAATCATTCTTAGACAAGCAACACACACACACACACAAAAGAAAGGGAATTAATTAGAATCCCTGTGTTTTCTTGCTTTATCTTTCTTTAATATTAGTTGAAGTTTGTCCAATATGCCCATTCTTCCTACTCCTTAAAGGGCTTCCAAGTTCTGAAGGTTTTGTTGTTAAATTACTTCTTTTGTTAATATTTTCATCGATTGAAGCATTCAAATTTCCTAACAATTTATTATTTTCAAGATTACCTGTTGTTACATTTGAATTTGATGTTGTACCACCACCTAAAGGAGTTGAAAATTGAACATAGTTCCATAATGCAGGAGAGGAATTAATTGATGGATGAGATTGATTTGAAGATGGTAGATCCAATTGAATTTTGGATGTACCTCTTTCGGGTGTATAAGCTTCCAATGCGCTAACTTGAAATTTCTTGGGACTTGTTTCAAAGGTTGGTTCTGTTATTGAATTTGAAGTACCACCACCACCATTGTTATTATTATTTGATGATGATTCTTGTTCAATTCTTTCATTGACTGCACCACCGTTCAATGGTAAATTTGGAATTTGATTTGAATTCCCATTATTCTTTTGATCATCACCCAAGTAATGACCACCTTCATTTTTTTGCTGTTGTAAATGTTTCAATGGAGATGATAATTCTGGCTTTACTCTTAGTGAAGAAGTACCTGAATTCAACTGAAGAGACGGAGTTGTTGAAAGATTTGCAGCAGCAGTTATGAAGCTTAATGCATCATGAGATTTACTATTTGGCATTATTTTAACAGATGCCGATCGAGAAACATCCATTTGGGGTGTTTGAAGTTGCTGCTGTTGTTTTTGTTGTTGTTGTTGTTGGATTGGCTCATAAATAGGTAGCCGGTATTGAGGGTTGAATTGTTGTGATTGTAGTTGTTGTTGTTGTTGATTTTGATGGTCTATTAAAGGTGGTAATGTTTGAGATTGGATTTGTTGTCGTTGTTGTAGTTCTTGTTGTTCAAATCCATTTTGTTGGCCTGAAGAGGTTGTTATCGATCTACCAGATTCGGGTAAGTTTCTGTTCTTCATTAGATGCAGCTGAAGTTGTCTTGAAACACTACTTCCTCTTTTAATCTTATTCAATGTTCCTTCATCCCATTTTTTTAAAAATTCATTTCTATAGCTATCACTAATTTGCCATTTCATACCTTTACCAGGCTCATTTGGTTTTCTTGCAACTTTTTCAAAAGCTTTATTTAAGGATAAATTATGTCTAATTGAATTTTGCCAACCTTGTTTACTATGTCTATAATAAGCATAGTGACTTGAAATCCAATCATAAATTTCAGATAATGAAAGTACTCCCTGAGAATTTGATAGAATTGCTTGGGTTATCATTGTTGCATATGAATAAGGAGGTTTCAGATCTTTTGCTTCATCTTTCGAGAAATCTTCATCAGCAACCATGAAACTTCTTGAATCATTTGAAGTTCCAAAATTCCGACTATCAGGATCTTTGTTATACATTTGAAATCCTTTAACATTATTGTTTGTATATTCAGTTGGATTGATGAGGCTTGTTGATTTATGTCTTTTACCTTTTAAACCTTGAATAAAGATATTTGATATAACAGGTGCAGCATCTGGTAATATAAACATCATTTGTGAACCACCAATATCAATAATATTACCCGATGCCAAATAAACAGGATTTGATTCTCCTGCGGAATTTATTCTTTGACCATCAATTTTTAAACCATTTCTACCCAATAGAATCAATTCCCATCGTCTTGATTCTAAATTATAGGATATTGAAGCATGTTTTCTGGAAACAACTTTTGAAGGTCCTAAATCAATATCAACTGTTTCTTCAACTTTCTCAGGATTTTGAGATTCGGTATTTCTACCAATTAAAATTCTTAGACTTTTAACATAAAAAGTCCAATCTTTACCTGATATTTTAGCATATGCTTGAACTTCGTTGTGTAAATTTCGATCATTATTATACATTATTGAAACAGTGGTTGGGATATTGTCGGGAGGAACAGTCAACTCCTTAATAATATGGTTGATTAAATCATTTGGATCATCATATGGAAGCTATATTATTTATCGTGTTAGTAATTAGGTTCATTTCTTCTAATTTTAATCATTTCCCCAGGGGAAATGAACAATATCTAAGCAGTGCTTCTGTAAAACGAGCACTCTTGAACGACCACCACCACCTCCACCAGCAAACACAACAACAATAACAAGAGGATGGGCTGGTAGGAATAGAGATGGAAGTACCATATGAGTACCAAGTAAGATAATACTCAGATTGGAGATAGTGTAAAGTAAAGTAAAATAATTGAATATACTCACATCACTTGCTGAATCGTCGAGTTGTCTCTTTTTCTCCGTTGCCATTCTGACTTAGTGACTGGTAACTTTGAAGGCAAAGAAGGCAGTAGAACAATAGAGAAATTGGATGATTCTTTGAAAAGAGACTAAGAATATGCTAGCTACCCAGTACAAATAGCTATGTAAAGTAAGAAGTAGTTTACCGTTAACCCAAGATCCCTCTCTCTCTCTCTCCAGTATTGCACAGTGTAAATTAATTACTGTTTTTATTTTTGTTTATGTTTTTTTTCTCTCGCTGCACTACTGCGATTATTAGCTAAGTAAATACTGAGTTTGTTTCTCTCACTCACTTTTTATTGTTTTTGTTTTGTTTGTTTGTTTGTTTGTTTGTTAGTCGCTAGCGTGATTATGTAAGGGGAGAGGCGGGCATTACGTAAAAGCTTCCAGCGAGGAGCGCCGACGCGTCTGTGTTTCCTACTTTCCTTCATCATCAAATAAACTCGAGAAGGGATCGTTCTGTGGTATATCCAACTGAATCTCAAACTCGTTATCACCGTCATCGCTGTTGTTGCTGTGGTTATCTTCTTCTTCTTCACTATCATCTCCCATTAATATCAGCGGGATATTGTGCATGGCGGATGGATTGTCCTGAGGTGTGGCTCTTGTTGGGATTCGGAAACTGATTGGTAGTTGCACTTTTGTTCCACTATTATCACTGTTCGCACTGAGACTTTCATGCTCAGTTCTATTGAATGGTGCCGAGGATCTTCTGCTACTCAAATTCAATTTCCCTTGTTGATGTTGTGCTGTCAAATACTCAATATTTTCCTCATCCGAATCTCCTAGATCAGAATCTGATGATGATCCGTCTTCTTCTTCTCCTTCTCCGCCTCCTCCGGTTTCTTCATCAAGGGCCATCCTTGTTGGGGTTAAATTCAATGGTCCAATTGATCTATAACTTATTGACGTTCCTGGATAAGAATTATTACCCCCATTTTCACTCTTCAAACTATGGTTGTCCTTTCTTGGTGATATTCCAGTACCAAGAAATTGTGATCCTATCTTTACTGGACTCACTCTTTCATCATCATCATCTTCTTCTTCCTCTTCTTCTTCAATCCATTCATGTTGTAATCCTGTAATAAATCCTGATTTATTAGCTACAAGTTTGGTGAATCCTGTATTGGTTTGTGGATTGCTGGATAAGGTATCATTTAGAGGAATATCAACCGAAGATGTATCATAGTTATATGTATCCTCATCAACATTAACTAACCTTGGAACACCACCTCTTGTTGCAACATTGCCTCCATAAACACTTGCATTATCCAAATCACTAAAGTATGTATCCCTTGAGTAAACACTTAATGCCCTATTACTAACTCTTGATGCAGATGATGATCCTGCAAGTGTACCTGTGGCCCCATCCGACCTTGGTAAAACATTTCTAACTGTAACACCAGGAATATATGTAATATTTATAACATTCGATGCTTTGGTTATAACCGATCTTGCAACTGTTGTTAATGTTGATTGAGACATTCTTCTAGATCTCATTTCATCACCATGATCAATAAAAGATTCTTTATCTCCTTCTCCATCCTCATCATCTTCGAAATAGTAAAAGAATCCATTTGGATATTTTTTCTTGTACCATTTCTTATATACAAAATATAATACCACAGCCAACAAGATAAAACTAAATGCTGCAACTCCTCCGGCTATTCCTCCAATCTTTGCAGAACTACTTTCAGAATCACCAGTATTTGAATCAGTAGTAGTACCACTTGAAATAGTAGTTGTCAAATTTGCACAATATGTATATGGACATGTTGAACATGTTTGAGGTGCCAAGGTACATTCTTCACCATCGGAGCAATCAGGACAATCAGGCACTGATGAACATGTAACACAAGAATCAGCAGCACTTGCCTCTCTTTTCCAAAACAAGTCAAGATCGTAACTTCTATCAGGGTAAACATAAACCATTTTCGTGCAAATAAGTGGGTGTCAAGAAGAAAAAAAAAGGAAGAAAAGAAAATGAACCCTACGTCAAATTGCAATAAGTGAGTGTCTCTGAAATTGTTTGTAACCAACCAACCGAGTAAGATATATTAACTTTAGTTATTCATTAACTAACTATAACAGGGTTTTATCCGTAAACTTAAAAAGAATGAAAATCGATAGGAAAAGAAGAAACTAATCAGACAAAGTAAGCTATTAATTCCATACCTAAACCACTTTAACAGGGAAGAAATATTAGAGTGATTCAGAAAAAGGAAAGAATCAAAGGTACGTGTGGTTGGAGATGTGGCTTACTACTTCCCAACTGCGCCACCACTGAGAGGGGCACAAGAATTTCAGTCTTACGATGACGTAATTTCCTTTTTGGTAGCATATATTCTGTTAAACTTCCTATCCCCTTTAAAATGGTATGAGTTTTGGATGGAGAAGTAATTCAAAGTTGGCTTTATATTGTGATCCCTTAAGTTTGAAAAACTCGTTGATTGTACAAATCTACACAGCTACTTGAATTAAGGTTTGTGAGTATTTTATTCCCAAATTTCCAGGAAGCTGATAAATGTCAAAGCCCTGAATTTTTTACAATTTAAAACTAAACTTTGTATGATAATAATAAAACGTAAGAAAAATACTTAAATGAAAAACAAAATAAAACCTCCAGAATAAAAAAGTACGTAAAATAGTGATAAAAATGCAGAAATGAACAAAATAAAATCTATCGAAAAATATTTGAAAACGAAATAACAAACAGCATAGAAAGCAAGCAAGAAATCCTTTACTCCCTTCAGACTTACCATCCAATACTGGCCATGATACCGTAACCAACTGTAATAATCATGACAAACATGATCAAGGAGATTGGAATACCTCTTGAGATAAACAATCCTGCATTCAAATATCTATTTCCTAAATCATCAGTCATTGAAATAGCAATTGAATTAGGGAAACCAGACATTGGTAAACACATACCAACTGATGCAATCAAACCAATACCACAAACTAATAAATTTTCGTGGTTTAATTCTTTACCAACTGATTGAACTAAAGGAACTAAAATCAATGCAGAAACTGTATGTGAAACAAATGTTGCAAAAACAACACATAAAACACCAAAGATTGCTAAAACTCCAATTGCTGGATAAGTATCAATTCTTTCGGATAATGAAACTGCAACGGTATGTAATAAACCTGATGAACTAACAGCTTTACCTAATGCAATACCACCCATTGCTAGTAAAACAATAGACCATGGATAGTTATTAACATCAGCAGTAGTCAATAATCCAGTTCCATAAAATGCAATAATCGGAACAATTGAAATAATACCTGATGATCCTAATCTACTTTCTAATTGTGATTCAAGACACCATAAAATAATTGTCACGATTGTAACACCAATTATATAGTATTGCTTCATAGTGAATTTTTCACGAATTGGTTTCATTGGTTTAATTTTGACTGTATTTATTTTAAAAGTTAAAACCATTTCTAACCAACAAACAAACAATCCAACAACACATAAAGGAATTGAAAATGAGAACCAATTTCCCCAAGAAGGTTGAGGACTTAATGCTTCAATTGCAACCATATTTTGAGGAGAAGAAATTGGAGTACTCATACCACCAATATCAGAAACCAATGCAATACCTAAAACTAAAGCTTGTGCAAAACCTGAATCTGTAGGTAAAGTTTTCAAAACAGGACTAATTAAAGAATAAGCCAAGACTGGTGCAGCAACATTTGAAATCCACATTGATAAAAATAATGAAACTCCCATAATTGCAAGTAAAATCTTCTTTGGAGAATCACCTGCGTAATATAAGATAAAGGAAGCTGCAACTCTTGCAATATTATATTTTGATAATGCAGCAGCCAATGTAAAACCACCAATTAATAACATGATTGTTGAATTCCACATTGTACCTAAGATATATGTTGATGCAGCAGAAGCAGTCATAACTTCATTAGTATCTGAATCAACCAAGACATTACAAGCAACAACCATAAATGGAACCAATAAAGAAGTGGCAAATAATGGAATTGCTTCTGTAGCCCATAAAACTGCAGAAACTGCAACAACAGCAAGACAATTACCTTGGGTTCTATTATTCAAAGTTTTAACACCTAAAAGAATACCACCAACCAAAATTGCCAATGCAATTTTGAATGCTGTCCAAGTCAAAAAGAATTTTGGAACTTGAAGATATTCAATCTTTGTAAATTTCAAATTAATTGAGAATGGTAATTTAAACTGCCAACAATCTAATTCGTATAAATTCTTAACTTCTGACTCTTCGCCTGTTAAAACTTTAGCACCAATCAAATTATTTTTGTCTAAACCAATCATATCTCTCCAAACCGTACCTCTTTCAAAGACAATATGTTCTTTTAAATATGATCTAAGATGAATTTTTGAAAGTTCAATTGACTCATTAGAAACACCAGAATGAACAGCAATTAATTCATCCAACATTTCATCAATTTTAGCAATTGTAGAAGAATTAAAGATGTATGATTTTTCATGTAATTTTGAAGTATATTCTTGTCTAATATCACTATCCAAAACTTTATCAAACTTCTTGCAAACTTTACCAAAACCAATTCTATTCAATTCAATAAAGGATTTTAGTTGTGAAAGTTCAACAAATGCATCAGTAACTCTTTTTCTATATGTAACTTGATGTTGATAAGAAAGATTGAATTCTGTATCTCCAAGTAATGTCGAAAAAGCAGCAGTTGATTCCATATCATCTTCGTCATCTTCATCATCTTCTTCAAGTAATCCCGCACCACCCTCAATATCATGTTTATCTATATATTTTGAAGTTGTTGAGCTTTTAATCAAACTCAATTCATGATGAGTATCTTTATAGTTTTGTAAGTCTTTCAGTAAATATCCAATTCTTTCGAATAAATCATTCTCTTCAGCAGTATAGAATTTATCAATTTTCTTCAATTCTTTGTCCAATTTTGACTCAAACATTGTTTTTGGAGTAACTTTAATGAAATCAATATGTTCTAAATCTATATCAACATCATCAATAAGATCGTTACTATCACCATCAGTTGTTGAATATGATTGTAATTCAAGTGTTTGCTCACTTGATTCAGTTGTTGTCTTTTTGTTAAACAGTTTAACATTGTTAAAGGAATTAAGGAATTTTGACTTCAAGTCATCCTTTTCAGAAACTAGCCTCTCCAATTTTGAGGCTTTATGATTGACACCATCTGAACTTTGACCAACAGCAGTTGAAGAATTATTGCTTGGATCGAATTCAGCATTTTCCAAAACAAAATCTTGTAATTCGTAAATGATTTTTTTAAGATTTGAATAAGCCAAATAATGCTCTCTCCATTCAGGAACAGCATTGAATTGTAATGAATGCGAAAACTTCATTTTAGATTAGTATTCTTTTCTTTGATGGCTATGGTTAAAAGATATATGAAATTTAGTAGAAAAAAGAGTAAGGGGAAAACCAGTAGGCCAAATGCGAGAATGGAATTGTGAAAGTTAGTGACCGAAAGTGATTGTTTTTTTCTTGTTAAACACGCAAAGTAAATAAAGAGATGAATTGACAAATTGAATAAAAGAAGGAGATAAGCAGATTATTTATAAGAGAATAAACCAAAAGAAAAAAACTACCAAAAAAGGGGGAGGGAAAGTAGAATAATATAAAAATTCTGCTACGGGAGATGGAAATGCTTCCTCTTTCTAATTTAGGTCTTCTGACATTAAAGGAAACCAACAGCCGCTAGAAGTGTATTAAAAGAAAGGGAAATTTACATAGCAGTAAAGTGGGAGGGACAGCCGTTCATTGTCCCCTTCAACCATGGGCACGCTTTTTTGTATTGCAACCGGGAGGAGCAGCAGATCCTTCTATGACTTTTCTCTAATTCTATTATGACAGGATACTTTAGATGTTCTATGTAGATAAGTGATATTATATAGACCTTAACATATAAGAAAATGTAAACATTTACAACTTTGGTAGCCTTAAGAGTTTATTGCCAAGGATTTGGAGTTATATTTTCCCCTTTTCAACCGATTTCATATCCATTAACGGAAACTACTCGTGTGATCAAAATTTTTCTTAGATATTTAAATTTTACTATGTAAACTAACATCTCTTTTAGGCAGTTCTATCAAATGGCGGGAAAATTAAAGTTTTTTTTTCTTTTTATTTTTTTTCATTGGCCTCGAGGGGACCCACGTGGGGGGTAAATTAAATTGATGTTGGCTGTGTAACGGTGGCCAATGCACGGCGCTAGTTTGATGATGTGTAGGGATGTGTTGATTATCGGATCATACCGCTTTTTCATTTGGTGTACGGATGAATGTGGAAAGGAATGACTTACACTTAAATAAGCTTTGGCAGATGGGAAATACTAACCGATAAGCGGCAATTACCCGAATTTGATTCTGTTATCAAAAAGTATCTCTATGCGCACAATCTTGGAGAGTCAGATCTAAGGTTTGCTCGCTGATTATTATAAATTTGTGAACTTTTCAACTGACTTCAATTATCTTTTTCTTAGTTAATTTTCTCTTCTTTCTCTTTTTCCGCTATTAATTACAACAATTAATTAATACTTAATTGAAAAACTGAAAATCAACCGATATATAAAATGGCTCCAAAGATTTTGACCTGGGAAGATTGTGGATTGAAACCAGCTTCATCAATTTTAAAAGCATGTTCAATCTCTAAAGCCGGTATCGTTTACACTGCAGGTTCAGTTGGTATGACTGATGATGGTATCATTCCAGAAACAGTTGAAGAACAAACAAAAGTTGCAATTGAAAAATTGGCAATTGTTTTAAAAGCTGCTGGTTCGTCGTTAGATTCAGCAATTAAAGTTTTATTATTTGTTACTGAACCAAAATATGTTCCATTGGTTAATGCTGTTTATGCAACTTATTTCCCAAACGCTCCTCCAAGATCTTGTATCGTTACTCAATTAACATCTCCAAAATTCTTTGTTGAATTGGAAATCATTGCTGAACTTGATTAGATAATTATTTTTTTGTTGTTCCTTTATATACTAGTAGATAAAGTGTTATCTTTTTGGACAAATTTAAAATTCAGCTTTTAAAAACCCAAAAGCTGTATAATTATTCAAAAGATATAATAATACATAACAGTGAAAAGAAGAAAAAAAAAGAATAGCGTAATTAAGTTTTAATATTTCCCAAAGAAAAGTTAATCTAATTTGAAAAAAGATTTTTATATTTTTGTAAAGGATATGTCTTACCCTTGATAATTCTGTTGTTGCTGTTGTTGTTGTAATTGATATTGTAGATATTGATTCTGATAGTTTTGGTCATCAGGAACAGAAGCGGACGGTTGATCATTTTGAAGCTGTTGCTGTTGTAGTTCTTGAGATGAGGATGATGAAGGTTGTTGTTGGGAAGTTGAAAATTGTTGTGGAACAACAACCGCTGAAGGTATATGCTTCCTCTTTGGCTTCTCTTCTTCTCTAGGTACTATATCAATCAAGAAGTCAAACATATCCGATCTCTGTAATGCTGCTGCAATATCTGACTTTTGTAATGTTCTTCTTTTGTTTTCTTCTGCATGAATCCATGCTCTCATTGTTAATTCAGTTATAAAAACATCACAACCTTTGGCAAATAAAATTGGAGCTTCAGCAGATATCATTTTAACTTCTTCATCTGTTTTCATAACTTTTTTAATTCTTGCCAAAGGTAATTGATGATTCTTAAAATCATGATCATTATGTTCAATCGAGTTAATTGTCTCTTGCCAATATTGCATCATTATATTCTTATATTTTCCAACTAACCCTTGCCCAACATTGGCAAATGCACCTGATGGTCCACCAAATTCATCCTCTTCTTCATTAATTTCGTCATCATCGTCATCATCATCATCGTCATCGTCATCCACATCTCCTTCTCCGTTTTCTATTGCTGGCACGTCTCTAACAACAACTCGGGTAGGACGCTCATCATCATCCTCTTCATCATCTTCATCGTCATCATCTTCGTCATCTTCATCGTCATCTTCATCATCTTCTCCCCCCTCATCTCCATACCTCGTCTGTCCATTGACTCTTGAATTATTTTTGTGATTAACATTACTCACTCCATTAGAAATCTCTTCTTCTTCTTCCTCTTCATCATCATCATCTTCTTCATCATCCTCTTCGTCGTCCTCGTCATCTTCTTCATCATCCATGACATCTTGATCGGGTAATTCTTCTCCTGTCTCAAGCTCAGGTTGTAGAGGGTTTGCTTCATGTGGTCGTTGGACATATTGAAATTGGGGCTGCTCATAATCTGCTAATTCATCACGATAATCTCCATTGTCATCATACGTATCGTAACGTATACCACTGGAATTGCTTCCATGTACTTGATGGTTTCCATACATTTTTTATTGTATATTTTTTTCCGAGATGCTTTTATCGGATTAATCTATAGTAAGAATACGAGATTAACAAAATTCAGCAATGATCAAATTAGAGCTTCTTTCTTTCCTGTCTTTTGGCTGTATATTGGAACGCAAGGTCAACTAATAATAATAGATCTTACAATTGTAGACAACTTTTTTTCTTTTCTTATACTCAAATTCAACTTTTCAGTCTATCTCCGTCTTAGGGGACTATATACCAAAAGTCTAATATAATAGAAATACACCGCAGGGAGTCAAAAAACAAACAAAACAAAGTGTGACGAATAAAACTGACACTGGTCTTGAATCGTATATAGCAGATTATTCAACCACCTTTGCTGTTTAAAAGAGATACGAATACTTATGATAAGTTAATTCGAACACAAACACAGACCTTCCCCCCTTATAGTAAATAGAGGGAAACTGTTCTGAGAGTTCGATCGATCGATGAGGAAGGAGAAGGAGACGAAGAGACTAAGAAACAAAGAAACAATTCAACGTCGGCAATAGCAGGACTATCGACTCAAAGAAGATATCGGCGCGTCGTCTGGTATGGGATTAAAGAGGATGCTTTCTATCTAGTGTAGAACCATACATTATTAAGTCAATCACTGATATTTGTGATAGACTAGTATCATTTGTGGGTGTGTTTTTCGTTAGGGAAGGAGAGTGCGTGGATCTCACATTTGCCACTTCTATAACAACATGCCAGCTGCAAATCCGTTTCAGTCTTTTTCGTCCGCTGTGACAAATAGGCCGGTTAAAGAACACAAGCAAACTTTTGATGAACTATATGGAGAACCGGAAAATTTTCTTGAAGTTGAAGTGATTAATCCAGTCACTCATGGTAACAAATCTTCATCCATGTATACAGATTATGAGATTGTTTGTAGGACAAACATTCCCGCTTTTAAAAAAAGATTTTCAAGGGTTAGAAGAAGATATAGTGACTTTGATTCATTTAGGAAGATTTTAGAATTAGAATCAACAAGGGTGGTTATACCAAAATTGCCAGACAAGTCATTAATGAATTATTCAAATAGGTTTAATGACGAGTATATTGAAGAGAGAAGGAAAGGTTTAGAGAAATTTCTGAATATTGTTGTTGGTCATCCATTATTACAAACGGGAAGTAAATGCCTAATAAGTTTCATTCAGGATGATGTTTGGGATAAGCATAAGTTTATGTGATATTTATTAAAGAAAGAGCAGTTGTTGTCGTTGTTGTTGTTGAAAGAAATACCGAGATTGATTTTATCACTTTCACTCGTCTTTCTTCAATTGGTTGCTCTTTATTGTTTTCTAATGACTATAGCTAATGGACCATTTACTTCTTTTTTCCCATATTTCGCAATCTTTTACGCTTCTTATTACTATAATTATTTTTACTCTCTTTCAGTTTCTATATACAGTCATTGGGCCTGTAGCTTTCCACTACCCTTCTACATCATGGGTAGGGGAACAGTCAGTCTGCTGAAATGAATCCTTCGCTACCATACCATAAAATAATCGGATAATCATCGATCATCTGTAATTCGACTGGCCGGATCAATATCCGTCATCATCTATCTAACTCCTTCCAAATAGCCAGTTAGTTAGCTAATCAGGAGATGAGCAACTCTCTTTCCCAATTAGTGTAAAACTCAAAAATTCTGCCCCTTTGAGACATCCATCGGTCTTAGTGTATCCTCTCTCTCTACTCCCAATACAGGGGAGAATTGCTTTCGGTACTTCTTTTATCTCATAGTTCTCTATTAAATCATTGATTCAAAGTTGGCATTGCTCTCTTAAATAATTATCAAAAGAACTCGGAAATTTTCCCAATAGTACAATTAACTGTGACTGTTTGCAATTCTCTCCGGAAAATTTCAAATTTATGTCTCCTCAATTGTCAAGGTGCATTGAGAGTTCTATCGGAAGTCATACCATAGTTAGTCTTCAGTTAAAGCAACTGATTCCAAAATTATCAATTCCCTTAGGATATAATAAAACAAGTTTTAGAAATTTCCATACTTTAAACAATTGCATTATCACTTCTCAGACAAAGAGACCTAATTTTAAAAAAGAACTTTGCAAATCATCACCAATAATCAAACCTTTTATTTCAATGATGCCATTAGTTACTATTTCAAATTCATTAAGAGATTCATTACTCACCAATGAAATTATTCCAACGGTTATCCATAACAAGGATTTTGTACCAAAGGGATTTTTAATCATCTCATACAGTGATGAAAATGAAGTTACAATGGGTAATACTTTAAAAGTTGAAGATACACAAGAACGTCCAACAGTTTCATTCACCTTAAATTTGCCTTCTGAAAATTCATCAGCTTCATTGCCAATTTCACCAGATGATAAATTCACATTGGTTTTAACTGATCCGGATGCTCCTACAAAAGGTGATGAAAAATGGTCAGAATATTGCCATTACGTTGCTAAAAATGTTAAATTAAATCCTTACGACTCTGAATTAGATACTGAGATTGATTCTTCAAATATCGATACAAAATTAACAACCGTTGATTTAAAGGGTGTTGATTTATTACCTTATATGGGACCTGGTCCACCTCCAAAGACCGGTAAGCATAGGTATGTGTTTTTACTCTACAAGCAAAAACCAGGAATTGAACCACAAGTTCCAGCTGATAGACCATGTTGGGGTACTGGAATACCAGGATCAGGTGCTGCTGAATGGAGTAGCAAGTACGATTTGGAATTACTCGCTGTGAATTTCTTCTTCGCCAAGAATAAAGAGCAATGATTAAGAGATGTATTCCTTTACATCTGCTGAAAATTGGAATCAACTATTCTTCAATTCGCCTTTTGAACGTTCAAATTTCTGTTGTCTTTTTTTCTATCTTTGTTCCCATATGGATTTCTTGTTAAGATTATCCTTGTTAATTGTTGTTTCTTTCTTTCTCAAATGATTATCCACAGAGGTAATGTGTAATTTGTGAAGAAAGTATTCATTTTTTTCTTTCTCTAGCCGTTTTCTTGTATAATTGGCTGAGATTCCTTATATATAGTTTCAAAGCAACAATTATGAATATTTACCATACTGTGTAGAATGTAAATTTCCACGAAAGTCAATTCCCAGACAGCTAATCGTGAGTGTCCGGAAGACCCGCCGCAGTGGAGAAATTAGGGATGCATGACACAGCCAAAACTATACCAACGGAGACCAATTTTTAGTCCGATGAAAATGGTTATTAGAACAAAATGGTCTCAATAATTGGGTAATATGAAGATATGAAGGATAATCATTATGATGGGCTATCCATGAATGAACTTAAAATATGAAAAATATAGAGTGTATAATTGTGTGGGTTGATAACTACATAGCTCAATCTCCAACCTTCATAATTACTTAACTCTTTGTGCAGTATTGAATCGATTTCAATCAAACCACCAATGACCCCTTTTTTCCAGTGAACTTTTTATATCACTACAAACTCCGTAAAGATGATCAACTTTACAATTGCACAAAAGACTATCAGAATTTAAACTTTCACAAGAATCATTCCTTCTCATCCAACCAGCATGCAGCACAATTACTTAATCGGTTATAAATCTGGTGATTTTTTATGCGTCTTTAGCAGATTTGTGTGACGCACTGGTGCCATTTCAATATGCAAGATAGCATTTGCCAAAGATCTAATGTCACAACAGCTGATGTCGTTAGTTAGTTAAATGGATCACTCTTATCCATTTCGTATTTCAAATTCTATATAAATAGGTAGCAATGCTTCTCTTGTGATTTTGTTTTTCTTATTGAATTATTTGTATCCTCAATTCAATATAAAACGTATCAATAATAATAAATATACATACAATCAAAAATTAAACATGTCCTTTGAAATTCCAAAAACTCAAAAAGCCTGTGTCTTTTATGAACACGGCGGTCCAATTGAATTTACTGACATTCCTGTTCCTACTCCAAAACCAAATGAAATATTGATCCATGTCTTATTCTCTGGTGTTTGTCACACAGATTTACATGCATATAAAGGTGATTGGCCATTGGATACTAAATTACCATTGGTTGGTGGCCACGAAGGTGCTGGTGTTGTTGTCGCTAAAGGTTCAACAGTTACAAATTTCAAAATTGGTGACTATGCAGGTATTAAATGGTTGAATGGTTCTTGTATGGGTTGTGAATTCTGTCAACAAGGTGCTGAGCCAAATTGTGCCGAGGCTGATTTATCCGGTTATACACATGATGGTTCATTCCAACAATATGCAACTGCTGATGCTGTTCAAGCTGCACATATTTCTCCAGGTACTCCATTGGATGAAGTTGCTCCAATTTTATGTGCTGGTGTCACCGTTTATAAGGCTTTAAAGACTGCAGATTTAAGACCTGGTCAATTTGTTGCCATTTCTGGTGCAGGTGGTGGATTGGGTAGTTTGGCCATTCAATATGCAAAAGCTATGGGATTAAGGGTTTTGGCAATTGATGGTGGTGAAGATAAAGGTGCTCTATGTCAAGAATTGGGAGCCGAAATCTTTGTCGATTTTACAGTTGAAAAAGATTTGGTTAAAAAGATTCAAGAATTGACAAATGGTGGTCCTCATGGTGTTATCAATGTCTCTGTCTCAGAGTCTGCAATTTCTCAATCATGTGAATATGTTAGAACATTAGGTAAGGTTGTCCTAGTTGGTTTACCAGCAGGTGCTGTTTGTAAGTCTTCTGTCTTCCAGCATGTTATTAAATCAATTGAAATTAAAGGTTCATACGTGGGAAATAGACAAGATACAGCTGAAGCATTAGATTTCTTCGAAAGAGGTTTAGTCAAATCTCCAATCAAAATTGTCGGGTTATCCGAATTACCAGCTGTGTTCAAATTGATGGAACAAGGTAAGATCTTGGGTAGATACGTTCTAGATACTAGTAAATAAATAGGAGTGTCAGTTAATTTCTTTTAAGTTACAATTTAACGATATTTTGAATTATGTAATAATCGACCTCATCGAGCTGAGTCGATTTTGGCTTGCTCGACTCCCATTTTGGAAGTGTCTTTGAAAAGGTAAAATGGTCATGTTCTATCCCCATATACTGGATTCTATATGCATTGAAAGACCGTAAGATCAGAGTTAACAATGGCAGATAAACCTCCAATTGATTACAATAAATTACTTCACCATCCCAAGTCACAATATGTTTTTCGTAAAATAGAGGAAGAAAATGATGGGTTCCTTGAGGTCTTGGACAAAAAATTAGAAAGACACAGTACAATATTCTTTCCATGGGGTCCATTGGCACCTTCTGCAGATTGCTCATTTCCAAGAACTGTAATGGCATCATTACAATCCACCTTTGCAACTTATTACTTGTTCAGAAACAAAACTTGGTTTCCAAGGCTTTCAAGATTCCAAAGGATCTTGTCAACGGGAGTTGCTTCATGGTTGTTATTTGGTTCAATTGTTGAATTAGGCTTTTGCCGTAAACCTCTGACAAACCCATATTTTATAGAAGCAAGTGTTGCACGACAGTTAGCTGAGAAAAGAGGTGAACCATGTAGTTACTGGTATGGACCAGCCAATTACATGCCAATGACAAGTTCTCAATGCTGGGAATTCATGAAAATTAGATTCGGTTCAAAAGTTGTGGATACTTTACTTGGGAAGGAAATTAAAGTTGAGCAAGCAGAAAAAGTTCTGTCTAAATTTCAGCAGGAGATTAACGATAGTTATTTGGAATCAACGCTTGCATCCAAAGCTTTAGAAATAGTCAATGGTAAATTGAATCATAGTCTAAAAGCAATCCCTAAAGATGAAGTTGGATCAGTATTTGGAGCAGTTAAAACAACTACAGATCTTGAAGACTACGATGAGTATTTGCTGTTTTGGATAAGTAATCATCCTTGGGTTAGAATGCAAGTCTTGGTGGATACCATGTTTTTGGGATTGGATCTTCCGACCTTGCCCATTCCTAGAGGACTTGAGAAAAATGCTGATGATGAGGAGGAGGATATAATTGAAGTTGTTCTGGAGAAACAAGTAGATGATCCAGCTGAGATTTACGATGAAAAAACAAAATGATTGTATATATAGTTATAATAAATTCTTTTTCCTTTTTTTATAACAAAAAGTATTATTAGTTAATGATGAAAAAAAAATATGACTGTAGAAAGGAGGATCCAAAAACAAAAAATCCATAAAAACGGCGGACTCCCACTACTAATCTAGCACACAAAATATGATAAATCTATAAAAAAATTATTTGAACGATAAGCTGGTTTAGAACAAGAAGCGAGAAGACATTTACCATCTACCTCTACCACCTCTTCCACCTCTACCTCTTCCACCAAAACCACCTCTTCCTCTACCTCTACCATTTCCTCTGAAAGCTTTCTTATCCATACCTTGTAATTCTTCAGGAATTTCTTGTTTAGCTTCTCTTAAGATGGTGATCAGATCATGTGCTTGATTGGCATTGTCACGAGTAAAGAAAGTAACAGCTGTACCTTTGGCACCAGCTCTACCAGTTCTACCAATTCTATGGACGTAATCTTCCACATTACCTGGCATATCATGGTTGATAACAGTGGTAACACCCTTGACATCTGTTTTAGAAAAAAAAAATTTTAAGTTAGTAAAGAAACATCCTTTGGAGTTTACTATATGATTACGACTTTGCAGCGATCATTCGCAGAAGATTTGGAAAGGTTTACAAGGCTTGATGAAATAGATGTCGATTAAAAACAACAGTATCACCGAATCAAAAAGGAAGATGATCCAAAGTGGACAACGGATATTGAATGCCTACACTGATAAAGATTTAACGGGCGATAGTTATTATAATCCAGTTCAAAAAAACAACCAAACTGTAATAAAATATCAACCCTCGACAACAAGTACTGCATGATGGATAGTTTGTAAAATTTGGTATTAAAGTATGAAATGAAGAGAGCTTTTTCGATTTTATTTTCCTGTTTGTTTTTCAACAAAAGGAAAATTCAAAAGGAAAAAAATGCACCTCCGTAAAGTATCTAAAAGAGTCAAATAGTAAAGATTCACCCCAACCCAAAACCTTTTTGAGAACTCTAAAGAAACTTACTAAGAAAGATTTTCTTTTGATTGCTTCCCACAAAGCAATCATTTCTTGGCCTAATGGCCCAGATCAAAATCTCCTCACTTCTCTACTCCGTCCTTTCCTTAAAGGAACAAGAACACAAGCTATTTGCCATGCTATGCAGTTTTTAGGAAACTCTCAAGCTTTTGCCCGCAAAATTCAAGTGAATTTCCTCTCATATATCTCTCTATCAGTGTGAGTCACACACTGTGATAAGATTCAATGACACTTCCCATTCAGTTATGATGGTAGTCAGAATCTTAATTTCCCACAAGTTAAATGCCGTTCCCCCTCCTCAAATAGTTATCCCTATATCTTATCCAATAGGCGTAGACTAAAATTCATATGAAGTTGGAAAACTAATCACCTCCCAAAAAACCCAGGTAATCATTTTGCCCCTCTCCTATAATGAATTAAATCATCTGCCATATCGAAGCCCTCCAAAAATATTCCCACACTAATCCCGAACAATGACACTCTACGAGGTCATAACTAAAGGTGCAAAGTTAGTAAAATTAAAAAAAAAAAGTTTCCACTTACCAATACCTCTAGCAGCAACATCAGTTGCAACCATGATTGGAGAACGACCGGCTCTGAATTCTTCTAAAACCCAATCTCTTTCTCTTTGTTCCTTATCACCGTGAATGGCTAATGCAGGCCATCCTTCAGTTCTTAAGTAAGTTGTTGCTTCGTCACAAGTTCTCTTTGTTGACGCAAAAATAATAACCTTCGCATCTTTTTCTGCCATTGCAGGTTCCAAATGTTTCAATAATTTGTCTCTCTTCTCATATTCAGAACAGATTTCAATCACTTGAGTAATGTTATGTGAAGCAGCTAATTCTAAAGAACCAACGTTAACTTGAATATAATCTTGTAAATAATCTCTTGCTAAAGATTGGACTGATTTTGGCCAGGTTGCAGACCACATCAAAGTTTGTCTATCTGGTCTAATTTGATCAACAATTTTTCTGATTTGAGGTTCAAAACCCATATCCAACATTCTATCGGCTTCATCCAAAACCAAATAGGTAACTCTTCTTAAATTAGTCTTACCTGACTCCATCATATCTAATAATCTACCTGGAGTAGCAATAACAATTTCAACTCCTCTAGCTAAGTCTCTGATTTGTTGACCTTTTGGAACACCACCATAGACACAAGTATTTCTAATTCTTGAAGTTCTACCGAATTTTGAACATTCCTTTTGAATTTGAACGGCCAATTCTCTTGTTGGAGCCAAAACTAAAACAATTGGGCCATCTCCTTGTTGTAATAATGGTTGAGCATTAATATGCACAATACCAGGCAAACAATATGATAAAGTTTTACCAGAACCAGTTGAAGCAATACCAACCATATCTCTACCAGAGAAAGCCATAGGCCAACCTTGACATTGAATACCTGTTGGTTTGTCAAAACCTTCGGCTTTAACCTCCGACAGAACATAGTCAGGGAATCCTGCTTCTTCAAAACTAGTAATTGGTCTTGGAATATCTTTACCATAGATTTTCATTTCGTTTTCATTTCTGAAATTTTCAATTTCAGCATCAGATCTTTGGGAAACATCTGGATGTTCCTTATAGAAATTCTTTTCGAATTTTGGCATATTGTTGATATCCCATTGTTGCTTCTTCAAACCAGCACCTAATTCTGGACCATCTCTTGAATCTCTACCATTTCTGTCACTTCTGTAACCTCCACCTCTTGAGTTGCCCCAATCACCATTTCTATCATCTCTACCGAATCTTTGTCTGTCTCCACCACCGAATGAACCGGTTGGACCTCTGTTATTGTTTTGATAAGACATTCTTGAGTTTAATTTTGTATTTAATAATCAATTAATCGAGAGAAGAAAAAGGAAAAGAAAAGAACTTATCTAAAAAGTGGGAAACCAGACAAGAGAGAAGAAAAAAATAAATTTTATATCAAAAAAAAAAAAATTCGAAAAAAAAGAAACGAGGATCTGACATCCTTGCACGGGTCTCATCCCTATTTTATCTATAAGGAATTTATAGTTAATGGTATTTTACGAAAAATCCTGTAAGAATTTGATTAATAGGTAGTTAAAAGTTGGGGATAAATCTATTATATTATACAAATCAGCTTAAGCTATGAAATTGCCAATCGTTGAAGCGAAGCTCTGGGCTAGATTGTTCCGAAAGCCAGCACTTTGAGGGTGGATCTTCTCTATTTAAGGCTCTTCAGTCGTGAAAGCACCTTCATTTATCTTCTTATGGAAGTCATCCTCCACAAAGAGGCACAATCCTGACAAATCTTCTAGTCCTTTATGTAGGGCTTGAACCGCAGTTAAGCCTCCATATGTTTGAATTCTAATATTTAATTTTGATTCAGAAGGATGAGGTATGGAATACCCACAGAACTCCACCTCTGGATTCTTCATAATTATGTATCTTAATGCATTACCTAAAGTATGATCCTCATCTATTATTTGGAATGATGCTGCAGAACCATCATCGGAAGATCCTGGGAGAACTTTGATCTTCTCGGTATCCATCTCTAAGGATGTATATTCTTCTTGTTCTTCCTCCACTTCTTCCATCTTATCTAATTTAGACTCATCAGCCATCACAACGTCTTCTACTTGCTCGCTCATCTCTTTTTGATAGTTATTATTTTTGCTTGGACATTAATCCAGATAAAACTTCAAATCAAATCGTAATGAAAAAATTATAAATTTTTCTTCTTTGCGCTTTCTCTGTGTAAGCTACTAAATGATGACATAATCTAGTAGACTGAGCTGAAGAAGAAATCCAAAAACAAACAGTTTTGGTGACGTCAGCTTCATCCTTACACCCCTCACCCCATCCCAAATTTGCTTCTTCTTCACTTGTTTATTGTTGTGTGCTTGCTCTGTCTTATTAATTCTATCAATTAATCCCCTCCCCCATAAAATAAAATATCCAACTAATATATACTATTTATTTGTCACACTCTATTTTTCACCTTTTTATCGATCATTCCAACTTTTACCAGTGATTCACACTTTAAAAGACGTTCACCACCATTTCCTTACTCCACTATCTTACCTTTGCCATACTTTTAAAATAGGTTCGCACTGGCGTTATCTTATTTCCTTGTTTTGTTTATAACTGTGGGTATTTCAAGTCACTTATGGTCCAAAAAATTTGTTTCAGATATTAATCCCAGCTTTTCTCTTTAGTCACTCCTCCCAACTGCCTCAAATTAAACAATGATTGACTCCTCACAACCAACAGATGGTGTTGGTGGTGGTAGTCACGGAGCTGGTGGGACTTCAAATGATAGTATTGCAAATAAAAATTATCCACGGCTGAATTCCATATCCGAAGATACGTCTTCTTTCACTTTTCTTAGCAGAAGAAACTCTTTCCTGTTACCTTCAAACAATCTTCCAAATGATTATAATCACATCCAAGCCACGTCAAACTCAACTCCAACGACGACAACAACAGCAGCAGCAACAAACGAATCAGGCCATAACAATTCAATATCGAGTGTCTTCCCAAGGCAAGATAGCATGTTTTTTCCTAGATTTTCCTTTGATGCAACCCAGGGAAGTTTTGCAGGTCCTTCTTCTGCAAGTATGCAACATCAACCTTCATTTAACCAAAATCCTCAAGAAGGCTTCCCATATAATGAAATTCAAAGAGAATATTCCTTTGTATATCCTCCAGGAAACCATAATGGGTCGATCTCCAATTTCATGCAACCTTATTCCTCCGAAAGAATACCACATGCCACTTCCAGTGATCATATGCTTGCTAGGCGTCCAAGTGAGCAACTTGAACCATTTGTAACTGCACAACCTGGAACTCAACAACAACAACAACAACAGCAGCAACTGCAGCAGCAACAACATCAACAACAATTGCAGCAGCAACAACATCATCAGCAACTGCAACTGCAACAGCAGCAACTGCAGCAACAAATACATATACAACAACAACAACAACAACAACAACAACAACAACAACAGTCACGAAAAAAGGGAAATAAGGCGAATAATGATACTCAAAAAGCTCCGCAGCAACAGATTCAGCAGTTTCCCGGACAGCCAGGAACTAGATCAAGATCGAATAGTCGTTTTTTTAGAAAGTTCCCATCTATTATCCCAATCGGATCAGATATAACTGGTCCAGATGTGGACAATTTCTTGAAGCGGGAAAGCGTGAATCGAATTTTTGATCAGAACGGTGATTTGTTGGACAGCATACCTAATTATCAAGATCCACAACAACAGGCACAATCCTCCGGCAACGCAAGGTCAGGTGGTATATATGGCACTGTTGGAGCACCAAATTTGCCTATTCCTCCAAGAATGGTACAATCTGGTGGGTCCGCTGTTGATATGCACTCCGCCCAACAGCAACAACAGTTACAGCCTCAGCTTCATGGCCGTCCTCTTCTGCAGCAGAATTATAGTTTACAACAAGCTTCTCTTTCAAGTTCAGGTAAGGCCCTGAAGGACAGAAAGAAAGGTCAGCCACGTAGGAAGCGCCCAGTGCATATGGATGATGATATCGATCCAACTGCTATTCCTCCCAATATTCAACAAGAGAAGAAATTCAATTACGACTTGAAGCATGATGATGGAATCAACTCTCAACCTGGCTCTCAACTGAAAAATGACCAACCTTTAAAGGGTGATTTAGTCCCGGCAAATGAGACTATGCATACAGAAGATGGACGTCCTTTAATCGGTGCTACGAAAGTTGATCAGCTTATGTTGGTTATACAAGCAAGAAAAAAAGGTGTAACTGGTGATATCCAGCAAGCTGCCGATGGAACTATTCTTGAGGAGGTTGGCAATGCTGCAAAGGGCAACGGAAATTCTTTATTACCTAATCCTTACGATTTAGTTGGTGGTGTTGAGAAACCAAATACAAGAGGTCATAAACAGCACCAATGTCAATATTGCCATAAAAAGTTCACCCAGTCCACTCATTTAGAAGTTCACATAAGATCACATATTGGACTCAAACCATATCAATGCACATTTTGTGACAAAAGATTTACTCAAGGTGGAAACTTAAGGACTCATTTACGCCTTCATACAGGTGAAAAACCATTCAATTGCTCTGTCTGTAAGAAATCTTTTTCAAGAAAGGGTAACTTGCAAGCTCATATGTTGACACATGAGAACTCAAGACCTTTTATTTGCAGATTTGATAATTGTGATAAAAGCTTCACTCAATTGGGTAATTTGAAAGCTCATCAGAATAGATTCCATTTGGATTCAATTAATGTTTTGACTAATAAATTAGCAAAATATCCTTCGGTCAGTGCTTTTGATACCTTACCAGAAAAAGAACGTGGTTTATTGCTCTATTTTTCAGATTTGTACAAGAATTTAAATAGGGGTATTCGAGGCAGAGGTAAAATCCCCAAGGATGCAAATGGTATTGGATCTGATGAATCAAGCACACGGGCCGCTAGCGCTGATAACTAAAGATTTAGTTTGAGTTTGAAATTTTATTATGATTTTCGGATCTGCGTTTTTCCCTACATCTGCTGCTCACATAAGTTTTAGTTCAATGTACTGCTATGTATTACTCCTATTTTTATGCTGATATTATTCAGCGTTTTTGTGTTTTTTAGTTTTTGTCTTTATTTTTCTTGCTTTTCTAATGATCCTCAAGTATGTGGCACTCAAGAACTCTTGGTTCTACTTTTGTCCTTTTTTTCTTCTTGATGTTTTGCTGCCTGTTTTTTTCACTCCTGTATACTGTACTTCTCTTTGCAAGTGGTGTTTGTGCTTTTCGTTTCTTTCTTTGCTTTTACTTTTTTTTTGATTATTTGATCATAATCGTTTGGGTTAATTTATTTTTAAGTTGTAATTTGGGCTACTCGGTTTTCGGAGTCGCAAGCACGGAATCAACCTTTACCCCGTGCGGTTCAGACCTGTCAGAAATCACTTGCTTCTTAAATACGGCGACTTGCATAAAAAAGGAATCTTCACGCTCCGTTAAAGAAAAAGAAATTATCAACCTAGTGAATAAAAACTTACAATAGTTATAAAAAGTTAATAATTAACATAACGCAATATACAAAGCTAAAAAGGTAAAAAATAGTTATAGAAAAAAAACTAAAGCTGGATTAATAATAAGAAGAAGAGGTTGATGAAACAAAAATAGAATCAGCTTTGCAATAGCCTACCAAGGGACTTAAAGAAGCGAAGAAGTAAAGACATTAGTCATAATTGGAAAGTAATAAGTGGAGCCCAAGTTAAATACCAGCAGGATTTGCATTCGAGTTCAGATTGGAGACAGAACTTGGAATTTGATTTCCAGTGTTATTTGGATTGAAATCTTGAGGGAAACCAGTCGACCAGTCATTGAAGAAGAAGTCATCAAATTCATATTTTCTGTCAAACGCACTTGGTGAATCTTGATATTCAGAAGTACCACTGGATCTTATCTCGTTAACATTTGTCGTTGAACCATTTCCGTTACCTCCCATTTCATTTAACAGTTTGTCTTCTTCGTTCAGTCTATTTTGTGACTGTGAAACGGTTGATAATCCAGATGGAACAGCGGAAGATGCATCGAAGATATTACCGGATTGAAATGCCTGCTGGTATAAAGTAGGTGGTTGATTGGATGTTAGCTGCTCTGGTAAGGCAGCAGTCTTGCCGTTGCTTGAAGAATCCGCTACGTAATCTGGAGTATTTTGCTGTAGTGGTACATGACGGAGTTGCTGTTGCTGCTGAAGGTTCTGGTGCTTCTTCTGCGGCTGTTGATAACGTTGATCATGTTGCTGTTGCTGCTGTTGATGCTGAACTTGCTGTTGTTGTTGTTGGAGACGCTGTTGCTGCTGTTGTTGCTGCTGTAGTTGCTGCTGCTGCTGATGTTGCTGTTGTTGCTGCTGCTGTTGTTGCTGCTGTTGTTGCTGCTGCTGTTGTTGCTGCTGTTGTTGTTGTTGCTGCTGTTGTTTCAGGGGACGAGGCTGTTGGGGTTGGATGTGTTGGGTCTGGTTACTCATAGGAGGAGGGGCCATTGGCTCAGGAGATGTCACAGTGGATTGCTGGTTGGAGTTGAGCATATAAGGTGGCAAGAACCTTCCAAAGATTTTCATATCCATCTGATCCATTGGACCTGGAAGATATCTGCTTTCCATAGACGTGTTTTGATCCAAGACATTTTGCTGTTGCTGGTCATATCCAGCCGGGTTGGTTTGATTGTTTGATGCGTTTATCTCACTAGTGATAGGTATGTTCAGGTTGATTCCAGTTGCAACACCATCTATGAAGTTGACACCATCCATAGCGGTCAAGTCAACCGGATTTTGGACATAATTAGCAGTGCCTTCAGCTGTACTCTGTAGAGGTTTGCCGTTAGACACATCAATATCGGAATACTGATCTTTGTGTATTTGCTTCTGTTGCTCTTGCTCAAACTTAGTTTTACCTGCCTGTGGAGTTATAAACTGAGCGGTTGGGATCTCATGATTAATACTGGCCTTTGCTGTCTTTCTGTTTAATTGCTCGAATAACGCATTCAAGATATTATAGGTTCTTTTGGCTGCCATACTGCTATCTTTTAATATATCCAACACCCTTTTCCCATTTTCTGCATCTTTCTTGATTGCAATATATTCGGGATCAAAATCACCGTTTCTATTGATTGGTGGAGCAAAATGGACATAGTATACTAAACATGCAACCGAGAAGAAAATAGTATAGATTGAAAACCAATATGAACCACTTAACATTTTTTTATCAATCATATCTTCTGCCAATTTCACAACAACTCTAGCAACATTGATACAATTTTTGGCCTTTTCAATTGACTTCAAGTCATCAGAAGTCATTTGTCTGGTAGTAAAATCAGTTGAAATATAATGGATAAATGGTCTATACAAGATAATCTTCACATGCAAATATGAAATATGCAACAATCTGTTGGCTTTCAAATATTGAGAAGATGGTTCCACTCCTGGCTTTAGTTCAAGTGGCAATTCATTAATCCAATCTTGTAATTCCAACTCCAACTTATAAACAATGTCATGTGCTAATAATTCTGGCCTTTCTCTATTACCAACCTTTCTTGTCTTGATTGGATATAATTTGGTGACGATTTCTTTCATCAAGAAAATCACTTTAGTATGGGCATTGGCAATACCAGCACTTGATAATCGATCACTTTGTCTGTCAAACATATACCTGTCTACGGTGATGTTCTCATCATCCAATTCCAAAGGCATATCTTGATCAAAATCATCCTCGCTAATAGTTCTTGGCAAACCCAACATTGTATTAACATAAATATCCATCTTGTAAATGGTCCAAAATAATCTCTTTCTAATTTCCAATTCGATTGGATTGAAGGGATAATCTAACTTCCTATGCAACCCTTCTCTTAGGGCAGCTCTTAATGCAATACCAATATAGGCATAACACGTGGACAATCTTGCAGAACATTGTAAGAAGATAATCAACATAACAATTGTCTGAATTCCATACGTGTCTCTTGTATCAGTAATATCAATCAATTTTCTGGCTGCAATAAAATATTTGTAACCTTCATCCTCAAAAACGTCACTATCAGGGTCATCATCTATTCCATTTTGAGAATCATGTGTCTGCTCATCACTTTTGAAGAACAAAGCTCCACATGCCATAACAGAATATACCAAAGGAAGGAATCTTTGCTGCTTGTTGGTATATTGACCAGGATCAGTATCATATAGTTCATTCAAATCTTCAATGAATGCTGGTCTATGATAAAATCTAAACAAAACACATGCATTTTCCCAAGTTTTGGTAATTAATTGGAAAGCAATTTCACGAGGTGGTAAAATAATCTTGATTTCACGCCCCATATTGGATTCATAGGAACGATCAGTTGGTCCAAGCACAAGAGGACTTGCAACTGGTTCTCTCTGTATAGGTGGAGATGTCTGTTGAACAGTTGGCGAAGCAGATATCTTTGGTATAACAGGAACCGGCACATCAGGTAGCGAATAGTATTCTTTTGCAATTGAAATGCTGCTATTTTTGGAATCATCAACTCCCCTTTCTCTTAAACTGTTTAAAGCCGTTATCAACTTCATTGGATTGATAGGTTTTGGGTTATCATTCAAATCTGTCAACTTAATATCCGGAATTAACCTGTGTAAGACATCATCGTATAGTTTTAGTCTGTCGGTAATTTTTGCCATCAGTTCGGGATTTTTCAATGCAACTGTTGCCGCAATTGACGGATTTGAAGTATGTGACTGACTATCATTTGAAGTTGAGCCTGCATTGGACTTCTTTTTTGTCTTTGTTGGTCTATCATAAGTGCACTCATAACTGTAGACTGTGCAATGTATACAAGGCAGATCACCAGAACATTTGATTTTAAGTTTTCTACATCTATCGCAGGCTCTAACAACTCTTCTTCTTTTTTGCAATACCGTAGTTAATGGGCCTTCAAGATGTGAAGGCATAATGATCTTTGGAGGATTGCCATTATTTGAACTCTTCGGCTGCATCGTTGGATTTGAGGTATTGTCTGGCTTCACTTGGCCGGATGTGCCTGAAGATGAAATTCTGATTGAAGTTGAGGCCGGTGCCATTGATGACGATGAGGAGGAAGAAGCAGCGGACCCCATAGAATGTGCCGCAAGAGGAACCGGATTGAGCTTTCTTTTCCCCATAGCGATACTGACAAATAAGATGACTTCTAACACTTAGCAGACTCCCACTCTGTTCCTACTTCAAGCACTTTAAATTACTCTTGATTGAATCAATCTTGGTGGGGAATTGCTATAGCACTAATGGCCAAAAGGATATTTTCTCGCGAGCTCTCTCTTCCGCTCTTCTACCGCACAGACTTAGCTCCACTTTTAAGTAATGAGGGACGACAGAAAAAAACGTCGCTATCGACTCCAGCTTATCCGACTTCGCCGTTCCGCGGGGTTTCGACTACATTTTTGTGATGGATCTGGAATCTGGCATGATCTATCTACTTCCAGATGAACGGAGCCTGTTAGATCTAGTTTAATCTTTCATGCACTATTTCTGAAATCATAGTTGACGTATGTGTATTTATAAAGTAAGCTATAAAAATAAAAAATAAACTTTTTGTCCCATCCCGCTGAACCAATGAAAATCAGGCTAGTAAATTAATTATCGGAAGAAAAAAACCCTCTTTGTCTGTTGAATATTAAATAAAAAAAAAATGATGTACCTATTGAAAATATAAACCTATTGAAATTAAAAATGTTGTTATCTCTGTTGTTGTGTTGCTATCTATATATTGTAGCTTGAAAATGATACTATAATGCATCGACCAAAATTTGGCACATTCTATATCTTCTCATTAAATTCGCTGGCTGTCTCGTCAGACTGACTTTCTGAATCAGAACTAGCCTCACATTGATGAGCTTTTGAAATTCCTCTGTCTCTCGATGAACCCCTTGCAGATTTTCTCTGTCTTGGTCTTCTTTCGAATTCGAATGGACTTCCACCAAATGGAGGTGGGGGAGGTGGAGCATGTCTACCTTGGAATCCACCAAATGGATGATGATCAGTATCAAATCCTGGGTGGTGGTGATGGTGCATATGATGGCCATGTCCGTATGGGAAACCGCCGAATTCTGGATTTGGTGGTGGTGGTGGGGGATGACCTCCATGCATTTCAAACTGGCCTCCTATATCTGCTCTATGAAATGGAGGTGGTGGTGGTGGACCTCTATGATGTCCAAATCCATGTGCACCAGGCATGGAGAAATAGCTTTCATGGAAGTGGCCGAATGATTGCCTTGGACCAGCAAATGGATCAGGGAAATGTCTTCTACCAGAATGATGATGAGCTTCTCTGAAACCGTGTGGATGCCCAAAATCTCCAGCTGGTGGTGGTGGAGGTGGTGGAGGTTGGTGATGATGATGATGATGAATCCCTTTGAACTCAAAGTCGCTGCGAGAAAAATTTTCGCGTGGGTGACATCTTCTTCTTTCGTTTCTTGGAGTGAACTCCTTTTCCTGATGTTTTCTTTTCAAAGGAGCTTTAGGCTTTTCTGGCTCGTCAGATGAATTTTCTTTCTCGGAAGATTCCGTTTCAGAAGAAACTTGATCTCTTTCATAAAGGATGGAGGCAATCTCCTTGAATAGCTCGTGCAAATCCTCGGTGCTTAAATTCTTTAGCTCTAAGATGGACATATTGCGTTGAAGAATGAAGTAAACAGTTGATTTGTATTTTAGCCTGCAACAAAATAAGAGAGTTCTGAGAAGGAAAAATTGCGCAATATTTATACTGGATGGAATGCTTGAATAGCAACAATAAATTTTGATGGCATGCATGATTTGTGGGTATTACACCGGAAGATAAGGGGTCATTCACCGAGAACTGAAAGCCGCCGAGTAGTCTTCAAAGACCGAAAGGAGGCTGTCGCCTTAAGTTATCCTTAGCAAATTTTGATAATACTTTGTCTGAAATTGGTTAGCTCAAACAAGTACAAGTTGTTATTGGGTCATCAAGCATGCACTCCATAGTTTTCTTTCTTCCAGCATCTTTAATCAAGTTGGGATTTGGATTTAAAGAAGGAAAGGAATGACAGTAGAAGGCGAAGTGCGGGAGTTATGATGAAATTAATTTCCACAGGGCTATTGTTCTCCCAAGCTAGCCGGCCTTCCAAAACCAAGTTTGATCGCCACTGTCTTGAAATGCCGTGAAATGGTATTGTCTGACAAAAGTTACCACTAATTCCAGTCCCTGGAATGAAATATGTTTTGGCGTTTTTTAATAGCAACATTACTGTTTGAATTTGTTGGCAAATAGTTACAGCCCATGGCAGTAATATTTTTTGTTTTATTTGGCCATTCCCACGCGTTGAGTTGGATATGTTCTTCGCAATCCGTTGGGGTTTTTTCAAAATTGGGCTTGTATGTAGATGACTTTTCAGACCTACATTCATTAAATAAATAACCTAAAGAAATACATTAGCGAGGTTTGATGGGACAGGAGGGGTGTTCTTCGCAGATTCTCCTTCGTTATATTCGTCAAGAAGAATTCTCGACGTAACATTATCGCCTTCTAGCGTCGATAGTCTCACAAACCTATGATTGAAGTTTCGTCGGCCCTTAGGCATGTTTCCGCTCTAATTAGAGCAGCTCAAACTATTGACAAATCTCGCTACACTATGGTAAACAAGATAAACTTTTTTCTGGTTGTGAGCAACCCCCTTTTGTCCAATTCATTACTATGATAAGATCTATATATGAAGGGGGGTGGGTACCTCTTTTGCAAAAATTAAAGCTATAAAAATTCGGAACCCCATCCGAAAGTGTCACACAGTATCTATGGAGGGGTATTGAATGGGTATTGAATATCGCGAATGGCAGTTACATTAGCATTCCCTGAGTCATCTTGCTAGAACATATCCCCCTCTCTTCTGTCAGACATTCTCATCTGTAGGCTTACTTCAGAAAGTTCCTGCCATGTTGGCAAAGGAGTTTTCGGGAGTATCTTAAATGCATCATTTGACTATTTATGGATAGGTAATCGGATAACCTGGTAATTAGACCATCTACCGGTTAGCACACTTTCTTTATTGGCTAGAGTTTATTATACTAAAGTCAAAAGGTGAAAAATTACTGAGGAGCGAAATTCCTATTGGTCGGGAACATGGAGCCAGGTCATTCAAGATCGCACCCCTCCCTGGGTAATACCCCTCACTTGAGAGAAGATTCATTTTTTTGTATAGACATTTTGTGTGTTTCACTATTATAGGGTGTGTCAACATCAAATGAGAGCTCGATTAGTCTATTTTACTATCACAAATATTCCATTTAACTGAAGGATACTACCACCTAATCACCTTGTGAGATTTGATTCACCATATCTTAATGTGTAGACCGTTTTCTCACGGTATAATAGTCCCAATTGGGAAGCCGGGTCTTTCTTTTTGACCCATATAATAATTTTATAAATTCTAAAATGTTAAAAGCTTACACTATACACCCCATTAACGGGTTATTGACCGCCGTTTTTACGAAACTGTGAAAAAGAAATGTGATCCGGGTGCACGGCTGCACTAAGAAGAAGGGGTGTAAGAACAATAATTTTTTTAATTTTTTTACTGAACGGCTCTATTTTTAATGCGATGTCCATTTGAACGTCTTTTTGTTAAGAATTGTATTGCCTACACCTATTTATGTACAATCAAGGTGAGTCAATAAACAAAAATCTATAAATATCTAGTAAACTCCTCCTAATCATTCTTTTGGTTTCGCTGTTTCTCTTCCTATTCTAGCTTATTTTTTTTAAAAGTTCTTTCAATAACAATTCATATATCACAAAATGTTCTCTGGTAAACCACAAAACGACCAAAATAGCGCAGAATCAGATGCTTCCAAGGCTAAATTAAACTATGGTGCTGAAAAGGAAAAGCAAATCATGAACGAAATTAGAAGTGCTAACTCTGGAAAGTCTTTTAGCTCTGTCTTTGAAACTACAATTGGTGGAAGTTACTTTAACCTTTCATGGAAGAAGAATTAGAGGATAATCAATATCGTTTGGTCAATCCCTTAGTGCTAATCATATAGTACATCTCAATGAGTTCGCAAGTTTTTTTTTTACATAATTTTCTAATATAATTTTAGTCGTGAACTTTTCTTGTTCATACGATCCTTATTTTAAAAACTATTTACCTCACGTAAACTTTCGGAGTTGAGTTTTCACCTTTGGTGACGGGGGCTCTTCCTAATCCAGTAATTAACGGCTTTCCACGCTTAAATATTCAGATTCGGCATGGTATCCATAAAACTGAACTCCATCTCCGTCAACTAATATCCTTAATTAACCATATAGAAGTGATAAAACATGAATATCGGGAAAAAAGAAAAACCAGAATGTGCCCATAGATTATAAGTTTCCTAAATTAAGATTTAGCCAAAAATAAAATCAAAGGAAAAGATCTGTGAAATAAAGATAAAATGAATAATAAAAAGAAACGACCAGAGTGAGGATTGAACTCACGATCTCCCGATTAACAGTCGGATGCCTTAACCAGCTTGGCCATCCAGTCGGTTTTACGCGTTCGAGAAATTATTCTCGGACCATATTCTTCGAAAGGTCCAAAACAAAAACATTCCGTTATCTTCCTTTTTCATCCTTTTTTTTATCTTTTATTAGTTCAACTTTCAGGAATTTCTACTGGCTAGGATTTTCTCTCTTGTCTTCTATGTGATCCATCGTGGTTCTCTTTATTGATTGTCTGTTAGTGCCGGTGAAGTAATATCCAGAGCTATTACTAGTACTTGATGATTATAGCTTTGATTTCGAAAATAAACTGAAAAAGTGGAATTAGTCAAGTTCCGGAATTTACATTAGTTATATTTTAACTTCTCTAACCCAATCTAAGTTAAGAAACTAAACTATAGAGCACTTCTTATCAGTTTTGTACTTGAGTAATTACTTTTTAGATCTGCCCTTAGAGAAGTACAAATCAGATGATATGTCAACGCAACGAAAACACGTTTACAAAAAGGCAACCAAATTATTCACAATTAGCGAAGTTCTACAAAACTTTAAGCCAGAGTCCTCCATGATTACTTATAATCATTCAATTGAATTATTCGAGAAAGCAGACTTGGGTTAATATGGGTCGATGAATCAAAACTCATAAAGTATTGCTATCACTCGATTTAGTTTGCAATCGTAGACAATTTACATCAGATCAGACAAGATAATCACATGATCATGTACCAATTGTTTACTACGTGAAATTCTCTACAAGAAGCCTTAGTATTTTCAGATTGCTGCCTCCCTATCCATCACAGGTGATCTTCAATATAAAAGAGGCAGAGAAGAGAAGTTGAAAAAAGTCTCCTACGTTCATTGAAGGTGCGAAGTCATGATTTCGAGACTTTCAGAGACGGCGATTTCTAGTAGACAGATAACATACAATAAAGAATTCAGTCTAATTTTGATTAACCACCTCATCAATTACCATATCTTTAGAGTATTTGCACTTCATTGAGAAATGGTGAGACTGTCTGTTTCTGGTATAATATCCAGCATTGTAGCTGTTACTTGCTTGATACAGCCAGTTTTTGGTGTGCTCAAGGATGAAATTTTCAAGATTGATTGGCAAGTTGTTCAGATAGGTGTTCCGTTTGCATCTGCAATATTAAAGGATCATGTCGTATTATTAACTGATGCCGATGTACTAGCTGTGTTGGACATTAACACAGGAAAAGTTCGTTCCAGATACCAGTCAGATGAACAATTGTTGAGCACTTCTCAGCTTCTTGGAGATTGGAACAACCACATTGTTACTGCTTTCAATCATGAAACTGGGAGATCAAGGTTAACGATATGGTCAATAGAAGAAGAGGTAAGCTTTGTTGACAAGGAAATTGACTTTGACAGCGACATCATTGGATTGTTTGCAAACGATGATGGAAATCTAATGATTGTCGATAAATTCGGATCATTGTTTAAACTTGATAAGACTATGCAATTGAGTCAAGTATTATCAAAACAGGACGAAGTCTATGAGAAAGTTGAATATGTACCATTATCCGGAGGACCATTGGCGATAATTATAACAAATAAGGCTGGAAAATCATTGTTTTACGCCTTCCAAGATCAAGGCGAGATTGATCTCAAGCCTTATATTTCTGACATCAACGGTCTTGGAAAGACTGATTCGGTGAATAATCCCGATGGAAGTTCAGTAATCATTGCCAAGAATAGAAAGTTCGACAAGATTGTATTCAGCAAGAGTGTTTCCTTTGATTCAAGTGATGACAGTTATTCGACCTTTGGAGGCGATTACAACAGTGATGATCTAAATGAATTGCTTCAAACTTGGAAATCATCTACTAAAGATGGAGAAATTTTACTTGAAGACTTCAAGGTGCTGAATGGAAATGTTGGCTTTTTGACCGTTTTTAAGAATAATTCCATTCATTACAACATCAATGACAAGCTCATTTGGAATAGAGATGAGGAATTATCGAAGATAATCGATGTTTTGGTTATAAATACACACGAAGAATTGGGAACCACTGCAGAGGATGCCAAATTAGAGAGTAAACTGAATATATTCCAAGCCTATATTCATAGATTGAAGCGCAATTTCCATTTGATTTTCAGTGGTGAAGCAGAATCAATTGACTTTGACAAACACTTTGGATATTCCAAAGTTTTAGTTGTCTTAACTTCTAATGGTGACATCCGTGCTTTTGATACTATTAAAAAGAATTCCACATTGGAACAAGAACTTTGGGCACTCAGTACCCACAATGATAAACTCAAGAGTCTTCTATATGTCCACGACCAACTTCTTGTTGTTGACGAAGAGGGAAAAATACATAAAGTGGACATTGAGAATGGGCAATTGTTTGATCCAGATATTGCTTTCTATAGAAATCATTTTAAGGTTATTACCACTCCAGAAGGAGACTATAAAGCAATTCAAACAGAATTAGAAGATTTCTACCATGTTCAAGAATCTGAAAACAAAAAGAGCCTAAAAGGATTAGAGTTTATCAAGGGAAAAGATCAGAAGGATTCATGGGCTTATGAAGTGGAAGACCCAGAAAATGAAGAGATCATCAAGCTCACACAGAGAAGTTATGATAATGATCATGTTGCCTCAAATGCTATCATTTTGGGAACAAGAAAAGTTTTATACAAATATCTCATTCCTAATACCTTTGTTGTTACGGTTTACAACAAGTCAACCAAGGATCTAAAATTCCAATTAGTCGATTCTATTACTGGAGAAATTTATAAAACGTTTATGAGTACAACCAACAATCCTGACTCATTACAAGTTTTATTCGAGGAAAATTTCATTATTTTCATTACTAACGAAATAGGAGAATTTGATTCAAAGATTACAGTGGTCGACCTTTTCGAATCCTTGACACCTGATTTAAAGAAAGCTATAGATAGTGTTGATTACTCCTCAAAAAAATCACCAACAGTCATTCCTGAATTTTCAACAAGATCATACATTCTTCCTGCAAAAGTCAATCTGATGACAATAACTAAGACTAAATACAACATAGCATCAAAATGGATCTTATTCCAACTTGATACCGAAGAAATAGTGGCAATACCTAGATCCTTACTAAGTGGTAGAAGGCCATATGATGAACTTGACAAAGCTGAGAAATTGGAATTCCAATTCTTAAAGTATGAACCAGTAATTCATATTTCTGATAAATTAGTGTTGACTCACTACAGAAAGTTAATGTCAAAGAATGATTCAAAAAATATTTTAATTTCTGTTCCAACTGAACTTGAATCTACATCAATGATTATTTCAGCAGGTTTGGATCTGTTTGTTACTTTAGTGAAACCATCTGGTTCATTTGATTCAATGACAAGTGATTTCAACAGAGTTATATTACTTATTACAATTGCAATTTTAGTCATTGGAATTATGGTTGCCAAGCCAATGGTTGAATCAAGGCAGTTGAGGAGTATTTGGCAAATTAAAATGTAGCGTTTGTTGCTATTCTTGTATATGATTTTCTTAAACATACTCCAGCATTATTTATGTTCAATAACAAAACTCAATACATTTTATATTCGTAATCCATCTTCTAAGTTATTCGTTGAAGTTTGCGTTTATTAATTTACATAATATTTATTATACATTTGCTTTAAAAGTTTATAGCCCCTTATTTTCTCTTCCTTTCTTTTCTCTTGTTTCCGTTGAGCTCCATATCCTTTGTACAATCAGGACAATACCAGATTCCTTGAGGTGGTTCTTTCAATCCCACACAATCATAATGAAACCATTCATATTTACAATTGGAATTATCACAAGCAATCATATTGCCATAGGAAACCTGTTGACAGAAACAATATAATTCATCCTCTTCATTACCTGTATTATTTCCACTTCCATTTACAGGTAATCCACTTCCTCCAGCAATACCATGACTTAGAGGATGAAGTGGTACCTTAGGTATATTAACAGTTCCGGAAGCACCATGATCAAGCATTTTCTTTCTTGAAGAGCCACGACCTAAATCCATATATGAATCATCCATATCAACATCGGATGCCAAATCTTCAGTTTTCATTCTCTTCTTCAATGAAAGAGAAGATGCAGATGATGGAAGAGGAGTTCCAGATAAGCCTCTAGATGAACCAGATGGTGAACCGTTCAAGATACCAGCAGGTAAGGTGATCACTGGACCTCCATTTGAATTTGTTGATATTCCAATACCACTACCATAATTGTTTCCAACTGGAGTCTCCTGTCTTGATTTCATTCGTTGATGCTTGAGTTTTCTATATGAACTCTCATTCAAAGAAGTTGATGATATCTCACTACTTAAAGCATCCATAACTTCAGCTCCTTCTTCATCTGATTCAGAATCAACACCTAATATATGAGGTATAACTCCATCTTGCTCCAGTCTCTCAATATCTTTCTCCAACCGGGTCAAATGTTTAGCCACTAAGAATAATGCAGTATTGGCCAAGACACATTTTTCCTCCTGTAATCTCAGAGATTTTTCAAAATCTTCGTTAATCTTTGAGTAAGATTGATCTTCTCTAGGGTGCTTTACAAGGGAGCCATGTTCTTTAATATATTTATGGAGTTGGGAGTCCCTTTGTTGTATCTTCTTTTTAAAATCATAAGCTTTTAAGTCCTTGTCTCTCAGTTCTTCAAGTAAATAAACTAGCTCCGCTGGCAAGTTGGACAAATCTTGGCTGTAAGACTCCAGAACGGTAGAAGCATCCATTTTGGCACACTTTCAGTCTATATGATATTTCTACGTGGCTTTGTACCTAACAACGGTATAAATTAAATTCAAGTACATATTCTTAATACAAAAGAAACTATATCACTAGATAATCTCCGTGGGCGTTGAAGTAAGAAAATAGATCAGTTAGAACATCCTTACACCACTAAAAAATACATACAACATAAAAATGTGTTGTATTTCTTGGCTGTGTTATGTTTACTGAAATGTTAGACCCGTATCTGACAATATCACACTGTAATTAAAACGGCATCTGAAGCCAAGTGGAACGTCTTTCTAAAGTCGGAATTCTTATCTAGCATCTACCAATCTGAACAAGATGGTTAGGAATATGGTTGCCCATCCACATCTTATCCTTCAAACAAGTAACCTTGCAGGTGAGAGGTAGTTGCAATTGACTCTAAAGTAGATAAAAATATTTTATCACACTGGTAGAATTTGTTTGAGAACGCCTAATAAACTTGTTAATTGAACCACTATTAAATATTAACATAATTTTCAAGGGTGTAAAAGCACAAAAAAAAAAAAAAAGAAGGAAAACAATCCAAAAATAAGGTATCACACATTTTAGTTTTGTAGATTAAACCTCAAAATCGTAAGATTCTCTTACACACACCCACAGACATTCAAAGAAACATTTCCTTAATTAAAGGTTCAAACCTGTTTGTAACCGGCAGGTTTTCTGACATCGGTCATATCAGAAACAAGGTTATGAAGATTTCCATATCTGCTTCTTTTTGGTTTTTTCACATGGGATAAATCTCTATGACTTCTGTTACAATACAAGAACATGTACATTCCAAAGACAGCAAGAATGACACAAGTTGGAATTGCCATAACGATATAATAAATGCTATCATCTTCGGCACCTGCTTGATCTTGAAGTTCCCTATCCAACTTTGTGTTTTTACTAACAATTGATTTTCTTTGAAATTTGACAACAATATTATCTGAATCAAGCAAGCTAAAGTTTTCATCATCGATTGTATCTGGTTGGATTGCAATTAGAACCTTTTTATATTCTGCTCCGGCAAGCCATTCATCATCAATTTCAATTGGGAAGTATCCATCCACATTAGGAACCCAACTTGAAGAATAAAATGCACCTTCAACATCTCCATATAATGCATCTGCATGGTTCAAAGGATCAAGCTTTGGATTTTGAGGCTTTGCAAATTCTAAATCTCTCTTTCTCATACCTTTATCATTTTTTGTTTCAGTAATATATGCAAAATGAATTTTAACATTTTCAGCATCTGGGAAATAACGTGTAAACCATGTCATAAAATAAACTTGACCTAATTTCAAAATTGAATTCTCTTTTGGAGTACAGAAAGGATCCGATTTTTTAGTTCCACCTGGTCCCTTTTTCTTATAAAGATCAGGAATACATCTCATCAAAGGATTTAAAGAAACATAGGTCTCATCTTCTTCGATCCAAACAACTTCTTTATGAACATCGTTATCTTTTAGATTATGAGCCTTCAAATCGGCCTGATTATGGATGATTGTAGTTGCTGTTTGGAAATATGTTTTAAGATTAGGTTTGCCATCTTTAACTTTACCATTTTTCATCTTTGGTTTTAAAGTCTTTGGAGATCCATCATCCTTTAAAGAGACCCAAGGATCCAAAGGATCGGTAGTTAAAGGAGGTTTTGCACTGAACGTGATTCCACCAATAACTGTTGGTCTAACAACTTCAACAATCGATTCATAGATAGTTCTATGCCATGGAGCTGGACCTTCTTCTTCTTCTTCAGTATATAAACCATGTTTTTTCATCTGTTCCTTAGCATACTCTTTGTCAACAACCACTTTTTTTCCTCTCTTATGTAGATAACTACCTTTAAACGAAGGATCCGTTGGTTCCGGGAATGGACTATCCATATAAGAGATTGCAGGGGTTGGAATACTTGTCTGTTCAGGAGCTACCACCAAATTTGCCTGTTTAATGAATTCAAGAATACCCGCATTACAAACAGATGTTGATCCAATCAACATCAAGCAAAAAGACGAAGAAACTCTCATCGTGTTCAATTGTTGTGATCAATCAAAGTATGTGCAAGAAATAGAGATTTTCTGATCTAACCAGTGAAATGAACTAAAAAAAAGGCAAAAGAAAACAAAGACACAGATCGAGATTCAAAATACAACCTGTAAGTGTAAGTCAGTACAGGTAGGTACACACACACTGCAGCGGGATTTCCACTTCAACATCCAGAACAACCGTACACATTGAATCCATCCATCTCGGCCCGTTCATTGATTAATTTATCAATTTTCTCCCTCTTTCTCTCGTTCCCAGGTAAAACAGGTCGACGCGCCTATTTTCCACATTACGTCATCCCATCCCTCTCGTGCGCTTCTATGAGAGTGCATCTCCCGAACGACGTGTAGTGTCGCGTTATTTTCTGTGCAGTTTTGCGGTGTGAGGCTGTTTTTTTTGGGGGGAAAGTTTGATGGACGATACGCTTTCTCTTGTACATTTTACTTCATTACCTGTTCTTTTCTCTTTAGCGTAGTGTTCTTGTTGTTATTTGGGAGGGATTTTCTTTCTCTTTTTCTTTTCTTTTGATTCAAGGTTTGATCATTATTGTTGCTGTGTTATATCAATCCTTCTAGCACCAACTTATATCTCTGCAATGGCTAGAACAAATGCCAGGTTGATAAGATTTGCAATCTTTGCCACGGTGTTAATCCTCTGTGGTTATATCCTCACAAAAGGATCTTCCACATCCTATTCAGTTTCTCAAGGTTCATCTTCTGTTGCCAAAGTTACCGATGAAACAGCTGCTTCCGTTGATACCTCCTCATCTGACTCCAAAAAATCATTATCCTCAGGCGACAAAGAAAAGGCTACTTTCGTTTCCCTTGCAAGAAATTCTGATTTATGGGAATTGGTTGGATCAATCAGACAAGTTGAGGATAGATTCAATCATCAATTCCATTATGATTGGGTTTTCTTAAATGATGAAGAATTCAATGATGAATTTAAAAGAGTTACAACAGAATTATGTTCAGGTAAGACACATTATGGTGTTATTCCACATGAACAATGGAGTTTCCCATCATGGATCGATACTGAAAAAGCTGCTAGAACAAGAGAAGAAATGAAACAAAAGAAAATTATTTATGGTGATTCAATTCCTTATAGACATATGTGTAGATATGAATCAGGATTCTTCTTCAAACATCCTATATTGGATAACTTTGAATGGTATTGGAGAGTTGAACCAGGTATTAAAATCTTTTGTGATGTTGATTATGATCTTTTCAAATTTATGAAACAAAATAATAAAATCTATAGTTTCACTATTTCTTTACCAGAATATAAAGAAACAATTCCAACACTTTGGGAAACTACAAAACAATTCATAAAAGAATATCCACAATATGTTGCAGAAAATAATTTAATGGATTTCATTTCAGATGATGGTGGAGTTTCTTATAATGGTTGTCATTTCTGGTCAAATTTCGAAGTTGCATCTTTAAATTTCTGGAGAGCAGAAGCTTATCAAAAATATTTCGAGTATTTGGATCAAGCTGGTGGATTTTTCTATGAAAGATGGGGTGATGCTCCAGTTCATTCAATTGCTGCAGCTTTATTCTTAAGTAAGGATCAAGTTCATTTCTTTGATGATGTTGGATATTTCCATGTTCCATTCAATAATTGTCCAATTGATGAAGGCATAAGAAAGAAGAAGAAATGTATGTGTGCTCCAAAGGATGATTTCACCTTCCATGGTTATTCATGTACTCCTAAATTCTACAATATTATGGGTTTAAAGAGACCATCAGGTTGGGAAAGATTCTCTGGTTAGTAGTATTTATATATACATAGACAATTACTGTTGTACATTTTGTTATTTCTTCCCCATTGTTATCTTTTTTTTTTTATTTTTTGTTGTTATGTGATTTGTAATATTTGTACAGATTTTTCAATGTATTCAATTATAAGTCTTGTAAACGTTTTTATTATTTACACATCTTAAGATTATTATTACCATTTCAATACTATTTTGTTGATACTTGCAACTTCATTTCTGACGATCTTATTAAACCCTATTTTTCTGTTTCATTAAACAATCAGTGTAAAGCTTCTCTCACATACACACACACACACCCCGATGAACAACACATATAGAGAATATTCGCTTACTAATTGAGCTACCATTATAATACAGGGTATTTAAATACAAATAAGTAACAAACTGATAACATTTCCATTAAAATGATCGATCGCACTTTATTTTTATCAAAATTCTAGTTTTGAAAGCTCGGCGGAAAATCAAAATAAACTTCAATGGTAATTACTACTTTGTAAGTCGAGAGAGAATCATTACAAAATCTTGAAGGTAAGAGGATACCTATTCACTACACTAGAATCGGACCATTGAGAGCCCAAAAGTAATGCTTGACGAATCATGAGTCATCCTTACAGCTGATTGCAATCCCACACATCTCAGAAGAGGTTATTCTCAATCAATTGACTTCCAATCTGTTCAATGGCCAACAGCTATTCTACGAACAACGATTGCTTGCACTCCCCTAAACACCCACTCAATCGCTTATCCCACATTCTAGCTTATCGACGCGTCTTCCCTGTCATTTCCGTCTCCGGCGATCCCCACCCCCCACACAATTTAGACTTCGCGAAACCCAATTTTTCCGGGTGAATTGATAGAGGCAGAGAGACAGAGGATTGAAACTTAACGGCTTCAACGATGGAGGAAAGAAGGAAAAGCAAGGGAGGGCAAAATTTATTCAAATAAGAAGGATAGATATTTTTTGGTTGTTCAGAGATTGTCAGTCTAAATTGTGAGAGATCATATCACTCTCTCATTCTTGTCTTTTATTCTCACTCGGTGTTAATTTTTCAAATTCAAACTGAGTCGTCCGATAGTTTTTTTTGAGTTGTACAGCTTTTAGTTTCAATTCCCTTGTTACATTTTTTTGTTTCTTTTTAACTAATTTTCAGAGATATGTCAGATACTGAGATTGAGTCGACTTCAACCATAACTCAAGTCAATATAGATCTTGTTTTGGAAACTTTGGAAGAGTCTTCCATTGAATGTTTTGAAAGCAAGGATTTCATTTCATTTTCAACAATTTTGGATATCCATTTGAGTGATCCAACAATTTATACAGAAGATGAAAAAATACTGGTTTTAACTAGATTACTTGAGATTTTCCATTCCAATCATGAATTGTTATATGAAGTTGGTTGGGACCTTCCTGGGTTTTTAGCCAATTTCCTTCTACTTTCTAGTCCTCCAAATGGTAAATTGAGAGAGGATAAATGTACCGTTACATGTATGAAACTTTTCGAATTGTTGGCAAATTATGGAAATCCAAAGGAGTTATTACTCAGTTGTAGTGAGTTACTGGGTAATTTAAAGCAGCAAGAGATCAATGATGAAGTGGAGGATCCATATATGAGACGACTTGAAAATTTACGTGCCCTTAGAGTTTATTCCATAAGCTTCCATTGTATACTTGAAGTTATCAATTCATGTTTGAAAAGAAATAGTACTCTTTATCCATCCAAATTTTTGGGTATGGTTCTCTCACAGTTGATCAATTTTATAAATCTAAATCCTTCAAATTCTTCTCAACCAACAATAGTTAGAAGGCTATATGCATTCATTAGAGATTATATTCCTCCGGATTTTCCTAGTACCAATGAACTTGAACCCCAAGAGATGGAGAAACTAGTTGATGATGAAAATTACTTGCAGAGAAAGCTTATAGTGATGGCTTTCTCTAGTTCACTTGAAGTGGCCATGATGAGATTACCATCCCAATTGTTATGCGATATTTTTCCAAGCTTGTTAAAGGCAACAGTTGATCCTGGTGATGATTTGCCATATTCAGATTCTTATGAGCTAATAGGGAAATTCATGACTTTAGGACTGTCATTGGATTTGGAGTATGATACTTTTTATCACCAAGAGGTCGAAAAAAGTATCAAACTATTTCAGGATTCAAAACGACAACTTCTTTCAAGTGAAGATATTCTTCAAGTTGTTGTTGAGCACTATAATACAACTCTTTTTAGAGAAAAAATTCCTAAGGAGATTCCATCTCTTGCTCCAGCTGTGGCTATTTTCATGTATACCTACTCTAAGTTTGTTGAAAAGGTTGACTTTAAAGATAATGATTATCCATTCATGGACTTGGTGAAATTACAACTTCGACTCCTAGTTCCTGCCATTCTGAAATCAGACTTAACTAATCTTACATTAATATCCGCATTGATGACACTAAGTTTGAAATCCTTGGATAGTAAGTCATTATCAACAACAAATAGAATAGGTTTAACCAATCTAAAACCGGATGAGAAAAATATTATTTATACATACTTGCAAAATCTAACGGTCTTAGTATTGAACTCACATAATAAACAAATGATCAAGCTTTATTATACATTGTTAGTTAAAGTGATGATGTTTTTGGATGAATCTGAGTCTTACTCTTTCTTAATTGATTGTATTAGAAATTCCCCACCATTCCCTGGTTTCCAATCGGCTATCATTGGAATCTTGAAGGATTTGATGAGGTGGAATAGGTTCATGCCAGAACAAGAAAATCCTTTAATTGATTCCCTCAAGGACTTGAAAGTTAATGAAGTCACAAATCAAGCTTCAAAACCACCACCACCACCATCTTTACCTCCAAGGCAAATTATGCCAGTCAAATTCATTCATCTAAGCTCCGAAAGAGCATTAGAGATCATAAGTTTGCTAGATTCAGAAATACAGGAGACCCTTGGAACTGATTTAAGTTCAATTAGTGATAAGGAAACTGCTGGAGTTTTACAGACTCCTTCGCTTAATTCTTTACTGGCATTACTTAACTTGATCATAACATTACATAACTTCCCAGTTGATGACCTAAAGCCAATCATTGAGAAGCTCGATAATTTGATCGCTTATAAACTAAAGGGACTAAAAGATGATAAAAATCCCGAAGATGACATGTTAGAGACAGCTCTTGAAATTGTGAAATTCAATGTTGAAAAAACAAAGAAAGTGTACAAGTTCTGACTAACTGTCGACCATTCAATTTTACTATTTACTCTGATGGGTTGTCCACCTTATCCCCTTCAACCTAATCTCAAACCATTTCTTGTCTTATATATAGAAACTTTTTTAATAAAAAAAAAGGTAACCTGAAAACAAATTTTATATCATGTTAGTAAAAATGTTTTTTTGAAATCAATTTATTTGCACATTTGATGCAGATAAATTTCTAAAAAAATCGCCATTAATATATTTGGTATCAGATAAATTGATGAATGTTGGAACAGGTTGTTATCTGTCATGAATTATCAGAGTGAGCTGAGAAAATTATCATCATAAACAAAGAATATGGGGATCAAGAAAGAAAAAAGATGGGAGCTGTTGAAACATACCTTAAGACATAATTAGTTTACTATTCATTGTGATTCTTGCAAGAGATCTTAATATAAGAAGAAGAAAAGGGAGACGAAGAAGAAGAAGAAGAAGAAGTAGGAGAAGAAGAAAGCTAAGACTTTAAGTAGAGACAGATCTCAAAATACGGAAAAATTTTCAGTCCAAAAAGACTCTGAAAATTCGACGCGTCTAAAACTTACATTTTAGCTTAAATTAGATGGGTGCAGTTATCATGATTATGCTATTGTTATCTATGTTCATAGTAGTCCTAAATCATCAGTGGCCATGTCTAGGACAGTAGAGGTAGATGAGAAGGATTATCAGTGGTTGATCTCCAGATCAGAATCTGCTTATGAGCTATTATCGATCGATGATGATGAAAGGTCCACAAATATAATTAGGAAAGCTTATCGTAAGAAGGCTTTAGTATTGCACCCCGATAAAAATAGTTCCATTAATGCTGATGAAGAGTTTCGTGAAGTATTGCTAAGTTATTCTGTCCTTTCTGACAAGGATCTGCGAAAGAGATACGATGGGTTTCTTCGAGATAAGCATGCCCAAGAGCAGAGTAACTTATTAAAAACCGTGGAACAACGTAAATTGCAATCTGAACTATTGGATAGGGAATTAGGCTACAAGAAATCAAAAGAGAGAGAAACGATAAGGAAAAGGAAGCTGGAAGTACTACATAAAGAGGTTGAAAGAATGAAACTAAGGAAGTTGGAGGAGAGTTTCGCTAGGCAGTCTGATATTGAATCCGCTAGTAGTCGATTATCTGATAAAGATATAGGAAAACGATTTCCAAATCTTGTTAGAGTGAAGTGGAAAAACAAATCAGAATTGATAACCATAGATGCAATTACTGAGTTAATGAGTGTGTTTGGTAAAGTTGAGTCAATCAAGTTCTCGGAAGCCAATAAACCACAAGATAATTATCACTATGCGACGATCAGATATAAGACTTTAACTTCATGCATGCTTGCCTCAATTCATAATTATTCTACTACCGGTTCATTGTGGGATGAACTGGGACTAAGAAGGTTAGCCAGTTTACTACGTGGTGTTAAATACCTTGGTGTTAAAGACTTGGAAAAAGCCAACGATTTAACGAAGGACACCTTACAATTTGATGAATACATGGCTTTGACCCTTCATAAAGTGGCCCTAAGTTCCAAATTGGATTTATAGTTAGTTTCTCATTATTTATTTTCAAAACATTAATGTGAAACTTTCAGGACAAAAAAACATATGTACAACTATTATGTAATTATATTATATAAGATTAATCGGAATCAATCACTATTGTTTCAGGTGATCTGGCTTTGTTCTTTGTAGGAGGACGTGATTTTGTCTTGTCTTTTCTTTTCTTCCCACTTCTGACCGATTGTCCTTGTCCCAAGAACACTGGCTTATTTAAATCTTCTTTTTCGTCTAAATCTGCAAATTCATCTTTATACGGTTTCACTGGATATCCAAAGAATAAATAACCATCCGGCAGAATTAAAGGTTTCACAGGACCATTAAGATCCAATGTACCAGATTCTAGCTTGCTAACATTTTCTAGCTTATCTTTTGATGAGGATATCTTCTTTCCAGATAATTTTAGACCAACACCTTCAAATTTATCCTTAGTAGCCTCTTGAACCGCTTGTTTCAACAAATCTCCATAGTTGATCTTCTTTGCCATCGCACCTTCTCCCTTCAATGAAGGATTGGCCATTGCCTTCTCCTTCTTTAACTTGTCAGCATCTTCTTTCATCTTCTTATAATCAGGCTCCACATATCCCACAGGAGGGGCAAAATCGGTTTCTAAATCGGTCTCAATTACACAAACTCCCTTTGATGACGATTCTGGCTTCAAATCCAAAATTTTAATCTTGTAGCTCTGCTCATTATAATTTATTTCAATAATATCATCGACTGTAAGAGTTGTAAATTGTCTCATGGCATTCTCCAAAACAGCTTTTGGATCACTAATATCCAAGAAATCAACTGATTGCGGTTCCAGCTTCACAAAACTACCTTGTGGAAGATCTGCAGTTTGGACATTGACTAACGATCCCGGCTCTGCTCCTATCGTTGCCATCATCCATTGCGGTAAATAACATCTACCTTCTTCAGAGGTAAACTCTAAAACACCACTATGAGTCATCGATCCTGAAGATTCTGATTTGATTTGAAATAGCATGGGATATCTAATGTTCAACATTGTCAATTTATGCAACGCAGATTGAGGCAAGAAAATCTTCCCTCCAAAATTTGCCGAGTCCTTCCTACTCGTATCTGGCATCATTGTAATAGGGTAGCATCTGAAGTAGTCATTGAAAGTCTGATTTATTGGTATGGTATGTTGGAACATCCCAAATGGACTACCATTCACTCCACCTGCAGGAAAGTTACCAAAGTTTGAAAACTGAGAAAGATTTTGATTCTGTTAGTGTTTTGCTAGACCACAAAGAAAAAACTATCATTATCACTTACCATTCTTGAATAACTAGAGTATAGATCCAACTGTTATTTTTGCAGTTGATTATATCTCTTCACCACTTCTATGTAATTGCAACTGCTAAAGACTATTAGAAATAGAGTGTTTTGCCACTTAATTAGTAAAGAAATCTGAAAATGCGGCTCGCGACTACAGAGAGTGAGAAGGAAGAGAGAGATGCTTCAATAGGTAAACATAACAAATGAATCAGGGTTTGGTTGTTGCTCTTAGGTTGTAAATAGACCCATTGATTTGATTCTAGCGATCTTAACTTCCACCAATCATGCCACAGGATGATATGGATGTTGATGATTTCTTTTTGGACGATGATCGAGCAAGAAATCTAAGGGATTTGATTGAATCGGAATCTGATAACGATGATGCTCTAGTGTTTTCAGATGATGATTTATCCGATGAAGACTATGCTGAAGATAATGCTGCCGAATCAAGGGGTGATAATAAAGGGGAAGATTATCCTGATCCCTCTGAACCTCCTGATGACGAAAATGATGACAGGAGTCCCCTGAATTTAGGATTTTCAGATGACGATGAAGAAGACGCCAAACTATACGAAGAAGATATTGATGAAGAATTCGAATTCAAAAATGCATTGAGGGAGGCCACAAACTTCAAGATAAAGAAGAAAAAAGGTGCCAAAAGGCAAAAGGGTGGTTTAGCTGCAATGAGAAGAAGAATGAGACGACATGAATTATCTCCTGAAGTGAAAGTGTTGATGAGTAAAGCTAATGAAGCCTTTGTTTCAGGAGAATTGGAAAAAGCTCTTGCACTTTACAAGGAAGTTGTTAAATTGGATGAGGATAACTTTAGTGCATACAAAACATTGGGAGAGATTTATAGATTACTTGGAAAAAATAACATGTGCTCAAACTTTTGGCTATTGGCAGCCCATATACATCCATGGGATTATGGATTCTGGAGAACATTAGCTGAAATGTCCGTTGAAATGGGACACAGTAGGCAGGCGTTATATTGTTATTCAAGGGCAATTTCGGCAAGTAATCATACAGATTACGATTCAATTTTTGGAAGGGCTATCTTGTACCGGGAGAAAGGGCAGTTCAAAAGAGCATCGGACAGTTTTCAAAAGTTAAGATCCATCCTACCTGATGAGCCTAAGATATACCGTGAACTTGCCAAAGTTTACGTAGATGAACATAGAGTGAACGATGCAATAACGATGTATACCAGACTTTTGGAAGAAAATGTTAAGCACAGGAAACTTATTGAGAAAGGAGAGAAGGTTGAGCTGAAAACTGTTCAGTTTGACTGGTCAGAATTGAATATATTGCTTGAATTATATGGAAAAAAAGGTGCCTGGATACTTGGAATCAAAACCTTAAGACAAATCTCAAGATGGATACAAGGAAGGGAGAAACAAACATTTTGGGATGACAATATTAACTCTGATTTGGAGTTTGATGAAAGAAGGTTTGATTATGCCAAGTTTCAAAGTTTACCTGATGAGGAGAAGGTGAAAAATTACAGTATCCCTATTGATATTAGAGTGCAATTGGGGTCTTTCAGACTAAATTCTAAAAGCACCAAAGAGGCACTTAAACATTTTGAACTTGTTTTAACTCAACCACCTGAGGATACCGCCGATCTACACCTAAATATAGGGAAGGAGCTAGAGGCCTTCGGGCTCTATGAAGAAGCCTTAAAATATCTTTATCCCCTCTCATCTGTATTAGGACAAAATACACCAGAACTAGTATTATCAATTGCTAGATGTCTAAGAGAGACAGAACAGTTTGATTTAGCAAAGGAGGCATATAAGAACTTATTGGAGCACGAGCCTGATAATGTTGAAATAAAAGTTGCGTTGGCAGAAGTGTGCTTTTATCTTGGTGAACTAGATGCCACTGCGGAACTCTTCAAAGAAGCCAAGGAGCAACGATCTAGGGATAGAAATGCCAGGAATAACTTGCTGAAGGATGGCTCCGAGATTGAGGGAGATATGGAAAAAGAATATGCTCGAATGAGTCAAGATGAAGGTGAGGATATCTTTCAACCAGAGGAGCAGGCCTTGATCTCTGAATTCCCAATACCCAAGAAGTCTAAAAAGAAAAGAACCCAGTCAATTGATCCTGAGAAATTGAGGTCAAAGGAAGAAAAATCAACGAGAAGAATAAAGGAGCAATTCACGAGAACCACCCGGCTACTTGCAAGACTTGAAGATGATAGCATTGATCCAAAGAGACGTGCTGCAATTGCGGCATTATGGATCGATCTTGTATCTGATTTAATTGAAGTATTTTCAACATACAAATGCTTCTTCACTACCGATAGAGCCAAAAAATTCAATTCTGATTTGAGAAGACGGACTGCGAAATTGAGTCTTGATCAGAAATTATCACGTATATCGTACTTACAGGATGAAATGCTATTATCCAAAGCGATGGTTTCCGTGGATCCACTTATGGAAGACTCGATGTTCAAAGGAATCTTATTCGACGATTGGTATGACTTATTTATGAAGTATGCCTTAGTAATTGCAGAATATGAAGGGAACGTTGAAGATGCTATATCAATACAGGAAATTGGTAAGCATGTCAACATTTTCCAGCACAGAGAGATGTCCACAACACTTGTTGGACTTTCAATTGGTGTCATTACTGGAGATGTTGCGGTGTCGACAACGCAGGCAAGAATTTTGATGAACGATTTCCAATTTTCATTTCTCGCCCTTAAAGCATTTCTTGCGATTTATGTTCCATCACCGGAATTTTATAAAAATTATGCTGATTCTCCAAACCAAAAGTATATTCTTCGTCAGATAAAGGCGTTTGATAGTCTAAAAGAAAAGAAAGATATCAATGGAATGGCAGTTGTGACAAACACGGTAGTGGATACCGATAGTGAGCATCCTATTCTTAACTACATCTATGCCTCCTTCTTGTACATGAACAAGTCTTACAGTGCCTCATTAACATATTCAAACAAGCTTTACAAACAGTTTTCAAAGGATCCATCCCTTGTATTCTTGATGTCTCTTTCAAATCTTCACAGATCAATGCAAAGACAGTCAATTAACAAGAATTTCCAGATAATTCAAGGCTTGACATTGATGTTGGAGTATTCAAAGTTAAAGAATATGAATTCCCCATATGATTACATGGAGGTGAATTACAACTTCGGTAGAACTTTCCATATGATTGGTCTAACTACTTTAGCAAGTGGATTCTATGAAAATGTACTAGAAATTGAGGTTGATGATCCAAGGTTCGATCTCAGAAGAGAAGCAGCACACAATCTTTGCTTGATTTATAACATGAATGGCAATAAACGACTAGCGGAGGAGGTGATGAATAAATATTTGGTGATATGATGAAAAAGAATGAATGATGAGATAACCTATTGATTGATCTGTATATTAAGTAAAATTGAATAATTTATAATAAAAATGTATCGCGTCGATTTGCGACGAATCGGATTCAGCGACGCATTCTTAATTTCTATTTCTGTTTTGCTTAATTGTTAAATAAGGATTCGAAAGATCAGATCGTGTAAGTTATTGTTGCAGAAAAGAGACAATCTGATCTGAAAATGCCCGGTGCTACTGATTTGACAGATTCAATGCACATTTCAACGATGTTGGCGGAGATGGATCTGAATTTGAAGGATTACATAGCAAACTACGACAGGGCAAGGTTAGCTAGTGAAATTCAAGAAACAAAATCAAAGAAGAATGGGTCCAGAACAACAGGAATTGACGAGAATAGTTTGCGGTCGTCAAGAATCAAAGAGGATGACTATATTAAGCAGCTGGATCTATGCAACCAGCTGTGGTTGATCAATGGACTCATCAATGAGCTAGGATCCTTGGAGATGGTTGATGATGATGAAGGCTGGAAACTTGTTGATTTGCAATCGACGGTACTTGGCTTTCTTAAATTGAAGCAGAAGCTCGAGGAATTTTCAAAGTCAATTGGATCAAAGACTTTCGGAGCCCATATCAAAATCATTGAGGAAGTTCAAGTCAAATATAAGATCTATGAGAAACATATTGAAAATTTAATCGATAGATATCATGCTGAATTTCTCTCATTTGACAAAAGTACTGGGGGAATCACTTATTTTAATTCCGTAGAAAATATAACTTTCAAAGAATATTTAGAATCTTGCAATGAATTCAGTCGGAATCATGATAATGAAGAATGGTCAAACCAGAAGCGAAATTTCAATAAAGTATTTAATGAGTGGATAACGAAAGGTTTCACGAAGCTTGATCTAGGGTACAAGGCATATACAAGGAAAGACAATGAGTCACTTCGGATCGAGTTTAAAACTGCAGATTACAGTTTTGGAGGATGGGTTGAGTCCATTGAAAATCTAACAACTTTTTTTAATCTATTTGTTGATTTGAGCGGCCTTCAGGGAACTTCATTCAATCCATTTAGCACATTGAAACTTCATCTCTCGAAAGTCATTCTCAAAAACATAAAGATGAAAGTGTTCAACCAAGACAACATATATCCACTTATTTTGGATAATTTGAGTATTGCAAGTCCCAAATCATCTTCCGTTGTGACTCATCTTAAGTTGATATCAAGCTTAATGTCTCAAGATGGATGGTCAAGGGATGGTATCTGTGATTTGGAATTTTGGTTGGATGATCTTATTACTTATTGGGTGGATGGATTAGTTGAAGTATGTATCGATGATATCAAGGACTTTTGTGTGCAGTTGAAGCTATCCAGACTAGGAGAGAATGAGAAATTCAAGGGAATATTTAATGAGTCCAACTTACTCACTCGAGACATAAACCCTGGTTCTCAAGCTTCATCAAATAGTGATGATGTATTAAAGGTTGGCAAAGCTAGTGAGATTTCCGCTCACATTGAAAAAGAGAACGCTGACAGTGACTGGAATAGCAAATGGGATGAGGATGTTGATCTTGTTTCCATAACTGATGATGACAAGGATTTAGGTCACCCAGTGAGGGAAGGAGATGATGATGACGGCTGGGATGCTTGGGGTGATGATGCAGAGAATGACGAATGGAATATTGAGGAAAGTATGAAGGAATCCGAAAATCTTGGAGTCAAATCATTATCTACTGGAATAAGTCCATCCACTACACACAGTGATAACAAAATAAGTTACAAATATTCAAATGTTCCTTCTTATTTGATGGAAATCATGGAGAAATATTATTCGAATCACGATGCTTTGATTGCCAAAGTGCCCTTGGATTCGGTTTCAAGGGACAAAGTAGAGGAGGTTCATGATACTTTTTACAGCAATTTCAAAAAGTTATTAACCTGCCATTTTGCCATTATTCAATCAACTGTCTTGGATTTCTATCCCAATGAAATACTTTTCTATAACGATTGCAATGAATTACTTCAATTGGCATCATCTAGATTCCAAATCGATGTAAGCTCGGTATTGAATATGAATTACAAATACATCCTTTCAATAAACGAAGGATACACCGATCAAATCTTTCAAATCATTAAACGGAATGAATCTGATTTGTTGCTGGACAACGATACTGAATCAAGTTATAGATCCAGAAAAGCGGTTATCTTTGTTTCAGAGTTGAAAGAAGTCTTTTCACAAGTTGATTCGAAATTATTAAAAGTCTACACATATAACAAGCAACTTGTTGCAAACATGATTGTGAACTTGAACTCCAAATTGTTTAATTACCTCAGTTCCACTTTAGTTCTCAGATCCGAGATCGGTTCGGGAGAGTCTGAACTATTGGCAAGCATGGTTGGAAAAGTTTTAAGCTTAAGTTCTCAAGACTCAGAATTTGTTGGTGGTACTTTGAAAAAGATACAATCTTATCAAAAGCTATTACAGATCAAGATGATCTTGGAGAGCAATTTGAAAGAGATCCTTGAGAGTTTCTACGATGCCAAGTTTTATGATTTAAGTACTGAAGAAATGGTCAGCCTGATCAAGAGTTTGTTCATTGATAGTCCTAATAGGCAAGGTATAATTGAAGAGATCAATTCAATCCGTGAGGGATGATCTTATGTTACTTGAAAATTCAAGGTAAAAATAGCCGACTTCCGGATATGTAAGATGTATCTTTTAAGTGCCTTAAGATTAATTATTAATTCAGCGTTATTGTCTTTTTTTCATTCGTATTTTTAAATCGCAAGTTAAACAACAGAGAGTATGTCATGAGGGGGGAAAGAATATATATCATAAATAGGAATTGAAATTTTTACTCATTTCAATTGTTACCATTCTAAACCACCATCAGTGTTTGGATTTGAACCTTGGCATTCAATTTTTGAACATAGAGCTTCCAATTCATCAGATTCTTCGGAACTTTTCTTACCTCCAACCCAAGCAGGATTGATAATTTTTCCAGCAGCTTGTTCTAAATCGAAATGTTTTTTAACCATTTCTTTAACCAATTTTTGATAGTGAACAACACCTTGTTCTTTAGTTGGATGTAAGTAACCTGTACCATAAACACCTTGATCTAAATTCTTTTGTGTTGCTTCACATAAATTGAAATCTTCAATTTCAACTTGTTGTAAGAATTCAACAAATTCCTTCTTTTTATCTTCGGCTAAGCCTTTCTTTGTGTAAATATCATATTGTAAGATTGTCTTGTTTGGTTCAATTGGTAAAACCCTAATTGAATACCAAGCTGGTGAATAACAGTTAATACCATTAGTTGGGAATAAATAACACCATAAACCATTGAAAGATCCACCTGGGTTTTCTTTCTTTTCCACTGGTTTAGAAGGTTGCTTCTTCTTTTTACCAAAACCAAACCATGAAGACTCTTCATCTGGATCAACCTCTTCAGAGGGGACGACAACATCATCTTCAACAACTGTAGCATAGTGTCTACAATAGTTACCCTTTGGAACAACCTTATAAGTTTCCATCTTAAAAGCAGAAGCTAAACCGGGATGAGCAGTTGGACAATGGTAACATTCCTGATAACCATCCATTAAAGTCTTCCAGTTAAATTTACCTTCTAATTCATATGACATGTGATATTCATAATCATCGAAATCATATTCTTCCATTTCTTCTTCTAAACCTTTAAAGAATTCTGGGAATGGGACAGCATCTTCAGTATTATCGAAATTGATAAAGATCAAACCTTGTTCTGTGACATGAGTCTTAATTTCAAATAATGAGTTTGCTTTTGGATCAAAACCTTCAATTTCATTGAAATGTGGAGCTTTTGTTAATAATCCATCAGTATTGTAAGACCAACCATGGTATTTACAACCTAAGATGATTGAAGAACCTTTTTGTTTTCTAACAACTGGATAAGCTCTATGTCTACAGACATTGTGGAAAGCTTTAATATCACCAGTTTTGGTCTTGATCAAGAAGAAACTCATACCAAAGAAAGTGAAAGCATAGTAGTCACCTGCTTTTGCAAATCTTGATTTATGTATGCAGTATAACCAAGCTTTTGAAAAAACGGCTCTCTTTTCAAATTCAAAAACTTTTTCAGAGAACCACCATGACGCTGGTAATGTATGTTCACCAGGTAATAGTTTATCAGCTGGATTATCAGCTGGAGGTGGAGCAGGTTTTTGGACTTGTGCAGCAGACATTATTAAGATAATAAATGGAATAAATATATTTAAAAACTTGAAATGTGAACGTTTAATGTAAATTAAAAAGAAATGATTGATTCAGTTGCTAAGTTTTGAGAAATGGAAGAAGTTATATGGCAATATTTATATATTTTTAATCAAGGTTAGCAGTGAATTCATCAAGATAAGATCTCACGGAATTGATCTCCCCAAATAGGCAATTACCAAACGCTGATAAGCGGAATTGTTCCCACACATCCCGGAATCACTGAGGGTTTCCAAATTGGGCAACTAATTCACCACTTGATTTGATATCAATGGAATTAACTGTTATTTTTAAGTAAGAATTTCTATAACGTTTTGCTCGGAAATTTAATTGTTGATCAATAATTTTAATTCAATACAATGAAGACGGAAATTATGCTATAGAATTGAATTGCTTTTGAAAAGTTATGAAAAGTTTCAAAAAAATCAAAATATTGAAGATTCGATCTGTGTTTTGTTTATTTTTGGTGAGAGTGAAAAATTCCGAGAGAATTTGCGGGATGGTAAAAGTCACAAGAATATTAACGAAAAGTATAGATTTTGTCTATTTCAGCATTGATCTAACGAAATAACGATGCCATTAGAATTTTGATCAAGAATATCTCGATCCATCTCTTTCCCCCACAAACTGTGCCTAATGCAAATGTAATCAATTGATTGCTAACTAATTACTTCTCTGCGTGCTGGAGAAAATAGACGGTGCGGAATTTGGGTTCTCAGTTAGGAAACTAATTTCGTGTGTACCTTTCACTCTCTGATTCATTGCTTCTTTAAACTCTGAAAAACTATCTTTTGGTAAGTCGATCAATTATATTCTAATACTGATAAGAGCTTAGTCGTGAGTTTATTTTATGTTCGATGGCTATTTTTTGTTTTAGAAATTTTAGAAGGTATTGAATATTAATATGATTATTAAAGTATTAAAAAAATCTATGCAAGAAAATGAATGACCTTATTGTTTTAAAGTTCATCATGTAACTTTTGAAGTAAATCATTATCACCACCAGGATAGATAACAGTATATTCAATGAATAAGTCACCAAATTCATCATTTGAACTTAAAATTGGCATACCTTTACCTTTGATTCTTTCAACTTCACCGTCGGTTATTATTTCACCTTTGTTTCTTTTCAATTTAATGAAACCTTCATAATTATCCAAAAATGGTATATTTCTTTCCCAATCTCCATTAATTGATTCATTCAAAGTTATAATTTCTGATCTATAAAGGTTATTTCCAATTCTTCTATAACCTAAATTTCCAGCACTTGAACTCTCTTGAGCAACAATTCTTAAATCACCAGCTTCCCATTCAGGACTACGATTTGATTGACCTTTATAAACTTCGACAAAATTTCTTGGAGTACCAGGTTGTAAATGAATATTATGATGTTTTGTTTCTCTAATGACTCCTGATCCTTTACATTTTTTACAATGGTTTGTAATTTCTTTTCCTGTTCCTCTACATCTTTGACATGCAGTTTCAAATTGTTGAATCATACCAGGTGCCAATTGCCTCTTCATCAATATTCTCCCTCTACCACCACAATCATCACAGATATGAACTTTACCATCCTTTGATCCTGATCCTGAACAAACTCCACAAATGTCTTGCATTTCTAATCCAAAATCCAAGTTTCTACCATTATAAAATTCTTTCAATGTGAATTCAACAGAACTTGAAGTATCTTGTCCTCTTGGTTTACCCCTTTGTTGTTGTTGATGATGTCCACCAAAGAAATTGGCGAACATATCGAATGGATCATGTCGCTGCTGTTGGCCACCACCTCCACCTCCATTTTTTAGAGCTTCAGATCCATATCTATCATAGGTGGCTCTCTTTTCAGAATCACTTAAAACTTCATATGCTTCTCCAATTTCCATGAATTTATCCTGTGCTTCATCATCACCTGAATTCTTGTCAGGATGATAAATTTTACTCAAATTTCTGTATGCTTTCTTGATTTCCTTTTCATCTGCATTTTTTGAAACCCCAAGGATCTGATTTTAAAGGAAGTTTAAGATGTTAGTAATTTGTAATCAGCGCTATTGGGTGTGTTTAATTATTTTCAACATACCTTATAGTAATCTGTATCACCTATCACACACGATATCGTGGAGAGTAATACCACTAGCCAAAATATTGTACACCTCATCATCATAATTGAGGATCTTTGGACGATTACTCAGAACAATAAAGAAATAAAAAAAAAAAAATATAAGTGAATGGTCTGTGTTCTTGAACTACTTGAAATAAAGATGATCTCTATTAACTTGTCTCCCTCGTATGTATAACTAAATATTAAAGACAATTGATCATCTCAATATATGCATAGATCTATTGAATATCTCCCACAATTAGATAAATACTATATTGTTATATCTTATACTTAGTTACACTTAATGTACACGTCAATCAGCTTCCTTATTTGCAGCGAATTTGATGAAAATTTTGATGGTCGATCGACCCTCTTTGTACTGTGCGATTTTGATTGTGTCTGTTCCGGGGCGGAATCCTAGTTAATCAGCTAGTTTCTGCTACCAAAAACCATTCAAGAGTTATTGCTGCTGTCTTTGCTAGCAAGGGAGGGAAAGGGGAGTTTCTATCGGTTACTGATTAAAGGTACTTCTGTAGCAAGCTATTTTGCTTCACATCAAATCAAAACAAGATGAGATCGATGCCAGCTCCAAGGTACTCGAGATTTCGAACATTCAAGAGAATTTGGCGCTCCCTTATAAATTTAGTATCCACAGGATATTTATCCGATTCAAGTTGTTTTCAAACAAGATCAAGAACAAATAAAAGATTAAGCACTACAAGAATTAGAAAATCAAGACTGACAAGGACGCCCACTGCTCGACCTAGATTAAGTTCAAAAGTTACTTCAAAAGTAGTCAAAGAATTAGGTAAAGTTGGTGAAGAAACAGTGGTGGGAACAATTGCTAAAAGCAGTGGGGGTGGTAGAGATATTCATGGGTCTAGATTTGGAACATGGTTCAAGATGATTCATCTATGGAAGACTCCACCTGGTGGAAATCTTAATTTCAACGTTACACTTTAAAAACATAGGGATTTATGAATGTTTCTGAAGTAAATGCTTATGACATCACCCATAGTTGTTGCAAAAGATCCTCTCTTTGAAATTTTTTTTTTTACCCAATTTATAAATATTAATAGATATATATAATCAAAATTGTATATAAAACATCATAATAATGAAACGACAGGCCACAATACCTATGATGATGAAAATCCCAAAATAGAAAGAAAGAAAACTAATAAAGAAAAAAGAGAAACACAAACACACACAAGATCAAACTAAGCAAAAGAGATAAAACCACACTCATGGAATTTAAACTAGTTTTGCCCATCAGATATTGGATAAAAAACGTAATCAGAAATTTGAATAATAAAATTCACGAACAAACAAGAAGAGGAAGAAAAAAAAATTAGAAAAGTACCCTCCTTCTGACTTATTGAAATCAAACAGAAAACAAAAAAATAAGAATAAAGTAATGCAAGGTCTAAGGGGAAAAAACACAAAGATTTTAAAAAAAAGACTCAAAACACACAGAATCAGAGAGTAATAATAGCGAGATAGTAATAATTTAAAAGCAAAACGACAAAAATCGAAACACAATCAAAAACACAATCAAAAAAACAAACATGCAACCCAAGTACTCCAATGGATATAAAACAAAAAGCATCAAAAAAACAACACAATCATCATTCTATTAAGTAAATTACTAAACATTGAACTTCAACCAATCCCAATTTCCAGATAGTGTTTCACCCATCTGAGTATTATCATCTTTAAAAGTTGATGTATCTTCACTAATTAATGTATTCATGGAACTATTATTATTACTATTGTTTCTATTGCTGATTGAACTATTTAAACTGTTCGTACTACTCATCGATAAACTATGGTTCAAACGTTGTGGAGACAATTGTTGTTGCTTCTGACCACCACTGATTGATTTTCTATTAGGAAGTTGCTGTTGTAAGAAACGTAATTGATTATTCTGATTATCTGAAACATCAACAAAGCTCCTCTTCTTCTTTGATGAAGACGAGGAAGTAGAAGATGTTGATGAGGTTGAAGATGATGACGATGCTGATGATATGGAAGAGGAAGCTGATGTTGGGGTTGTTGTTGATGAAGAGGAAGAGACCATATTTGAAGCTGCAGGAATAGACGATGATGATTGTTGCTGTTGTTGTTGTTGTTGTGGAGTTGGGTTAGCAAAGTTCGAAGCAGAAGTATTTCTATAAGAGGTTTGATTGTTACTTAATGGTCTAATAACTCCATGCAATTTAAAAAATAAACCACAGGCATTACAAAGTAATCTATTATCACTCGTTTTACGCCAAAGCGGAGTTGTTGAAGTAAAACAATTCTCACAAGTTGGCTGTTGCTGTTGTTGAAGATGGGATGAATTTTGACGGGAAGAAGTTGAACTTGAGTTTGTATTTGGCGGACATGCTAAAATTGTTGTTGTTGAAGATGTTGATGCTGAAGGGGTGTGGGTGCTCATTCGTCTTGGTGTTTGTATCGAAGAACTAATTGGAGGTGATGCTTGGAATCCTTGATGCTTGAAGAAAGGTGGAGATGATTGCTGTTGATGGTGATGATTATCCAGAGACACCTCTAAGGAGTTGATATAGTTTGTCAAATTATTATCGGATTCATTCTTATGTTGTTCAGAGTATGAAGAAGAAGACGATGGTATTGATGACTTTTTCTTTTGCTTTGGTAATGAAGATTTTTGCTTTGACAATTCTGATCCATCAACCAGATCTTCATCATTTACAGCAACTCCATTATCTTCGTCGTCATCTTCGAATTTTGTTAGATCCATCAAATCATTAAAATTATCATCAAACTTCAAAAAGCTATCAACGTTGAATTCATCCGATTGCATTCTAGATTGTGGATTATTGGCATTCAACAATTTTTGGTGATGATGATGCTGCTGCTGTTGTTGCTGTTGTTGTTGTGACTGCTGTTGTTGACTGTTGACGAATGAATTATTGGTTAAGCTTGAACTCATATAATATGGAGACTGATGAGGAACACTTGAAAAAACCGATGTTGTATGGGATGAAGAATATGAATGATTTGTCTCTGGAGAGAAATACTCATTTGAATGATGACTATTCAAATGAGGATTATTAATATCGATTTTTCCTTCATAGTCAATATTGATAGGATTTGAGATTGAAAAGATTGATTCATGATCTGTTGAGGAGGTTGAAGATCTTATTGGATCATTATGGTTTGGTAATTCTAAATTAACACCATATTCTTCTTTAGAGATTCTTCTAATATGTTCGATGTAGTCAAATTCTGGATTATCAGGGTTCTTTGTGGATGTATTGTTATTATTAGCTGTTAAACCTGTTGGATATAACAGATTCTCATTATTCTTTAGTAAAGACAGACTAGTGTTGTTTAAGAAATCAGCTGCTGTCATTGCATCATCATCAAATTTAAGATTTCTTCTTTTGACACTATCAATACTACTTAATCTCCAGCTAAAATTTAAAATTCTCTTGTTGTTTGGTAGTAAAGTATTTTTATTGTTGAACATTCTCCAAATTTGCAATGATGTATTATCTTGATCCCTTAATTCTTTTTCTATTTCTTGTTTCAGTAATTTGATTGGAGGTTCATTTGATAGAACGGTTCCAGTATTTGATGCAGATGATCCCCCTCCTGCTTCAAGGACACCACCTCCACCGCCACCACTATGAATCTGATTAGACACTGAACCTGCAGCGTACATTTAGTAGTAGTTGTAATATAAAGAGAAGACGACAAATTATATTGACTGTCAAGAATAATAAATAATAATAATAATAATATCGAATAAGAATAAAGAAGTAAAATACTAACAAAAGAGAAATGGGATAGAAGAAGGGTAATTTGACTAATACTGTAGAGATTAATGGATGGATTAAACAACTGCAATTTGCACTTCCTAACACACACCCTCACTATGTAAATTCTGCCATACAAATTATTGTTAACACTATTATTATTATTATTATTACCAACTGTTACTGTTATTTTATTAATACAATAATAAGAATAACCACTACAATAAACACAATAATAAGCGAATTTAAGATTTTGTGTGTTTAATGCGGGAATTTTTTAATTAAAGGCAATTGGCAGCCAAAGTTTTAATAATAATAATAGAAGGTGACCTGTGAGGCTGACCCAATCAGCCAATTACATTGAAGAATTGTCCATCATCCCATTTAATGAGGGGGAAATTCTAATTTATATATAATTTACTTTTATTTCGGAAATCCCGTTATTGTATTATTAAGTTTAGTCTATTTTCGTTAATAACCACCGAGCCGTTTGAAATTTCACCGATAATTTTCTGTTAATAACTTCGGAAAAACATATATACACTAAATATCATTTTTGATTTGCTTCATATTTTTAATTATTTTCATTACTATTATTATTATTAAAAATAATCTTATACAGCCATTTAACTATCCAAGTATGAAATTTTTAATTAAATCATAACTTGCCCATTGAATTGCCATTGATGGTATAATTTTCCACATATTTGCACTCCAACCTTTGTATAGTCCGATTAATCCTTCAGTTTTAATAATTTTGGTTAATGCATCAATTATACCTTTATATTGAAATCCCATATCACCATTATTTAATGTTGCAACTTGAAATCTTCTTCTTAAAATATCCATTGGATAAATTAATGTTTGACCTATCCCACCACTTATACCACCAATTGAAAGAATTAAAATTGGATTTTTTCTATATTCTTTAGGTACTGATTCTTTTAATTTTTCAAAGATTGTAAAATTCAATGCAACATATGGCGCAACACCTAATGAAGTTGGTATTAAACCTCTATATAATGATTTAAATCCACCTTCATTGTAATAAATATTTTTAATTGATTCCACCATACCAGTTTCAATTTTTTTATCATTTGATAGATTTTTTAAAGATTTTGCAGTTTGAATAGATAATCTAGTTTTAACTAAATCCATTGGATAAGTAACCAATACACTTATCAATCCTCCAATTGATCCCGCAATTAATTTATTACCAACATTCAATTCATTGTCCTTATTCTTAGGTAATATATTTTTCATCTCTTGATAAACAGAATATTGAACTGCACTATATGGAAATATTCTAATACAATTAATACCATTACCTCTAAATAATCCTTTATAACCTTCTTCTAGCCATATTTGATATACTGTTCTTAATGCTCCTTGGTTATAGGATGATGAAGTACCTTGTACCTGATATAATACTTTAACCCTTTCCATTGGTGATACACATGTTCTTGATATCGCACCTGCAATACCTCCACATAATAATGATAATGTTGGTTCACTCCTTATAACTCCAAGAGAATATCGAAGTATCTCGTTGTTCTCTATTTGAACCATAATATATGTAGTTGCAAAGTGAATAGTTTAGAAAAGCAACAATACAAATACACAATCCAAGATCTTTTAGATGTTTATGGTTGTATTTCGACAAAGTTCCTTTAGATCTTCACTGTACACCTCTTATACAGCACTCACTCTCTCACACTGTCTCACCCAAAACTTCGTTGGCATCTCCGATCCGCAAAATAACAAGAATAAAAAGCGGGGCAGTGCCCCGGGGGTGTCTGTAAATAGGAAAAGAGATGGAGTAATTGATTAGATAAGAGAAGGTCAAAATAAAAAGAAATTCAATTCGACGCGACTCTTGGAAACAGGGGCTCCCTCTTAACACTGCCATGATTCGCCCGAAGGGACAAAGAGGAGAAAAGAGGGATATCTTCTATATCAGAAGGGAAGAGATACTTCCTTATGAGTTTGAGCAGTTTCTTGTGTTTATTGCGGTATATGGACATGACTAACAAAGACATAAAAGGATCACAGCTTTGAGTATTTTCTGAGGCTTCTGCTTGCATTTCATCCAGTGATAAGTTGCATTTCACTTTTCCGCCTTTTTTTTTACCTTCTTCTTCCCCCTCCTTTCCTTGACTTTTACTCACTTGATTGAAGAATTTGAATTTTTGCGCTTATTGCTATCTTAGGTTGAATGGATTGCTATCAGAAGAAGATTGGATGTGTTGATTATTGCCCGCTCTTTGATCACCACAAGGCCATACATTGCACTCTGTCGCTTTATCAATCCGCCTTAGTTTTCACACCCAAAGTCGATACATATAATTTCAAACATGATTTAGAATTTTTGCAACCAATGACTAGGTTAACCATGTAACTCTGGCTAGGTAAACTGCAATCTCAAAGTTTCCCAGCAACAACTTGAAGATCTTAATCCCCTTGAGAATTCGCAAAAGCCGAATTTTAATTAAGACACTGAGACACAGATGAGATAGAAAAAAATAAGAGAGTGAGTGCACCTAAAGAAAAAGGGAGAGTGAGTCTAGTCTCTCTTTAAATAGATTAGATACACTATCATAATCAATATTTATTTAAAACAAACTGTTTGAAAGCTGTTGCTAGAATTATAAAAGGTCTTTTTGAAAATGGAGGAAACCGGATTTAATGATTTAATGATTCAAAGTCATGGAAATTCTACAACTGGATATTTTGATGATGATCTATTAATGGGATTAAATATAGGTGGTGCATTTGGTTCAAGTACTGGAGTTGGAGATATTGGAGGGATTTATGAACTTGGAAATGATTTTTACGAATTTATTTATTCAACATTGAATAAGTTTGATGATGGATTTAAAATAAGCAATGAAATTACAAATTTCACCAATAATTTTAAGGATCGAATATCATTTTTGAACAAGAATAAAAACTTAATATCTCCCAAACTAATTAAAGAATTTATGAATAGTGATAATCATGAAGGAAACAAAACGATATTTATGGATTTACAGGGATTAATTTGGGAAGATGAATTTAAAAGAACCAAGATGATAAATCAACGAATGAAAATGTTAAAGACCTATACCCATTTATCAAATTCTGTTACAATTGCACAAAGAGATATTGATTATCAATTAAAGCAACAAAATTTAACAATTTATGAATTCAATAGATTTTTCAGTTTACCAAAACCTGAATTGGTTCATTTTCAATTAAGAAATTTGATTTCAATTTTGAACAATTCAAATGAAATTATTTATTCAAATGAGAAATTGATTCATAATCAAAATGGTGAAGGAAATTTAGAATTTCAAATAATGAAATTGAATCCTGAATCTAATAAAATTGAATCGATTTTAACATTGGATGAAGATTTTAAAATCTCAACATTAACAAATAACAAATCAAATTTTATAATTGCTGGATCATTTAATGGTTCAATGGTCATTCATAATCCAATTAATCGTTTTACAGAATACTTTGATTTAACAAATGATTCAAATGGTATAACAAATTATATATTAAGTCAAAATGATGAATTAATAATTGCTTCAAATGATAAGAAAATACGAAATTTTGATTTTAATCGTGGTACAATCATTAAAACAACAAAATTTGAGTATCCAATAAATTGTATGTCTGAAAATCCAACCAATTTAAATGAAATCCTAATGGTTGGAGATTCACAAAATTCAATAATAATTGATAAAAGAATTGAAATGAATAAGCCAATTGAAATATTCAAACATCATCATGATTATTCATTTTCATGTGATTGGAATATTAATAATTATTTAGTTACTGGAAATCAAGATGGTACAATTAGAATTTACGATCGTCGAGATTTAAGCAAATCATTAATTAATTTAGGAGGATTTTACAAAGGTGCAATTAGAAATATTAAATTTAATAATTTAAATAATAAGAATCAATATTTAACATTTGCAGAATCAACAGATAATGTTTATATTGTTGATTTAAATTATAATAAAGATGGAATAATTAATAACCAAATTGATGATTCAATACGATATCAGAATATTAATTTCTTTGGAAAAATTACAGGATTATGTTTTAATAAAACAGATGATGATTTTAATGAGCTTTTAACAATTGGAATAAGTGATAATAGCGTTGGTGGAATCTTACAATATAAATTAAATGATTTCGATAATGATTATGGAGGTTTTAATAATGATGGATTTGATTGGATATAGGAATAAGATCAACATGGGTTGACATACAAAGAAAGAAAAAAAAGAAAGAAAAACACACATATATACAACTAATTTTGATAAACGATATCTATCTTATTGTTTTTCTCATAATCAAGCTATAACTTCGCCCGAATTAACAGTCTTACCAGTCTTTGAAATTGCCTTAAATACACTATCATAATCCAAATCCTTTTCAGTTATAACATCAACAGTTTGGGTCTCTAATGAAATATCGATTGATTTAACACCTGGTAATTTAGTCAAAACTCTATTAACTGCATTTGAACATCCGGAACATGACATTGTCACATTGAAATGATATTTATGATCAGACATCTTGTTATTGAGTATGGGTTTGTTCTTGTGTGTTCTTGAATGACTAAATAGAAGGATGGTATAGGTATATTATCGGAGTTTATATATACTTTGCAATTCTTGAATTAGTAATTGATGGTAGGCAGGTAACTCAAGGAGCTTAACGAGCAAATAAAATCAAAGGGCTGTGTAAGTCAGACAGGCGATTGCCCCGATAAGAGAGAGAGAGAGAGAGAGAGAGTGAGAGTGAGAGAAGATGCTACAGTTAGTTAAGTAGCATTGGTGGATGACGAATTTGCAGATGACTTGTTGGAGTGGCGACTGAGCAAATAGTCATGGGTAGTGGGAGATGTTTCTTCAAATTGAGAAGAGGCGATGATTCACAATCTATACTGCTGTCATTCAGGTTGTATACTGATAAATATCCAGTTACAACTCAAAATTTTTTAAGGTTATGTAATGGTGACGATAGTGGAATCTCTTATAAAAAATCAGAAATTTCAAGGATAATAGCTCCTGAGTATATTGTACAACTTGGGAAAATTACCAAACGATCATTGAAGACTTTAAATGGCTTGAATGATCTAATTGATCCTTTGGAATATTCAAACTATATTGAACTCGACAAGAAAAATTTCAGCCGATCTGGACTATTGTGCCTTGTTGCAAATAGTCAAGATCGCGTGGTACCTGTTCGATCAAAGAATGAATTTTTTATAACTTTGAAAGACTTGGAAGAATTTAAACAGGAGGCTGGATTAGAGGAGTATTTTATAATTGGAGAATTGGATACCAGGGTGAGTCCCAAGAGTTTAAGAAGGTTTAGTAATTGGCTAAGTGAGATAGAAGTGGATGATGAAAATGATGCACCTGTAATGGGATGTTGGGTTGAACGATGTGGAGAGTTAAGGAAGAGACAAAGAGAGGAAGATACAGGTTTAATGAAGAGTGGAAAAATCGATAATGATCAGATCAATGCATTTGATGCATTATACGGCAAGAGAAGATTTCCATCCATGGATGAAAAGAAGAGAAAGAAGAGGCATGTTAATAACTAATTAATTAAAGAAATAAATAAATAAATAAATGAATAGCTGTTATTGGTTTTTTGTTACTGATCCTGAAATGTACAAGAGAACATGACCGAAAGACTCAGAGTTTTACTCGTCAAACGGAGATACACTCTTATTTTTGTAAAGGTTATTCTCCCATCCATTATAGATAAGCAATTCTCAAGTGAAGAATACCTGAGAGTTGTCTTCAGCTTTCAAAACCTGTCTTACTGAGAACACAAGTGACGCCAAAGAATGGATGGTTAGTTTTTGAACCGAGAAAGAGAGAAGAAATAAGCAGAGAGATGGAGGATGACAGAGGAAAAATCTTTATACAAAGAGAGAGAGAGAGTAACTACCGACTTACGTAAGCAAGTAGAATAATTAGTTCGGGATGTGACTGCTGCGGGTGTAAGGATGCTGGACTCTATTAATAGAATCGGATACTGTATTACATAATCGAGAATGGGTGTTCAGTTTCATTGTTCCGAAATGTGCCTCTTTTCAGGTGAGTTGTGTAGCTCATATTTGTTGTTTGTGTTGACTTTGTTAGTTGGTTTGTTGGTTTGTTGGTTTAGTCTTATATCAGTGTTCTTATTTACCCGGTACATCCAACTCTTAGTTCCACTATCCCTCCTACAACAATTCTTGCAAAGCTGTATTAGCTCTATTTTGTGTGTTTGTTCTTCTTTGCTGATATTTGCGATTACTATTTTGACATTCTTTGTTTGATTTGATCTCTTCAACCACCTCATTATTGTGCCATTTTCTTTTTTTTCCCCTTTTTTCTTCTGTTTGACCCTCAAGAATGACTCCAAGATACAATGTTTTAAGTGTTGGTAACCATCCAAATTTGGCTTTTTACAATTGGAGATTGTTTGAATCAAAAACTTGTGATTTGACACTTGTTAATACAAATCAATCATTGGAAAACAACAATACTTTCTATTGGAACTCAAAACAATTCGGTAATTCAAGATTTACACTTTCGAATATCTTTGACTCAATAGATCATTATTTGGATGAAAAATCTTTATCAAAAGTCTCAATTGATTTTATATTTGTTTCTGCAACTTCACTACAAGAATTATCAACACTTTTCATTAAATTATCAAAACTACTCCAATTTCAATTGTCCAATTTGAAAAATGTTCCAACAATTATTATTGAATCGACCAATTTTGTCCATCTCGAACCTTTCATTAAATTATCATTACAATTGGATCAAGAAATTGATATTCCAATCTTATCAATAATGTCAGATTATGATATTAGATTAATTGGTAATAATAATTATCAAATTTATCAAAGCAAAAAAGAAAGTGATTTATTATACATCGGTAGAAGTGGTAATGAATCTGAATATAATTCAAATGATATCAACTTAATCAATAAAATCTCGGATCTATTTGAAAGTGCAAGTATTGATGTTTATAAATTAAGTACACCTTTAGAGTTCTTATCATACCAATGGAAATTCGCTTTACCAAAAATAACAGTTGAACCATTATCAATTCTATTTGAAAAACCATTCCCTGATGATTTACAAAATCAAATTTTGGCAAAACCTTTGATTAGTGGTTTAATCTTGGAAATTATTACAGTTATAAAAACAATGGGTTGTAAACTTTTTAAAAGTTATGATAATGAAACTTCTTTATTGGAAAGATTATCCCAATTATATCCAAAGACTGATTTAAGTCCAGATTATTCAGAAACTCCAAGATTATTCTATGATTTCTATAACCAAAATGATCTTTATTTAGATCTGTTATTATTACAACCAATCTTAATTGCTGATGATTATCAAGTTAAAACTCCATATCTTGAATTTTTATATGCAATGATGACTCAATCAACAGTTAATAATACTTCTAATTTATCAAATTTAAAATCAATCTTTTGGTTAAGAAAAAATTCAGAAGGTATTAGACAATTAAAATTGGATCAAGATCAATTGGCAATTCAAAATGCTCTAAAAGAAGAAGAATTAAAATCTGCAAATGAGCAGTTGGAAAAATTAACCATTGTTCCTCAACAACAACCGCAGGTAGTTTATCAAAATGGTAATTCCCAAAAGGAAATTCCCCAACAACCACAACCTCAGCAACTGCAACAACAACAACAACAACAACCACCAGCTGCTCAATTCAATAACTATAACCAACATGAACAAAAACCTTCAATTGATGATTTAGAAGAATTATCAGAAGTTGCACAAGCATATGTTTTATCTGAGCAATCTCCACCAAATCAAAATGGACCTCGTTTGCAACAAGGTTATCAACCAAAATCAATTCCAAGTATTTACTCCCAACAACAGCAACAACCTAAACAGTATGATCAATTATCAAATCAACCATTTGATAATCAACAGCAATCACATCCACCACAACAACAGTATGCTCCTTCATATCCTAACCAACAACAACAAAACTATTCAAACCAAGGCTTTTCATCCCAACCAAATAATGGCAGATCATCATCTCCAAATTATACTCCAAATCAAAATTTACCTCATGGTTTACCATCCCAAGGCTTGCCTTCTCATCAACCAATATTCCAAAAGATGCAACCACCTTCAAATCAAAATCCTTTAGGTCCACCAGCTGCTTTACAACAACCAAGAAGACAATCATCAATGCCTAATTCATTTACTCAAGACAATCTGTCAATGTTATCAGGTGCTCCAAGTAATGGTATGATGTATCAAAATTATGATCAAGATTTATCATATGGAGGTGGAAATCAATCAAATAGACAATTTAAACCAACTTCAAGAAAGAATAGAAAATCAACAACAATGTTGGGTGGACAATTGGGTAATGATACAAGAGGAATGCCTGGTCCTTCAAGATATTCAATGATGCCTTCTTCAAATCAACAGGCTAATGGTATGCCAATAATGAGACAATCATCTTCAAATGGTGTGAATACTTTGGCTGCAAATGGAACCAACGGTGGAAATTCAAATAATCCTTCAAGACGTTCTCAAATGCTTCCAAATGGTTTAGGTATAAATAATAATACCTCCAATGGATCATACAATAACAATGGTTCAAGTAATGGTGCTTATGGTATTGCACAACCTCAACCTCAACATTATGGACAACAGAGACTTCCACAACAGCAGGTTCCAGCTCAAACTAACCAATATCCACCTCAGCAATCCCAAGCTCCAAGACAGTACATACAACAACCTCAACAACCTCAGCAACCAGTGCAACAACCACCAGCACCACAGCAGCAGCAGTTGCAACAACAACAACAACAACTACAATCATCTCCTCAAAATCAACTTATGCCACCTGCCCCTCAAGTTGACTCTTCATCAAGTCAACATTCTCAACAAGGATCCGGTGACCGTTACTTAGAACAGGGAAATAACAATAGCAGTAGCTTCTCAGATGAACCTCAAGAATATGATAATCCATTCACAGCTCCTGTCCAACAGATTCAAAATCAATATGGAACTCCATCTCCACCTCCTCAAATCAGTGGCGGTGGTGAAGGTGTCAATTCATACTCATCCCATGGAGGTAGTAGTTCTCAATCTATTCCTCCTTATGTACCACCTCAGCAATTTCAAGATCAGCAACTACCATTGGAACAACCAATGATGGTTAGTGCTCCTGAACCTACCACTTCTCCAACCGCTCCTGCTGTTAATGAGTCTAAGAAAGAGGACAAGAAGAAGAAAAGAAGTTTCTTCGGTAGAAAAAAGAAATAAACTTCTAAAAAGTTTCCCACTTGTTCTTTGACCCTTGTATGTTCATGTTTTGTTTTCCCTTTTTTATATCTATATGTATGTAAATATCTTTTTTCTTTTCACTATAATTTTGAGTTTCTTAACGTTTTTTAGATCTAGTTAGTAAAGGTCGATCGACCCTGTACTTCAATTACTTCACTCTCTTTATCTCAAATACTCCTATCTCAGCTTTCCATTCTACAGCTTCTGATAGTTCTTTGAATGCAAGATCCTTAGTATTGATCATAAGCAGCAACATATTATACTCTCTGACTCAAGTATCGTCACACGATAATGATGAAGAATTTGAAATTCAAGCCATCTCAACTATCACAGTATAATAACCTGAGTATGTTTCGCCTCACGATGATGATGGCTGAATCAAGCACTTACAGATATCCGAATTTTAGATCCCTTCATTCTTCTTCACAACTTAACGACAATCAGAAACGTACACAAAGGAGGGATTATTTCCAGTGGTTGACTTTCCCCAATTTATTCTTACGTGATGGTTCTAAATTGGGACACGATTGCAGACGTCTAAATAAGCAGGACTTATCTGAAGAATCGCTATTCGTGAGAAGAGCATCTCTTTCAGGATCAAGAAAACAAAGACGTGGGTTAGGCATGTGTGGAATGAGAAAGGATGATGCGGATTTATATTATTCTAAGATGGTTCAGGATTGGAAGAAGCGCAGGATGAGTTTTGTAAAGGGAAGATTAGGGAACAAGAGGGAAGAGTCATTTACTTCTTTTGGTTCTTTCCAGGATTGGGATTTTGCACCTTTTTCATCTAGGCATGAGAAGCAATTTACATTTAGAAACAATAGAGAAAAGAATCAGTTGTTTGATTCAATTGCCGATGCTGGATTGATTAACATTTGGATGATTAGCTGGTTTAAGCATCTTAAAAAATCATCATCGGAGATAATTACCGATTTGAAGAATAATCCTCCTTCAATTGAACCATTATTTTTACTTCCTGGAAATCAGGTTCAAGTTCGTTTGTTAAGTGGACCTTATAACTTACTTGCATTGCCATCTGGGGATTTGGTTGATCCTACACAATGTACTTCTAGTACCGCCACTAGTTCTAGCAGCTCTAATGGTTCCTCTAACACCGTGCCAGGCTCTACATCATCATCTCAATCATCTATGCCACCGATTCCACCACATTCTTCACCTTTCTATAAGCATCCACCAATGGGATATGCCTATTTCCATAAGCTATTCAAATCTGAACTTTCAATCTTGAAGAGCTATATTCAGGATCACACCAAGATTCCGAAATTGAAGGATTCTGATTCCATTCCAAGGTCAACAAATATAGATTTGGATCATTTCAAAAATCAATTGAGATTTGATAAATCTGTTAAAGATCGTAATAAACTATCTTTAATGATAACTACATTAAGACAATCACCTGAATATTTAGTTTATTTTGTCTTTACCAATTTTGGAGTTGAATTATCAAAGAGTAAGAAACAGACAAAGAGATTGAATAAGTCAATTGGTAGAGATGGTAAATATAGCAATAAATATTTTGATGATGTTGAATCCAAACGTGATTTTAAAATTCTTAAGAAAGTTGCCATTGAAAAGGGAGATGATGATTTATTCATGGGGAAGTTGAATACCAATGACATTATGAAGTTGAAACAAGAGAAGAAGAATTTTGGGGAATCCATTGATAACAATGAACTAAGTGATGAAAGATCTACAACTACAATAACTGCTGAAATAGCAAATGAAATAGCACCAATTGAAGTGACAATAAAAGATGAAATAGATTCCGATAAGATTGAAACAATTGGAGATTTAGTTGATATGAACACTGAACCTGAATTTAAAAAGGATAAAACTTATGAAACTAGTTTCAATAATTTACTTTCAGAACTAAACAAAGTTCATAGAAATTCTAATGAAGAAGATGTCTTACCAAAGATGACTAAACTTACACCAATGCCAATATATTCCACCTCGAGTAGATCAGAGAATGGATTAACACCAATTAAAAGATCAACCAATCCCAACATCAACAATCAATCACATCCTTTGGTATTTGAACAATTCTTCAGTCCAAAAACTTCAACAAATCAACAACCAATTGATCTATTTCCAAACCATTTGTCAATCGATCAATCTAAATCTAGTACTGAATTAGGAAAAGAATTTATAGTTTTATTCAAAGATGCGTCATTCTTGACATTGAATGATTATCATCCTTCAGATTTAATCCATTTACAAAAACCAACAGAGAGAAATTCCCTGTTGTTTAAAAAAAATGGTAGTTCATCATCATCAAATGGATCAGGACTTTATTTGGATTCTATAAATCAATTATTTGATAAAAGATGGGAATTACTCGATGGAGATGATGAAAAATTGGTTTTCAATAAAAAACAAAAACCAAGTAAGATCTGGCCATGGACTAAATCAATTCTCAAAATTGTTAAAACTGCAGTCTTGATTGTTTTAGGTGCTGCAGTTTTCACTGAATTGGATGAGTTAAGATCCTTAGTTGGGAAAATTGACGATGATGATCTATTACGTCCAAAGTATGCAACCAAAAGATACTAATATCTCAAATGTTTTTTATTTTTTCATGTTTATAGGGTGTTTTTTCAGATAAGTTTTGGTGGGTGGGTGCGATAATATATATATATTTATAAGAATAATTTCTTTAATGAATGGATAATGTAATTAGCTAGTATACATGCAATATAATGAAAGATTAGGCGAATTGTTCAGGGGTTAAAGATCTGATTTTTTAATTATTTTAAATTTGATAGCAGTTAAGCCACCTCTATCACCTTTCCAATTTCTTAAAATCTTGACATTATCAGGGATTGAAAGATCAGGTAAATCCCAACCTGATTGATAAAGATGAGTCTCTTTTTTCAATGATAACTCTAATAAATCTTGTCTCTTTGAACTTGGTCTTCCTGGTCTTCTTTCAGATTTTAGTAGATCTAATTCATCTTGGTTTCTATTTATGAATGTATCGATGAACAATTTTAGATCATCTGCGGAGAATGAATCCATTTGGGAATATCCTTCTTGAGAAGTGATTACATCTTGAATGAATCCAACGATTTGAAGTTCTTCTGATAATTTACCTTCATGCCTCAGTTTCTGTTGAGCCAATTTACCTTCTCTCATCGATGCCCTGGAGAGTAATCTTGCCTTACGTCCTTTGGGATGTAGAGGAGTCCTCTTCTTCTTCAAATGCCTCGTGACACTGGATAAACTCTTTCCAACAACCATGACTAGTCTCAAGTGCTTGATAGAACAGTTAGGTGAATAGTAGTTAAGTATGACAAAAGAGCAAAAACACTTAAATACTTCAGAAGAAGCAAAAGTGAAAAGAAAAAAAAAAAAAAAAATAATAATTGTTGCACAGCCGTGTTATAACACACACCCGTACACCTCAAAACACAGCCCTCTTATTTTTCCACTGCCTCAACACCCGTACACCCTGCACACAGTCAATCAACACACGACAAACGAAACAAAAAATTTTCCCAGGAAGATTAATTGTCACACGTCCATTTCCTTCTCCACAGTGAAATGAGTAGACAGAGTAGAAAGAAACGGGTGAAAGAGTCTCTGTTTTACGATTGAAACTTTATCTCTTTTGAAAGCTGATTTTGGTATAGAAACATTCACGCAATCATGGCCAGATATACAGAAGTTGAATTACTAAGTTATCAATCCCAAGGCTCATTGCCGGAAGGTGTGGATCTCTCACCTTTTGTGAAATTGGTTGATGAAGTTAAAGAGGCACTAAGAGAGAAAGAACAATCTTCATTACAATCATCATCGTTACAATCACAACAATCTATAGGTGCATCCAATTCAATTGCGGGAGGAGTGCCTAATTCATCGAATATATATACACAACCAAGAAGGAGATCCTTCAACACCAATAATATCAATGGCGGATCATCAGTTTCTGGACCTATTAATCTAGGTAGAAAGAAGAAGATTCCAAAGGAATTAAAGCAGACAGATGATGATGGATGGACTTCATTTGTTGCAACAAAGGCTAAAAGATTAGGCGGTGATCCTTCCTCATCGTCTGCTGAGTTTGACTCCTTCTACAATACTACACCATCATCATCAAATAATAATAATACCAATAATAACAGCAACAGTAATAAATCATCAGGTAAACAACATACAATGAAAGTTAAAACAAGCAGTTCAAAAATCTCATCAGGTAAAGCCAGTTTGGATGCTAGAGATTCAATTTCAATTACTCAAACTTCAAAGTTCAATGCTTTTGATGCTTTAGGAGATGATGATGATAGCGATGCAGTTGCTTCTGAAGAAGAAGAAGATGATGATGAAAATTAATGAATGATTTCAAATCCCGTTTATTTACTTGTTGTATTTCTTCTTGTTTTCTTTTGTCCTATAAACTATATGTACGTTCTAATATATTGAAATGCTCTGTCTATCTATCTTTTTTTTTTCATTTTTTTTTTGCAAACAGGTTTTTGGTGTTTTTCTAAAACATTTAAGATTATTAGTATATAGTTATTCTATCAAACAGGTTGTAATCTACCGTTTTGGAATGGTTCAATCCCTGAACTTCGCTCATCCAATTCATCAACTGCATCTTGCCCCACAACTTCTCCTCTTTCATCATCATCATCATCACTTAATTCAAGTCCAGTTATACAAAATGCCAATCCACTCTGTTTTTTTTTCAAAGTTGGTGAATTTGGCTGAATGGAAGATGAAGAAAAGGGAAGTTTATTAACTTTTGTAGATCTTAATGATTGATTAGAAGATGTTGGAATATTTAATCCTGTATTGTTTCCCAATGCAATTGATCTTAATTCTTTTAAATTGATTGAATTTCCATTCATTTTAGAAGAAGTAATTGATCCTCTAGCTGAGTAATTTCTACCCGATGAAAATCCATCAAATGGTATCGAATGATTATTATTGAATGAATAAATACTGGAATTTGAAGCAAGTGGAGATTTAGAACTCAATGGATAAGTTAATGATGTGGTAGGTAATCTGATTGATGATGAAGATGAGAATGATGAAAGTATATTATTATTATTATGGGTTGTTGTTGTTGCATTTATAATCGAGTCTGTTGCAGTTGTAGGTCTATTGAAATTTAAAGTTGGTGGTGGAACTCTCGAAATGGTGATTCCTGAATCAATAATAACTTCAGAAATTTTACAGTATGGTAACCATTTGGAAATCTTTGGATTTGATAAAATCTTAGTTAATTCATCTGATGATATATCATAATTATCAGTTTCAACAATTGGATAATTATTAGAAGTTGGAATTTCAAATGGTTTATACCATTTATTTTCATTTGAAAGTTTTAGTATCTTATTATATGAAATGATTGATAATTCAGGAATACCTAAAACAATTGAAAAATTATATAACATTAACCAATTTAAAGAGAATTTAAAATCATTGATATCTTTAAACCAATACATTGTATAATTTAAATAATTGATTAATAAATTGATTCCAAATGATTCAATCATCTTTGCTAATGTTTTCCAAATTTGAATATTTAATAAAATTGAATCGTTATTTGTGATATCCATTATTAAATTAAATATTAAAGTTAATGGATTGTCCAATTTATTCAATATTAAACTTTCATGATCAGGTATTTTGAATATTGAATCATCTTTAAGATAATTATAAAACTCTTCTAAAAGTTTGAACCAGTTTATTTGATTCAATAATTTAATGTCATTATTAATATCAAGTTTTTTAAAATCTAATGAATAAAATAAATAGTTGAATAAATTTGTTGAATAAGAAGATTTTTTAAAATTAATTGATCTATTCTCTTGTGCCAATTGTAAAATACTTTCAATATTTTGAATATAAGAATTTGATAACTCAGTTAATTGTAATCCTTCATTTAATTCATTTGAAATTATTTGATAGTAATTAATCAATATTTCTTCAATTAAATCATTAATTTGATTATTATAATAGATATGTTTTGATAAACTTCTAATTATATCGATATAACTATTACCCAAAATTGAATCATTTTTTTTATTATGAATCAAATCTTCCTTTTGTAAATTTAAAATATCATTTAAAATCTCTTTAACAGGTAATCCAATCATATTAATATCATCGGATGATAATAAATTTGAAATCAGTTCGGATATAATCTCTTTAAATTTGATATTTGAATTATGATTCAATTCCATTATTAAAATTGATATAATTCTATATCTTAATTCAATATGTGTTATCTTTGTACAAACTTCAAGCAATTTATTAATCCAAATGGTTTCAATACCTTGATCCAAAGAATATTTAACCAACGCACCAGTTGATAAATCAATCTGTTTCTTATCATTTGAATCAAAAAATGATTTTAATGAATCAATTGATAGTTCATTAAATGAACTTGATGAGTTAGTTGATGATGATGAAGTTTTTGTACGAATCAATTTTAAATTTGTTGGAGTCTTATCAATCTTTGAAAGAATTAAACGAATCGATTTATCAATCAATTTATTGTTATTGAAGTTGCTAAAATTAGGATCAATTCTTTTTGAAATATTTTGTGTTGCACATAGACTTAATTTGATCCAATCAAATTCATTTTTCAGATTAGTTGTAGATCCATATCCGAAATCAATAAATATATTATTCAATTTCAAAAATTTGTTCAACAATTGAAAATTACTGGAAAAAATCTTACTTTGAGTTGGTTTAATCTTCTCACAATATTCATCAAAAACTTTTAAACTTAACTGACAAGTTGTTAATTCTTTTAAATTAACAATATCTAAAAGAATTTCAATTATATTTGATGACATTATACCTAAATCATCCGAACATTTTTCAATCAATTCCAATAATATATATAATGTAACTTTTAAATGACCTAATCTACCATGAATTGAATCCGATTTTGTCTTTTTAATCAAAAAATTACAAACTTTATCCAATTTTGTCCTTCTTGTTGAAGCATAAAAGATTAAATAACTTAATTCAGCATTGTTTGGTTTTGTATCTGCGGTGGAAAGTTTCTTTGATGGATAACATTGTAAGATCAATCGTTGATGTTTGGGTTTAATACTCGGTAACAATGCCATTGTAAAAATATTGATAATAATCAATCCAATATAAACAAAAATATTGAAATCCGAAAAATAATAATGTAATGTAATCAATTTCTGATTGCCACTTTTCTCTTTTGATATTTCGTGTGAGGTGGTGAACAATATTTTTTTAAATGTGCTTAATTAAGTGCGTGAGAAGGAATTGGCCGGTTAGTTAGCTAACTAACCTTGGTGTGACTGAAAAACAGGTCTGATTACTTGATTTGGTGTCTATTTTGTTAGTGACAGGTAGGATGGCTCCGATATATGTCAAGGGAGGAGTTTGGTCCAATATTGAGGATGAGATCTTAAAGGCAGCAATATCCAAGTATGGATTAAATCAATGGTCAAGGGTTAGTTCATTATTAACCAAAAAGACTGCAAAACAATGTAAATTAAGATGGCAAGAATGGTTAAATCCTTCGATTCGAAAGATTGAGTGGACAAAGGAAGAAGATTCCAAACTCTTAAATTTGATAAGGCTTCGACCAAACCAATGGAATTCTGTTGCATTATTGATGGATAGAACTTCAAATCAATGTATCGAAAGATATCAACAACTATTAAATGATAACAATGAAGATGGAGAGCAATTGAAACTCTCTGGGAACATTGAAGGGGTTGATCAATTGAATTTGAACCCTGAAAATAAGCCAGCAAGGCCAGACCAAGAGGAATTGGATGATGAAGAACAGGAAATGTTAAGTGAAGCAAAGGCAAGATTGGCAAATACACAAGGTAAAAAAGCCAAACGTAAAGCAAGGGAAAAGATGTTGAATGAGAGTAAGAGAATTGCAATGTTAAACAAGAGAAGAGAGTTGAAACAGGTTGGAATTAGAACTGTTTTGAAGACAAAAAAGAAATTTCAAACCCAAATGGATTATAATGAAGATATTGCATTGGAAAGACAAGTTGAAAATGACGGGAAATTTGATACTGCAGATGAAAGTTATACGAATCTCTTGGATCAGAAGAAGTTTGGTAAGGATGTTGAAAGGATAGGTATGAGAAATCAAGAGGTTGAGAATCAACAACGTAAGGAGAGAAGGAAAAGGGCAGAAAGAACAAGAAGTAAAGAGAAACAGGAAATAATAGTAATTGATAGTACCGATGATGATGAAGACGATAATGAACAAGCAAATACAAAGAGAAGAAAATTGGTCTTGAGTGAGCCAAAGAGTAAAGATGGAGATTCAGACAATGAAGCAGAGGAAGAAAGGGATATCGATGATGAGATTTCCAAGAGGGCTATAGAGATTCAAAATTCATTGAACCAAAGATCGATCTTGTTTACAAAGACATCCCCCGATGATGAAGTAGAAGAGGAGGAAGAAATAGAGGAACAGACTGAAAGAGGGAAAAATACACCATCTAAGTCTGAAAGAGGGATACAAATTGCGCAACTCCGGAAATCCCTTGTTCAAAGGCTATCCCAATTACCAAAACCGCGAAATGATTTTGAATTGGTGATTGAAGAAGATGAAGAGGTGGAGGAACATCAGATAGAACAAGAGCAAGAAGAAAATACAATAGTCATCGATCGTGGTGAATTAGAAAAGAAACAAGTGCGAGAAGAGCAAGAAAAAAGATCAGTTGAAGATAAATTAACAACATCATTAGCGATCCAAAGAGGATTACCTATTCCAACTAATCCTAGGAAACTATTACCAGGAAGTGATGTATTTGATCAAGAAATGGTCAAGATAATTGAAATGGATTTAAATGGGGATCAGCTTGATATTGATTTAGAATATAAGATGCAAGTCTTAGAGATGATTAACGAAGAAGAGAAATATAGAATTGATATCATACATGGTTCAATGGAATTTCCTGGAGATACAAGAACAAGTAGACAATTAGTTAAATCGATCAAAGAAATAGCCATTGAATCGAACAACTTAGAAACTGAAATCAAAAAGAGGGAAACAACAGATGAATTTTTAAAACAACAAAAAGAATACAAATTATCAATCAATGAAAAATTGATTCAACTTAATGAATTATCAAGGGATTATGATATTTATTTATATTTGAGCAACAGTGAAAGCGTAATAATCGATGAGAGAAAGCGGAAACTTGAATCTGATATTGATACATTGAACCAATTAATTAATGAAGAGTAGATAGGATAAATATAGCCCCCCTTTTTTTTTTGACGCTTCTTCGGTCATCCCGAATCAAAACCTTACACCGAGTATTAGATAATCATTTAACCGGATCTCCGAATAAAGAGGAATGAAAACAGTTATAGGTAATCGCTGACATAATCAGAAATTGATGACCCTTTAACGATATCCAAACTTCCTAATTGGGAAGTACCTCAACTGCTAAATTGATCTTCTTATTCGGTATCTGCGAGTACATGGGAATGGGGGAAGTGAATAATTCAATATGTCTTTCTTCCCCCTTTTTTTTTCAATCACAAGACCAAATCAATATAATTTTAATTGATTAGTTATACATACATCTAAATAGTATTAATGATGAAATTTGTAGAAAAATACCACCGTAATTAATCATAATTCCACCATCAAATATTTTAATCAACTAACATCATCTCCGGATCGATTAACATATTGCTCGATAGATCTATTGTATCTAAAGTTAATCGGAAATTGCCCCCGAATTTTGACCCAAATCGGTAATGCGAATTAATTCCTATTATTGGCAAAAGGCATTGATTGAGAGGGGGGAAAGAGAGAAAATGTGAGCGTGCGAGCGAGCGAGCGAAGGAGCGGTACACCTACTTAGTTATGGGGACCCACTCACTCGCATTTGTTAGCACTGAATTGTTAGCTGTCTTATCATTATATAATAAATATCTTATCCTATTGGAATTTGATAATTTCTCATCTCTGGTTTGCTTTTCTTCTTCTTCTTCTTCTTCTTCTTTTTCGTTTTCGTTTTTCTTGTATCATTTCATTATTAATTTATTATATCACTGTTTAAATCATCTACTATGTATTCAGATTCATTATTTGAAGATTTAGATACACATTCCTTTTTATCACCTGTTAATTCTATACCTATTCCAAAACCTTTATATGAATCATTGACAACATTCCCGAAGATGACAATCGCAACTTCAAGTTTAAAATCAATTCTGATATCCAAAAAATCATCCTCCTATAATTTATCGATGAAGAATATTAATAATTCAAGATCTTTATCTTCTCCAATATCTAATAATTCATCATTTGTATCATCATGTTCATCATTTGACGATGTTTCTTCAATTTACACAAATGATTGTTATTCAATTTGTTCGGAAAGTTTAAATATTTCAATCTCGGATGAGATATTTCAAGATCATCCTTTATCAAGCGAAATAAATGATGATGATGATGATGAAGAAGAACATGAAAAACTACAACTACCAATACAACCAATACCAATCCAAAAACAGAAATCGCAATCAAAATTATCAATCTCAAAATTATCCAAATCCCTTAAGAAATTAAAACAAAATGCTTCAAGTATTCTATTATTTAATGAAAGACTATCAGATAATTTAATAACTACAAAAGATACAGAGAAGAAAGTTTATGTTGCAATGAAGACTTTTAATACATCTTATACACCAACAAAACTTACGAATAATCAAACAATTAATTCAAAAAATTCTTATTTAACTAGAGAACCAAGAATAAATTCAAATTTCTTAAGATTCTATGCATTGGATTACAATTGTAAAAAAATGGGATATTTACCAATTTCAGATTATGAATTAGATATTTATCAACAGGAATTTTTAGAGAATAATTATGAATCAATCGATTCATATTTGGATGAATTTGATTATCAAAATGTTGATGATTTAAATTATAAAACTTACCTTAAATTAGGTCTAATGTCAAGAGAAAAATTATGGTCCAATGTTATATTACCACCAAGACAAGATCAACAATTTATTTCATCATCCAATTCTACATCTGCACTATCGAATAAGAACTACATTATTCAACCAAATAACCTATCACCATCTTCAATAAAGGGAAATGGACTAGTTAGAAACAATGGTAATTTCATACCATGGTTAAATATCAATGATTTTAATCAAAAGAATAAAAAATGCTTTAAACCATATGGTAACTTACCAAATGATATTCAATTCACAGTCAGTGGCTGGGTTAATGAGAGATGGGTTGCAAACTGAAATACAATACAAATAAACACACTCTCTCTGTCTCCCTCCCTCCCTCCACCACAGCTTTTCTTTACTAACAAAATAAAATTACTATGTATAATTTTTGTATCGCTTATTTATTTACTTAATTCAACTCGCTTTAATTCGCTATTACCAGAATAATAATACAGTAATTATTAACTAATTAATTATTAATTAACTAGTTAGATATTTAATTTCATTTTGAGTAATTCCATCCCTTGAGTAGCCGTATTGTAGCCGCTACGCTGTTAAGTACCACGAAAAGAAAGAAAAACCGTTTTATTTCTGTTTACTTAGTTAGTTTGTTTGTTTGTTTCTATTCCGTGTGCATTCCGCGCGTGGTGGTGGAAGGTAGCGGATCCGCAAATTATTGCGCTTAAAAGTGGGGGGAGGAGAAAGAGGAGGAGGAGCGGAGAAACTGTTATTATTACCAATATCTGTGATGCAGTACAAATCGATTGATTACCTAATCATACATCCTTACACCTTTCAAATTGCACGTTTCAATTATCTTGATATCTTTACAACATGTCTACAGTAATAGCTTAACTACTTACCAACTACACCAATCAACAATGTTTCTAATTAGAAGTAAATTATCATCATATAGGAGATTTTATTCATCGATAGTTAATCCTTCTGAATTAGGATTTGTATTTGATATTGATGGAGTTCTCTTGAAAGGGTCATCGTCAATCAATGGTGCCAATGAAACAATAACAACTTTACAGGATTTGAAAATTCCTTTTATTTTATTGACTAATGGTGGGGGAGTAACTGAGTCAGATAGAGTTAAGACTATATCAGATAGATTGAAACTGAGGATGGAAATAGACAAGAATCAATTGGTTCAATCCCATACTCCATTACGTTGCATGAATTCTAAATTTAATAGAGTCTTGGTAATTGGTGGACCAAATGATGAATCTCGAAAAGTTGCACTTAATTATGGTTTCAATGAGGTTTTAAGACCAATTGATCTAATTAAAAGTAATCCACAGATTTGGCCATTTCATAAATATACAAAAGATGAGATTGATACGTGGGGATTGGATCCAAATTCAAGTAATGTTTCGACTAATAATTCGAATCAAAATTTAAAAATTGACTCAATTTTAATCTTTAATGATTCAAGAGATATGGGATCAGATTTACAAATTATAATGGATTTGATTAATTCAAATGATGGATTATTAGGAACTTTCAGAGATTATAAATCTCCAACACCTAGTATTCCAATAATTTTTTCAAATAATGATTTCCTTTGGGCTAATGAATTTAAATTACCTAGATTCGGTCAAGGTGCTTTTAAAAAACAAATAGAATCAATTTATTCATATATTAATAATAATCATCAGTTGGAAAGTTTGACACTTGGTAAACCTTATAAAGTCAGTTATGATTTCGCTCATCATGTTTTGATTGATTGGAGAAATAACTTATTGGTTAATAATTCATCAGAAAACAAAAAGATTAACTTCTCTTTACCTGAATTGAATAAATCACCTGAATTTTCTCCATTTAAACAAATCTTTATGGTTGGTGATAATCCAGAAAGTGATATACTAGGTGCCAATAATTATGGTTGGAATTCAATTCTTGTTAAAACTGGTGTTTATAAAGATGGTGATTTCGAATCAAATCCATCATTGGCAAAACCAAATATTGGTGTATTTGATAATGTTAAAGATGGAGTTTTTAAAATATTAAAAGAGTATAGATTAATCTAAAAGAGACTATAATTGGGGGACAAACAAAAATCTGAAAATATGAAAACAAAAAGAAAAAATAATAAACGGCTCTATAACCCCAAGTAAAGAAACAAGCATCGAAAAAGAAAGAAACACAACAAGAAGAAATTAACACTAACAACAACCAATGTTAGTTACACCACCAGAATGAAAAGGACGAGAGAAGAGAAAGGAGAAACTGAAAAACAGAGAGATGGATAGATAAGTAGGTAAATAGATAGATAGATTAAAATAAGCCATTGAAAATTACACTTTTGAAGCAACTGTTTGTTCACTTTGTAATTTTAATGCATTTCTTTCATAACTTTTATCCTTACAAGATTGTAAACCTCTACAATCATGACTTTCTAATAATCTATGTTTTGAACAAAATTTCCCATTACAAAATGAACAATCACCAACCATTCTTAATGGAGTTGAATTACATGAATTGAAAGTACATTTAGTTGATTTCTTTGAAGATTTTCTTCTTGTTTTACCAGATGATTGTTGCTGTTGTTGAATTGTTGCACTACTTGATTCATCATCATCTTCAATTGCAGAAGATGATTCATCCAAATATGTTAAATAGACAGTTGAATTTGAATCGGATGTAATTCCATAACTTGATAAAGATTTTGAAAATTCAATCTTCTTACCACTATACCATAGTTTTAAATTTTTTTTAAATTCGTTGATTTCATCGAACTTATTGGTTATTGAAATTGGCAAGGCAACTAACGATGCAATCTTTAAATCTTCAACTGTGGAATTATCAGGGATAGTAACCTGGAAGGATTCTTCATTGCTTAATTTAATGGTAACCTTCATCTTTAAGACACAACGGATGGATTTAAATTATTCTAATAATATTCTTATCGGCTGAGTAAGGAGACAACCAACCAACCAAAAGGATAGATAAGCAATATGTCGTGAGATCAAATGCAAACGAAAATAAAAAAGAAAGAAAACAAATGTAAAAACACAAACAGGAGTTGAAGAGGAAATGAAGGGGACAAGAAAAAACCTGTTAAGGATGGTTAGTAAGGTGAATAATGAAGTAAAAAGGTAGTAAATTAAAAGTAAACCTATTAGATAGATAACATAGGAAGGGGTTGCAAGGGAGAAGAGTGACTCAATCCCACATCACCTACTAAACTATGTATCACTCCCTCTGCGCACTCTGAATCGGATAATTACGTAAATTCGCCACCCGGATCGATACTCCTTAAGGATATTAATTACTATACCCACCCAAGGCGGGCCAAATCTTGATTATCTAATGGCTGATGTGAGATTACTATATTTAACATCTTTACACCATTGTCACCCACCTGTTTTTTTCTTCTAATTTGCACTCACTTTCATACATAGATGCAATAACTGGAAGAAAATGGCAAAAGCAAGCAATTAAAAAATTAGCTGGTTTTATCTTATTGTATTCTGTTTGCTGTTAAATAACACAAGAACAAATCAAATTAATAATCAAATTACAACTAAAAATGTCAGGATTCCAGAGAGGTGAAGAACCTTCAAAACCATCATTCACATCAACTCCAATTTTCACCATTGCATTAAATGCTTCATTATTCATTGTAAGTAAAAGCAAAAAAAGCCAAACAATGTATCTTTTTAACCAATTATTTACTAACCTTTTCCAAATAGGCTGGTGTTTTATTCGTTCAATCTCCATTAATGGATATGCTTGTTCCTCAAATTTAAACAACTTGAAAGGGGGGAAGGGAATGTAATAATAAGAATTACCTGTATATAAATATGAATATATTATATGATTTATTATTATAGTTTTACTGTATATCACAAAACAAAAATAAAGATACAATAGATAATGATGAGCATAAAGAAAAAGGAATAAGTAGTAAAAGAAAAAAGAGACAAACAGACAGACCAAAATAACCGATTAATAGAGTAGTAAGTAAAAAATTAAAATTAAAAATCATTGAAAATACATTGGAATGAGACTAAACCATCCCCTTACAAGATCGATAAGACTTAATTGGCATTGTATTATTAAAAACCAACAAATTAACTCATCCTAATGCATTTTCGTAACGGAAAATCTCTAATTTGAACTAAAGACAACGTATAATGCATATAAGGAACCTGGGAACCAAGCAAAGATACACAAGATACAGTCGATTAATAAATCTCTACCGGCACCTCTTTCCAAAAAGACAGCAACTGGTGGTAAGAAAATGGCTATAACAGAAAAAAGACAAAGCATGAAAGCTGTTAGTATTTAAGAAAACAGGTCATCAGATAACTTGAAATTTAATTAATCAAGACATACCCAAAATAACAGCAATAACAGTTGAAGCAGCACCCATGGTTAATATAAATGAATTGAAATTTGATTTAAGTTAATATTGACTTTAACAAAAAAAAAAGAGAGAGCGAAACAGGAAAAGAAGGATAGTGGAAAACACGGGGATGATAAATGTATTATATACAAATAGACAAATATAGCAAATTAACTAATCCAAAGCAAACAGGGAATGACCGGGATCCCAATTAGTAGTAGCTAACTAAGTTAAGTAATCTGTCAAATTTCAGTTCACTGTTCAATTGGTCCCGATTTGGCCCCATTTCCTAATTTGGTAATCCCACTTAGCCCGTTAACCACTGTGAGCAACTGATCATTATTATTGTTACCTTCGTATCCTTCCTCGATTCTATATTTCTCATCCTTGTTTAACTGATATAACACTTCACAGGAGTATCCAGTGACTAATAATCCTGGTGGCCTACTGTCAACTATCTCTAACACTTCAAGTAAATCACATAATCTTGTTCTGATCACTCTTTGATCTGGACATGATGCTCTTTCAACAATGCAAATTGGTAAATCCATTGGCCAATTTAATTTATATAATTCAGGTAATATATCACCTATTTTTTTAATTGTCATCAAAAATATAACCGTTCTATTTTTTTCAAAACTTGGTAACGATCCTAATTTACCCTTTTTACCAGTACCTGTACAAATTAGAACTTGATCACTTATATCTCTGTGTGTTGTTGGAATTGATGAGACAACAGTTGAAACTAATGCACTTGATAATCCTGGTAATACGATTGGTTTAAATCCATTTTGATTGAAAAATAAGTATTCTTCACCTCCTCTACCGAAAATGTACGGATCTCCTTGTTTCAATCTAACTATTTTTTTACCCAATTTTAAATTATTTAATCCAATATTGAGCAGTTCTTGTTGTGCGTTTTCGGCATTTCCTGGATATTTTTTAGCAATGAAAACTTCTGTTGTCTTTGGAATCACATCCAATATTTGTTGTGGGACTAATTTATCGGCAAGTATTAAATCAGCATTATAAATTTCATTCAATGCTCCAATTGTTAACATTGATAATGACCCTGGTCCTGATCCAATTAATGATATTCTGCCTGTATTATTTGGTATCATCTCATAATTATTCTTTTGTTCTATAAAAGCATCCGTTAAATCATCAATTGAAATTTGTGCTAGTTTATTCAATGGATAATATTCTATTATTTGAGATAACCATCTTGATCGTTTCAAATTATTATCATTATTATCAATAATATCTTTATCCAAATAATTTTCATTTGAGTCATCAAATTTAATCTTTCTTTTCAAATTTCCAATATTCTCAATAATTAAATCTAGATCATTTGGTAAATTTTGAATTATTTCTCTCTTTATTCTATTTGATAATTTACAGCTTTGATTTGATGTTGTTATACCTAATTGAAATTTCGAATTTTTCTTCTTAAAAGTTGATAGCATTGTAAAAGTTGATAACTCAGACGATGATGTAACATTAATTGGTATTCTTAATCTTAAACATCTTTCATAAATTTCTCTCTTTAGTTCACTTTTACCTTGAAATGTGACAAAAACTCTATCAACAACATTATCAACTTCTAATCTACCGTATTTTTCTAAATCTTCCAATTCAAAATTCTTGGTAATTATATCAAATCCATGGTGTTCTTCAGATTGTTTATTAAAAAGAATCGAATTTATAGAGTCTATTGATAATTCAGAAGATATTAAAATCGGTTTGGCACCTGAATCAATAATTGAATCAATCCTACTTATTGTTAATCCTGATAGATTCTTATGATCATCAATAATCAAATGATGCTCACCAACGCACGATGAGCCAGTCAATAATTTACTGTAGTCTGACATTATTTGCTTCGAATTAGTTAAATGGCCTTTTCGCTTGCCACTGAATAGAGATATCAATTAACAAAATACGATTTGAAAATAAACAAAATACATATATATTAGATATTAAAACTTTTCAAACCCCTATAGTATGGTTACAATTTATCATCATCATGGCTCTCTTCCCCACACACATAGTGGAAAATCTGAAAAATTATTTTTTTTGTAAGTCACACATAATATCACGTGATCGTATAGTATATCTGTGGCTTCCAAAAATCGGATCAGTTCTGATTAGATAATATATTTGTCAACAATTTTATCAAATATTTCATTCTTCTCCTTTAAATCAACCAGATAATCTGAATTTGGATCAAGTTTCTCTATATCATCTAATAAATTAGGATCTTTATTGCCTTGTAATAATTCAAACGAGATCTTATTGATCAATAAATCAACCTTCCATTGATTCAATGATCCATCGTCATCTTCTGAAGTTGATAAATATTCATCAATCTTGTTTAAAACTTCTTGAGACTCAGGAAAATGTAACAATTTTAAATTTGAAACAAGTAAACATATCAAATTCTTTAAAGAGTCAGTTAACTCATTGGATGTAATTTCATCATAATAGTAGTATGCAGATTTTAAATTCTCATTAAAATGAATTAAATCAAACCATGATTGAGATAATGTAAAAATTTGATTATCTTGTGCAATTGAATTGAAATTTGCTAACAATTTGCTTGATTCCTTAAATTTATTGGTTATTAAATAATTGAATAATAATAATGAGATGTTCTCGAAATTTGATGAATTCAAAAGAATCTTAATTGATGATTCAAAATCACCTAATTTATCAAAATATAAACCTGATAAAAGATTAATTAATCCTGTATTTTCTGTATTTTCATTAATGAATTCTTCAAAAGATTCAGATTTCAATGAATCAGATTCAATAAATTCAATATATAATTTTAAACCTTCAAAATCAGCCAACTCATCAACTGGGACTGACGAATCATTTAGTAATTTCTCAATTGTTGAATAAGAGTTTTTGAACTCTTTCAATTCTAAGAATGATCTTATCTGATATTTATAAGCTTCATATTTATTTGATTCATTATTGAATATTAAATCAGTTTCAAGATTCAATTTGGTCAATTCTTTATATTTGGAATTAAAAAATTGACGACGAATTGGGTAAAGTTCTAAATGGATGTTAGTACAGTGAATTCAGCTACTAATAAAATGTATCTAAACTTACCACCACTATCACTATATGGATCCATATTGAATTGTTTACTTATATAACCTGTAGTTCAAAGCCAACATAAACTATCCATTGGTGTACTTAAAATACAAAAGTGCTGTTCTTTAAGACATCTGTAAGACAGACGCGACTTCGACAACAACAACAACAGAGACAAAGTCGATCGACTCATCCCTCTTTATTTACAATTATAATGTATAACCAGTTATCCTATGATTCATAAGTATATAAGGAATAATTAAACCAAATTATAAAAAAAGCAACAAAAAAAAAGAAAAAAAACACTTATAACAGCCATTAAAGAAACCCGCCAATGTAATTTACATAACTAATAAAAAACGAAAAAATATAACAGACAAACATACCATTGGAATCAACATAAAGATAAAAAGATCTTTTTAAATAAATATATCTTTTATTTTAAACCTAAGATCTTTCACCTCTTAATCTTCTTGCTAATTGAATATCCTTCTTTTGGATGGTAACTCTCTTAGCATGGATAGCACATAAATTGGTATCTTCGAATAATGAAACCAAATAAGCTTCAACAGATTCTTGTAAAGCACCAATAGCAGAAGATTGGAATCTTAAATCAGTTTTGAAATCTTGAGCAATTTCTCTGACTAATCTTTGGAATGGTAATTTTCTAATTAATAATTCAGTAGATTTTTGGAATCTTCTAATTTCTCTCAAAGCAACAGTACCTGGTTTATATCTGTGAGGTTTTTTAACACCACCAGTTGCTGGGGCGGATTTTCTAGCAGCTTTAGAAGCTAGTTGTTTTCTTGGTGCCTTACCACCAGTAGATTTTCTTGCTGTCTGTTTAGTTCTAGCCATTATGTATAAATTATAACTTAAAGAATGATAATAATAAAAGAAAATATTAAATGCGAATGGAATAAAAAATAAAAGTGGGAAAGTGAGGTATTTTATATATGACAACAGAAACAAAAAAAAAATCTGGTGGTTGGTGGCAATTCAATATTGTGTGCAGTCACTACATAGTCTCTCAGCTAATAAAAATTTAAAATTAACCCGCTCCATTCGCACTAAGAGATTAATTTAATTAAAATTGTATGAGCATGTAACAAAAACTGGAACATAACATTAGTTTGAGTAAAAAATAGAACGCGCGCGGTATAACAATTACACTACCTCATGAGTAAATTATGGCACTAACAAAAAAGGGTTATCCCATAAATAATTACTTACTCACACTAACTAACTCAATGTAAAAAATATTATATCTGTTTAATTAAATTAAGTTAATTGGTGGCGTTTTACGGATTTTGTTAAAATTGTTAATTAATTGAATACTGCCATTTTACTATAGCCCATCTTGTATGTTTTTTTTTTGTTGGCTCTCCCATTCCCCTCCTCTGCCTCTGAGTTACCTCACTCACTTGTAAATTAATTCTTTTATAAATATATCCACTATTTCCCTCCTTTGTAACTTGCTTTTATTCTCGCACTTTTATAAATTCCCTTCTTTTCTTTCTTATTAACAATTAAAAGATTAACTTTTTTTTTGATCTTTTTTTAAATTTAATTAAACTAATAATAATAATAAAATGTCCGGCAGAGGTAAAGGTGGAAAAGGTTTAGGAAAAGGTGGTGCTAAGAGACACAGAAAGATTCTCAGAGATAACATTCAAGGTATTACAAAACCAGCAATTAGAAGATTAGCAAGAAGAGGTGGTGTTAAGAGAATTTCTGCTTTAATTTATGAAGAAGTTAGAGCTGTTTTAAAATCATTCTTAGAGAATGTTATCAGAGATGCTGTTACTTATACCGAGCACGCAAAGAGAAAGACCGTTACTTCATTAGATGTTGTTTATGCTTTGAAAAGACAAGGCAGAACTTTGTATGGTTTCGGTGGTTAAATTCTATACTGTTTTATTGTTTCGAATTTTATGATGTATTTTAAATTTTTGCTTAGTTTTATGTTTTTGTTATTAGCTTAAAGGTTTGTCTTCGTGTGGTTTTTTTTCATATTTTTTTTTCAGTTTGTATATATAAGTTGTTTAGTTAAACTTTTGGGATATATATAAAAGCAAAGGAGCGATTTAAAAGGGGCAAGTAAGTTTGGACAAGTTGAAGTTGAGTGTTTTGGAGGTTATAATGGTGTAAAGATGATTAAAATCTGATTATGTAATTCTATTAACACTTACATTAATTGCACATGGTTGATTTGTTACTGAAAAAGATTTTGGATTTATATATAGATTCTAGACCTTATTGTCACACATTGAATATCTTGTCTAATTAGGATATTATTTTCACTCTCATTCAAAAATTCTTTTTACTGGAATATATTACAAGTTCAATAAAACAATGTACCCCCGTTAAAATAAAAAAATTAAAAAGAAATAGAAATTTTGCACAATTTAACTTTTATTGTATTGTTTATTTGTGCTAAGGAGACTACGCTAATCAAGAGGCTGTGTGAATTAGGTAAAAAGTAGTTGGATTTTGTCACTTTTCTTATAGACAAAGCTTTTTTTTTAATAATAGATTATGATCATTAATTTACAATCAGTTAGTGATTAATAAATGGTGATATTCTTCATTTATTTCTTACTATTTGATTCTAATTAATCAAATCTCTAAGAAGAAATAACATTTCCGCAAACATCCAGATCCACTCGGATACTTATCTTAATCATGCGTTTTGTAAGAGAACTTTTCTGTTTCCAACTCCCCTCTTTTTGGTGGTGGCTGTTATTATTGCTGCTGCTGCTGCTGCGCGCGCCCGCGCCCGCGCCCGCGCTCACTTAAACACAGTGTCTGTCTCCCACCCGCATAATTGAATAATTTCATGGGAGAGAAAAAAAAATTTATCTGCCATCCTGCGTGCAACAGACAATAAAGAAAAAAAATTACTAGCAGAACAAAGAAGAGGACACACACACACGCACCGCAGAGCAGAAAAAAATTAAAAAAATTAATGTAAAATAACCCACTTACTTTGCACTTAGACGTCGTTACTCATACTAATTTTTCTTGGAGCACCACCACCACCACCAACAAAAGAGGGAGGAGACCCTGTCTGTTTAAAAAAATTCCTGTCTCTTCCCTTTACCTCTTGTCTTCTTCTTTTCTCTCTTTTTCTTCTTTCATTAATCCTTTAATCATCTAATTAGTTGAAAAGGAAAGAAAGCATAAAAGAGAAAGAGATCAGGTAGATATATCTAGTACTCTTCTTCTATTTCTTCTTTTGTCATAATATATACCCAATAGGTTAATTTATTGAAGTATTTTGACATTCCAAGTAATTTTCATCTATTACTTTGAGAAATATATCTTTCACTATCCCAACTCAATCTTGATTTGTGGTTTTTTTTTTACTCTCTCTTTTATTGCCCTGTCAAAGCTTGATCAAATCCATTCTCTCGTTAAGAAAGGCCAAACTTATTGATCACTCTGTTACTGTTATTTTTACAGATTGCTTTTCACTCACTCTGATTTATTAAGGGGCAAAGAAAAAAAAATTTTAGAGCAGAACAAAAAAAAATTAATTTAAGTTGGAAATTACAATCAACGTTTGAGCAAATTTATTGAGATATTAAGTTATCTTCAGTAATTCATTCATTTTATTCCAACAACTCTAAATATTTTCAAAACGAGCTTTTAATTAAGTTTTCGTTAGGTCACAAAAAAAAAAACACAAAGTCGTCACATCAGCACTTTTCCAGTCATGCTTGCAAAGAAAAGTTTCATCCTAGGTGGTCAACACCAACAACAACAACAACAGACTGTTTCCCAATATCAACGTCAATTGTCCTATCAGCCATATCCAACATCTCAGCAGTTTGTTCCTCAACCACCATCATATCATCCTCATCATCAGCAACAGCAATCATATTCAGCGGCATATGATAACTACTATAATCCATACAACAACCAAATACAAAATTCAAGAAATGATTTTTATTCAAGACAATATCTGATGCAACAAAATTTACCTCAGGTACTTCCAGCACCAGCTCCGGCCCCTATTCCGGCTCCTCAAAATCCAATAAATGATAATACTCATGATGATTCGCAACAGGCCACTTCAGGTGGTGTTTCTTCAGTGTTGGATTATGATATGGAACAGATGGTTAGATTTGTTTGTTGGTTATGTTATGGATTGATGAAAAGAAGTGATAATCCATCGGATTCTTTCCATAATACTGTCAAATCCGTTTTATCTGCAACGAGGTTGCCAATGTCAACAATTGTTTTAGGACTATTATATCTATCAGATAGAATGGAAGAAGAAAATAAACAATCATCCCAAGAAACTATTTATGATGATTGTGAAGTTTTTAAACATTTAATAATATCATTGGTTTTGGCTAATAAATTTAATGATGATAATACTTTTAGAAATAAATCATGGTCTGATGCAACAGGTTTGGATGTTAAATTAATTAATTCCATGGAGAGAGATTGGTTAATTCAAATCAAATGGAGATTACATTATGATGAAGGTTATGAATGTATTAAAGAATGTTGGAAAACTTGGTGCGATAAATTCCAACCAAAATCAACGATTCTCTCGAATTCTTCATCATCAGTTTCATTATCTGCTGGTGAATTGAATCGTACTTCACCGTTATTATCAAATAATGATGGAAGTTCAACCAATCATCACTATCAACAATTCATTGAAAATAATAGATCTCCTTCAAGTTCATTATTTTCAGAAACAACCCAATTTTCTCCAGTTAATACACCAATGAATTCATCTCCTTGGTTTGGAGATTATCAATTACCTTATTTGCATCAAAAAGTCCAATTACAACATCAAATTTTTGAAAATCCTTATCAAATGCAATATAATGCATCAATTTTGGCAGCTCAACAGCAACAACAACAACAACAACAAATACAAGCTAATGAATATCATTCTTTATATCAACAGCAACAACAACAACAACAACAGCATCATCATCATCATCAATTGAACAATAATAGTAACAATTTAGGTTTCCAAGGCTACTACGAAGATTCAACATCTAACGGATTAAACGTTCGTAATATCGCAGGAAACCAACATCACCAACGTTATTATTCATTGGATAGTTTTGCAAATAATACTCCAGTACCGACATCAACAATAGTCCAACCATCTTCCTTAATATCATTACCTCCGCCACCTTCAAATGCAATGGTTGCTACTTCTATCCCTCCTCAAATACCGTCAATGATGAATACCGGATCTAGAACTTCTTCATATGATGTTAATTCAGATTATTATCAACAGTTGTATAATTCAACTTATTATTGTGCTGCTGGTGCTTGTTAAATAAGCATGCGAGCAAGCAACAAATATACAAACGAAACAAAACAAAAAAATACTATAAACATAAAATTTAAAAAAAATTATCTTAAAACAAATTTCCACTATTGCCTGTTCTTTTTATTCATATTACTACTTTCTTTATTATTTGATTTTTCTTTTTGGTTCTTTTTATTTTTTCTTTTTGGCTTTTTTCTTTTTTGGCTTTTTTTTATGATCCTACTTATTTGAAGCAAGTTTCACAAGGTTGTCTTTTTTGTATTAATTCAAATTATTAATTGGTGAATGAATATTGTAAAAATGTAGAAATGTAAAAAAGTAAAAAAGTAAAATTGAAATAGATGGGATGCAAGGCTGTGCCAACAAAGGGGGTGTTTTCTCTTAGCGAGGAAGGAGAGAGAGACAAAGCAAACCTGGAATTGAGTCAGGTGGCATAAGAGAAGAGGAACGAATTGGCTTTTGTTAGTTGACAAATTCATCAAGTCAGGTGAGAATTAAATAAACATACTCAATTATATATATTATTAGCCATGTCGTTACAGATGACCCTTGTGTTTTTCACATTGATTTCAGAAATGATAGCAATGGGAATATTGGTATTGCCATTGCCTCAAAAAGTTCAAGATGTTATAGTTAATACAAGTTATAAATTATTGATGAATCCTAATATCCGTGTAGGTCTAGGATTTAGTGGAGTTGTTATTGGTCTGATGTTTCTGGATGCTTTGAAGACCGCTGTTCCTTCAATGCCTAAGGATATAATGATTGAATCAGCAAAACAACAATTGGATGTTGTCAATGCTGGTGGTGCTCCTCCAATCATGCATGGTTTGAATATCTGGGAGCATAGAGTCAGGAAGTTTTACGCACAAAGAAATATGTATATTACAGGTGCTGTTTTATTCCTGGCTATTGCTATTAGATTCACCATTATTCTATTGAAAAGTCTGGTGAAGAACAAGAAGAAATTGGCTGGTTTATCATCAAATGAGAATAAAAAGGATTCAGCTGTATCATCTGTGGAATTTGAACAATTAAAAGAAGAATTGAAGAAAAAAGAACTCGATGCTCAGAGTTTGAAGAAACAATTGGATGGTTTACATGACGCTTATCAGAAAAAAGCTGATGAAAGTTCAAAAATTCAATCATCTTCAATCACTAAAAAATCGGAATGAATTCCATTAGCGAAAAGTTCTGTGTATATATATACCTGGTTGTTTGTTATAATCAATAGTTAAGCATTGATTCTCTACATCGCTCCATTAGTTATGTGTTTTTTGTGTCTGTGTTTGTTTTTCCCTTTTTTATTGTATAGTAATTGAACCTATTCGATAAGTTTTTTAACTTGGCCAGTTACTTCTTGTGTTTCTTTTGTACTTTTCAAGTTGTCAATGTATCAGAATAAAATTTTCTCTCCATGGATTTTTATTTTTTCGAGATATAAAAGTCAGAGAGATTCCCAATTAATATATTGATTCATCATTATATTTGGCAATTTGGAAAAGTACTAAAAGCAAGAAAAAAAGTAACTGGCCGAATTTTAGGACAATTTTTTACGAAATAGATAATCGAGACATATAATCCACTAGGAAACTACTGTTTCCTGAATGGGTTATCTACCCCTGTAGCATCCACTACAAGAATTCCTTATGGTTTACTATATGAAGATAAAAGAGTACAAACACTTATTAACTCTGAGAAGATAAAATGGAAAAGTTTTTCAAGGCAAAATGAGATTGTGTTAACGAGGCTGTGTATATGGCTGCTGATGTAATGATTACATAATCGCCATTATAGTGCCGGTGACCCTTTCTATCTGAACTAAGATAACGTCTGGTGTGTTTTTTACTAGTGTTTGTTTAGTTGTTTAATGTTGTTTTGACTGTTTGTTTCTTTGTTCACTCACAGTTTTATTAGACTTATAATCATGCAAGGATTCGGGAAATCTTCATCATATGACCTACCAAGGCCTTATGCTTTGAGGCCAAAATCAAAGAGAAATAGTGCTGATCGTGTTGCCATTAATTATTTCACCACACCACAGAGAAAACTAATAGGTTATGTTGTTTTGTTTGTTTTGTTTTCATTTTTTGTCATACAATGTATTCCAGATAAGGAAGAATCCGTCTCTTATGAAATAGAGTATCCTTCAGATCAAAAAAAATCACCAAAAACAACAAAAGATTCTGTGGTGGATATTCCAAAGGATTCAAAGATTGGTGGTGGTGGTGGTGCCGGTGATTCTAAAAAAGATTCGGCTATTATCAACAGTAGTAAGAAATCATCAGGATCGGAATTGCTTGAATTGGATCAAGAATATGCTGCAACTTTGGATAAATTATTGGAATCAGATACAGAGATTGGCGAATCTTCGGCAAAAGATAGTAAATTGAATAAAAAAACATCCGGTAATGAAAAAATATTAAAGAATTAAAAAACAAAAAAAAATGCTCTTCTTGTTTTTTAATTGATTGTGGGTTTTTAATTTACGATTAGTGTCTTTTGTTATTTTCATTCTTCTTCTTGTTCGTCTCATAAAAAAATTCATATACTTATATATTTAGATATACTCTTAATTAATACCTTTGGAAACAGCATCGGTTCTTTCTTGCCAAACAGTCCTACCGGTACATGAACAGACTTGTTTGTCATTTTCCCAAGCACCTGCACTTCTTGCAATAACACCACATAAGGAATCTTTTGAAACATCACCATCTGATCGATTTGAAATACACATCGATCTACCAATCAAATCATTTATACTTTTGGAAGCCTTCATGAAATTTTGAGATTTATATAAATCACCTTCCAATTCACTTGCTTCAATCTTTGGAAATTCAAAAATTGATTTACCTGTAGTTAATGCACCTTTCCAAATATTTCCACTTTCTCTAAAACTTGGATAATAAATACCTTTTTCAACTCCATTCAAAGTTAAATCAACCAAGATTTCATCCTTATTAATTGAAACTATCCTAGCTAATCCTTTAACTGGATTCAATTGATCTTTTTCATCAAAAGATTCCAAAATACAAACAGCTGCTGAATTAGGTTGTCCTGTACCTCGAATAATTGCATCTTTACCAATGGATTGCATCGACTCAATTATCTTAGAAGGCGCAATGGAACCAAGAATGGTGATCTTTTGACTAGGTAAATCAACATCAAGTTTACTTATCCCATGTAATGGCTCTAATGCCCCTTTAACTGAATCAACACATGATTCACAATGCAATGGAACTGCATACACTGCCTATTACAAGAAGTAATGTTAGTATAAGATCCCGTGAACGAAAAATTAAAGAATACCGCACATACCTCAAACTCGTCTGTGACTGTAGCTGGCATATCTGGACTGTCTACTGATAATACTATTCTACCGTTGAAACTGAAGAAGGAAGATAAAGCATAGAGTCTTTTATCCTTCAATTAATCAGCAATGAGATCAGTATCTTTCTGAGTCACATCTCCCAATCCTGGTTAGTCAGCACTTATGTCATCGCACGATCCCTCCCCAAAATCAGTGAGAGAGAGAAAGGATCAATCAAGTTAGAGATTACTTACTGGCAATTGGGTTGGATGACTTCACCCCATATCTGACTATTACTCATCGTTGTCAATGTTTCAATCAGCGTACAGACGTATCTTTACACCAAAGGTTATAGAAACCGCAAAGTATACGACTAAAGCCACCATCTATTTTCTTTCATGGGTGCCGGTACTTTATATTTTTAATGAGCATGTGGTATATATTGGTAAAGTTGAAGGAATGTCAATGAAACCAACATTCAATCCATCATCAGCGAACAATCAACAGCATTCCAAAGATCATGTTATTTTATGGAAATGGAACGTTAAGAATACCAATAATTTGAATCTTAATGATGTAATTTTCTTAAGATCTCCAATAAATCCTGAGAAAATTTATACAAAGAGAATAAAAGGAAAACAAGGAGATTTAATCATTCCTAGATATCCAGATACTAGAAACAGAGTGTTGATTCCAATCAATCATGTTTGGGTTGAAGGCGATAATATTCACTCCATTGATTCAAATACTTATGGCCCTGTGTCAACTGGTTTGATCATTGGTAAAGCAACTTATATAGTTTGGCCACCAAGTCGAATGGGTAAAGTTCCTGAAGGGGGTAGAGAATGTAGGGAATCAATGCTACGAAATTATTTGAAAGAATGACAGGGTTTGAGGGTAAAAATTTAAAAAGGAAAAAACATACATAAAAGAGAACAAAAAAACGGAAAGATATTTCTTATAGATTTTGTACAGTAATTTCATACTTAATAAACTTCACTTTCTTGATTTTGGTGAACCATTAACACTGAATGTTTTGGTATCTGATGCGGATTGTGATATTGGGAAATGTGATGGAGTTGTAATAACTCCTGAATCACGTAAAATTGGTAATGGTGTACTTTGATGATTTGCGATTGTTCTATTTGGTGATGATCTCTTGCGTGGATTTTGTGGTTGTTGTTGTTGTTGTTGTTGAGGTAATAAATGTGGATGTGGGAAAGAACCAATTGTTTTTGATCTGAAATGGGATGTTTTGCGAGTTGGTAATGATGGTAATTTGAAAAGATTTGATGGAATCATTGAATGTTTGATTGATTCAATAGATGTTTCTTTTTTAGAAATTGGTTCAGGAATTGAAAAATCTGTATTTGGTTTCATAAAGATATCATTGGATGGTTGTAAAGATGATAAACTTTTAACATTCAAACTTCTTGTCCTATGATGAAGCATCTTAAATGATGAAGAAGTTGAAGACTTACTATCCTTTGTTGATGAACCAAATGATAATGTACTTGAAAATTCTTGTAGATTAACTGTTCGATTTAGTAATGGTGAATCATCACATAATTCATCCAATCCTACTTCTCTGTTTCCAAAACCACCAAATTCTCCTGATCCAAAGCTGGTGTTGTTATTATTATTATTATTATGAGTTGTATTATTATTATTATTATTATGGATATTATCGTTTGAAACCGAATCAAACAGATTGTTAGAAAATACATCGTTCTCCTTTGGATGGGATTGGAAGTATGATAAAGTAGATGCTCTTTGAAGAGACATTTTTGTAGAACCACTGAAATTCAAAACTGAATTGAAAGCTGAGGTGGATGATGATGAGATTGATGTATTGGTAGATATTGAGCCTGAGATACTTCTATTGCTATTGGAAGATGAAATGCTTAAAGAAGATGAATTAACAGTTCCGCTGCTTCCTCCTCCAATGCTACCACAGAATGAATTTTTTCTATTCAGACTCATCTTTGAATCCCTTCTTAATTTATTCAGTTGAAATTCACATTCTTCTTCAAATTGAGGATCTTTCATTTCGATGTAGTTTAGAGGATAACAATGAACACCATTGAATCTTTCATAGAATTTCTTATATCCTCCATCCAAGATAACAATATCAGGATAGTATAAATTTGGATAATATTCTTTATTCAAAAATCTATCCCATGTCCTTAAAGCATTTGCCATTAATGGACCACGATGGGATGAAAATTCACAATGGAATATAATCAAGCTTTTTGAATTGGATGTATGTTCTAAAGGTGTTGTTTTGACAACTTTTTCAGTCAATAATAAAGCTTCAAGTTCTTGTTTTGATGATGCATTCAATGCACAATCAATATGGCCTCCTTTAAATTCATATTCAAATCTACAATCAATGATGATTAATTTATCAAATGATTTATGCTCTGCATTATTTTGTTTGGAAGAAGAACTAACTAACAATTTATGAAATTGTTCAACAGTAATTCTTGGAATTGCATCATCATCGACTGTAAATGTCTGTATTGATGTTTCTTTCAAAATAGAATTACTCTTTGAGAAGATATCATTCTCATTATTAAAACTTAAATCATTGATATTGTTGGTCAATTGTGAAGCAACTCCGGTAAACAGGGAAGCTGCTGATGCATTAGAAGAGGTGGATAATTTAAATAATTCAGGTTTGTTGGCATGGTTTGATAGTCTTGAAGTAAAAGAAGGTGGTGGTCTAACTTTATTGCTCAGTTGTGAACGGGATTCAACCAGAGATGTTGCTCTATGTAAATGAGATCTTAAACTATTGTTCAATTCCATTCTAGCCCGGCTATCAACTCGTTGTTGTAAAGGAGAGCCTGCATTCATGGAGTTTTCACTATCATCATTCTCAATCTCTATGTCACTGCTTATCAGGTGTTCATCCTGTCTAATTAATTGAGCTTCGTCTTCTTCTTCGTCTTCTTCTTCTCTTTCGCTCTCGGAAGATGAAGAACTTGAAATGGCTGAGCAATCAATACTGTTATGTTGAGGGTTAATTAATGAGAAACTTTTTTTCAACTTAACAGATTTAACATTTGGTGAAGATGTATCCAGAACAAAATCTATTAAGTTAGTTTCATGTTGATTTCTTTGACTTGAAGGCGTGGGTATTGATAAAAGATCCAAGTTCATTGATTTGAAACGTGATTTAGGGGTCAGTTGTAAATTCTGATGGTTATCGGATATATCAGCTGGGAAACTACTTTCCTTTGGAGAAAATAAAAGATTTTGACTTATTCCTCCAATTGAAGATTTCGATCTATTATGAAACATATTTCTGGCCTTTGAATTTGATGTTACTGAAGAATAAGAAATTGATCTCGAATGTGCCTTAATGGATTGAAGCTTTCTAGTGAATAGTGGTCGTCTAGTTGTAGAAGAAGAGGAGCATGTAATATTAATATCATTCTCTTTACCTTCTTCATCTTCTTGATCATCATTAACAAGACTAGAAAACAATTTCTTTTTTGGATTCACAACTTTAAAACCACTATTGTTGACATGGAAGTTTGTAGAAAAATCAGCAACTAAATCCGAACATGTTGGAGAGTCTACTTTTGGACTTGCAGATAATGGTCTTTTTAAAGCATTTGATTTATTGAATGATATTGGTCTTAATGGTTGAGATTTTGAACGATACAAAGTGCGACTTTGCTTAAACAAAGGAGATTCAAGTAGTTCATTATTGGTGATTGTATCTGATGAATGACCATAGGTAGGAGATTCTATTTCCATCTCTATACTCATGGTATCCTGAACTAATTACTTCTGGCGAAAAAAAGAAAGGAAACCAATCGAATGCAACTGTTAAAAGAAAGGATCCTCTAATCTAAAGGGGTCAAAAAAAATTTGAGGGAGTGGATTGAGTGTGATGGAATGAGTGATCTGATTTTGATGCACAAGAGGGAAAGAGCACGGAAGCTAACACTGGTGAGGCGAAATTTTCGAATAATAATGACAGTGTACTATGAATTGATTTAATGATACATCAACGTTTATATTAATAATGTCAAAGATGTAATGTATCACTTATTTTTTATTCGAGAAAGGCACACACACAACTAATTAAAAATAATGGTTAGATTGGTTGTGGGAACGGGGGAATAAACGAGTGGACAAAACCTTCAGTTTTAGAAGGTTTCAGAAAATAAAAAAGCAGCAAAGAAAATGGAAGATAATGACAGATGACGATGACTACGATGATAGATCAGTGTTATTGGATCTATTTCGTTCAATTGTAACTCTTTATGGTTGAAGAGATGTACAATTTGCTTTTGTGATCAAACGAGTAGCAAAAGAGAATTAATATTCAATTGCAAGAGGGGTAGTAGAAGTAAGAGTAAAGAAAGAAGAGTAAACGGGTGAGTATATATTTGCTTCTAACGGATTAAGATGCATTAAGCAATCAAACTAATAGGGTGCAGGAACAAAAATATATGTTTTGTATATTTATTTACCGTTACTATGGTTTTTTATCCCCATCTTTGTTACGGGATCTTTTATAAGTCCAAGATTGGAAACAAGTTTGGCATTAATTTCACATCATTAACAATGAAAAGTGTTTTATTTTTTTTGCCAAATTTCAAAAATTCGCTTGTATGATGAATTTTAATTGTTAAGCAAATGTATTTTAGGGTACGAAATAAATAAGAGATAGAAATACAATCTGCAAGTTTTAAATACAGGGAAGGATCAATGCCGCAATTGAAATATAAGGTAAATAGAATAGGAAAAGGCTTTCAAACAAAATCCTACCATTGTCATTTGAACAATAACAGGAAAATACAAGATGATACCTCGGACCAGACAAATCAACAAACTACGAGATATTCTGTTTCCTCTCCCTTGTACCGGAATATATCTAATATATACTTTGCGGCTATCTTAATTGAAGGATCAGATTCTCTGCTCGAACCACACACATTTAATGTAAAATGATATCCTTTTAAGATAAGAGACTATTAACGTAAGACAAACAACTCCCAATTCCTTTCCTAGCTTGAGCCAATACTACTTTGTGAAATTTGCATGACACTCAATGTAACCACAAAACTTATCTTTACCTCCGAAAATAGTTTAGCACTTTCTGCGTTGACCGGTGGAATAACAGTTTGTAAACCCAAGTGACATATCAGACTTAATAACTATGATAAAACCAATTGCTTGGTTGATACTTCGGTGTTTAGTATTGAATGTGAGGCGGGATAAATGTGAAGATCAAAAGACAACATTAAAAATAATTTCAAAACGCGTCTGTTTACAATTTCCTTCTTTCTGTCCTCTCAATATTTACATTTTGTCAATTTTGGTCCCACAAAGAGATGCGCAAAAGCCGCATACTATTGATTGTAAAAAGGAGGAAAAAGGGAATTAAAAAAAGAAGTCTTTGTAATAAGTTACATATATACATGAAACTAGATTCTGAAACGCTTTGCATATAGTTAACACATTTTACAGTTTCATCAAATCTTAACTCTAAAGCTTCTGAAAATATCTTTTGCTTTCATTCAATCACTTTTTTTCGCTGGTTCAACAATATTTTTCTTCACGATCAGTATCTCCCATTTACTTACAAGTCAGCCTAAGCTGATTGGCGACATATTTCTTATGTTCCTTTCCTGGATGAACAAAAGTGAGGCTCGAAAAGTTTATTATTTCCGATGCAAGAGGTGTATCTGATATGTGCATGTAAATTCATACATATTTAGGTTTTGCAAGATGTATTTACTCCTCCCCCCTTTTCCGGGACCGGCTATAGTGGATGTTGTTTAGTGTTCTTCAAATACACACCTACGTACGTACGTTTACTCATTGCGGTAATCTGCCCCACATTTTTATTATGTATCTTTATTGGGCCAAGAGATTATTTAAAACATCCTCATATTTACCATGGGTTGCATTGTTTGCCTTTTTAAGTTTCTTCTCAGCATTACCATACCACTTTTCTTGCTCATTTGATCCCATTTGGTATAAATTACCTAATGTTATCTCAGCTTCTGCAATGTCAACCCATGATTGTGGATCTTCATCATCCCATGATTGTTTCAAATATTTCAAAGCCTCTTCAACTAACTTCTTCCCAATCTTTTGTGCTTCTTTGGAGGATAATCCGTTGATTGTCTCGTTCGAGTCTTCTTCATTATCTTCATCATCTTCATCATCTTCATCAACGGATCCGTATGTTAGCGTGGTGAAGATTGAAATTGGTTCTTCAGCTTCCATTAAATATGACTGGCCAAGCTTCTTTGCGATTGTGCGACGTAATCCAAACTCTGGTTCTTTATTTTTCTCCAATAATTCAAGACTTTTTATCGTTGCAGATCTCCAGAATTTATTGTATTTTTCACTGTTTTGAATCTTATAGAGCGGATGGGATTTTGATAATTCAACCTCTTCAATAATGTCATCTTCATCTTCATCGCTGGATCCATCTCCTTCATTATCACTATCTAATCCCTCCATTGGTTGCTTTCCAAAGTTGTCTATTATATCCAGCAAATCGTCGATGGTATTTAAAATGTTCAACACTATATCCTCGTTGAATATCTCATATTTGTCCATCGCTTCACATTGTTTCACTGCATCGTCAAAATATTCGATTGACTCGTCAAGCATTTCCTTCAAATCAGGGAAATCCTTCCTCTTTGAATCGATATCCATCTTGGAGATAAACTGTAATGGAATTCTATTCAATGTAACTTGACACTTTGCGAAGATTAAAGATGGATCGTTCGGAAATTTCTCCAATCCATCCTCGATCCTTTCTAAGGAGTTCTCAAAGAAGTCTTTAATTTCCTCTTTATCATTCCCTTCACCTTCTTCTTCATCATTATGGAACTGGGCAAGTTCAGCTAATGACTGACCATAAATTGCGTAGAACTTTGCAGTTAATCCAATCTCTTCGGATCCGCCACTACTTTTAGAATTTCTAAGGAGTCGATCGCATTCGTGGATTATTCCATTCAAAATCAATTCATTCTCCTTCTCTGAGTCACTCCATGTCTTCCAAAGTCCAATCAATTGCGCTATTGGATCATCTGGATTCACCTCTTCTTTCAATTCAACAGTCAATTCATTAGTTGTCTGGTTTTGTTCAACTGTCTCATTCTCCGGAATATCTTTCCTCTGCTTCTTGATTTTGGAAGCCTTTCCTAATCCTAAAGGTCTCTTTGGGGCCATGGTATGTGATGGGATATATTGATTAAGCTTGAATTGGATAGTTAATGTAACACCACTATTTGTAAATTCTCCATCTCGCTCTCCTTTTATTTTCTTCTCGTTTGAAAAATTTCTCTTCAGCTTTTGAGCCCTTACGCCGTCTGGATAAATCATGCATTTTTATTTCAAGATCCCACTCATCTATGAAGTTACCCTTCGGTGAAGAAGCTCCCTTTATCTTTAGATAGTTGAAATGTCAAGAACTATCTTTGAAATTAAATCAATGCCAAGACCTGCACGCAATGAGATTACTGATACATGGAATTCAAGATTTACATTGGATTGTGTAAATTCCAGAAATAAGTTACATTGTGAGGGAAAGCTGAAATTCTTGAATCCATAATTACCCTCAGCACTGTATAAGGTTTAATAGTTTTCAAATCTACGAACCTATACAAGAAACAAACATTTATTTACAAAAACAGTGACGGATGATCACTCTTACTCTCTCTTTCCAATTCTTCATCGGTAACATCTTCTAAAGTGACTTTCTTTGGAATCCTTCTAGGTCTATCTTTACTTGAAAGCTTTGGTATCTTAATCTCTAGGAGTCCATTGTTACATTTAGCGGTGATATGATCATCATCAACAGCTGGATAAGAAGGCAGTTTAATCGTTCTTTCAAAGGATCCAAATCTCTGTTCTGAAACTTTTAAGATCGATGAATTATCAACTGAATCATCATCACTTAAAAATTTATTTTGAACCTCACCTGAAATAACAAGCTCATTTGAGTATGGATGAAAGTTAACATCCACAAATTCTTTACTGATACCTGAAATTGATACTGAGATGATATAATGTTTAGGATAATCATAAACATTTAATGGAGGTGAGAATGGCAATGATGATTTAGTTTGCGGAGCTGAAACCTGTAATGGATCAATTGAAGGTGCTGTTCTGGACTCATTAAGGTGTCTCAATGATGGAACTGAGGCTTGTTTCTTAGATTCACTAGTGATTGATGATCCAAGTTTTGAATCTGCCTGTCTTTCCTTTTTTAAGACATTGGATATAGCTTCTCTTATCGATTCTGCACTATATGATTTTTGAGGGGATTCAAGTGCTTCTTTCTCAGAAGATGATTCCTCTTCTGTGTTATCCTCTGTTTCCTTAATTCCATGATCAGGGCTACCCTTTTGAATAGGAATGGTGGATGAAGCTTTGTTTCTCAAACCTTTAGTGAAGTAAGGACCGAAGATATCTTGCAATAATCTATAGTGGGAATCCAATGCTTCTACATCACCTTCGTTATTGTCGTCATCATCATCCCCTTCTGCATCTTCTTCATCTTCTGGGTTATTACTCTCATCATCTTCCTCGTATGACTGGGGTCCATATGGGAAATAGCCTTGTTGATAAGGAGCATACGGCCATGCTTGTGGATAAAATCCTTGATGATGATGAGGAGGAGGAGAGGGGTACCCCTGAACCGGGAATTGATGACTTCCTTCCGATTCACTTCCATCCCCTTTACCACGGACTGACCTTTTAAGAGGATAGCCATTGACAGGATACGGGAAAGCTAGTGGGTATCCATAAGGTGGTGGCTGAGAAACATTTCTGCCTCTTCCTTGACCTCTCTTTGCTGAACCCCTTGCAGGGAAATATGGGTTTCTTGGAGTATCCGAGGACATAATCTGTTCTAATAGTTGTTGCAATGACAGATGCATCTTTTAAATTCGTCTCAATTGATAATATAACTTCTTCCTCCACCACATAAAACCACTGTGAAACACCACCCCATATATTGAGATAATCACCTCAATTTAAAGCATCCGCTGAGATTCATTCCCCTTTAACCTACACTGCCTTCATGGAATCAGCTCATTACATAGCAGTGCGGCGACAGCGGCAGCGGCGGAGAAGATTCTAGATCTTGGGGGGTGCAAGGATGGGTTAAATAGACTACCCAAAGATGACCTATTTTGCCTGTCAAAAAGACTGAGATCCATTAATAATTCTTTTGTATCTTGTTTCTTTTCCACTAACACAAAAGATAGATTTTTATAGAGAGTGGATAAAGAAATATGCCTGTTGGATATAGCCCCATGCCATTTGACAAAGTCAAGCACTTGGTTGAATCCGGTCAAATCCAGTCACTCGTTAGATCACAAGAATGCATGAATGCATATGATATTCACAGACAAAGTTTGGTATACCAAGGCATTGAAACAACAAGCTACTTGCTGATTCATGAACTGCATTGGTGTGATGATTCAATTCCATTAACCACACCTGCTGCAGAGATCCTGAATAAGTACGTAAAGTGCGTAGATCACAGACCTTTTGCAAGTTCTGAAGATGTTACAATTACTTATAATACGTTCCCATATTATCTTCATGAAGATTCTGTTCATCTTTGTGCTTGGGTGAAATTCCCAATGCTCCCTGATCCTAACTCTCCAGTTGGAGATATTCCTGTTGAGATGAAGGAATATATTGAAGAGTTTATTAATAAGACATTTGTTGAACATTTGAATATTCCAAGAAAGAATATTACTTGGTTTAAAAATTGGGCAGTTTTACAAAGTATTAAGGCCATTCCTCATGTTCATGTGATTATTAAAGGTGCCGATAAAAATCTTATTGATTCTATTATTGGTACTGGTGGTGTTCCTCTGAAAGTTCGTGAATTGGATAACAAATTATAGATTCAGAATACATTATCTGTTCCAACTTCTTCGCTCATCGTTTCCTTTTCATTTTTCTTAGATCGTTATTCCATTACCCCCAGTCCGCTACATATTTATATATTCCGATAGAGATTCGTTCACCTATAAATTATCGACCTAACAACCGATTGTAAGACTAATATCAAAAAACGCGCAAAAGTATATAGTGATCGGAGAATAACACCAGACCACAAACACTACTGAAAAATCAAATATCATCCTATAACTCCCTGAATGGATTTTTTCCCATTTTAAAGGCTCTTCTTGATTGTAAATCAATTAAATCACCTTGTTTAATGGTGTAATCATGTTCATGGTTAACGAGATACATTCCAAAACAAGATAAGAATGGAGCTCCCTCATCGACTCTACGATAAGTACTTAATCTTCTGCCAACAGTGGCCTTCTTGTCGAATTCACCTTTGGCGACATCAATATTAGGAATACTGCATCTCACACATTTTAAAGCACCAGAAAATGAATGCCTTTCATTAGTCGATTTGGAAACAATATCAAATTTATGATAGAAGTCTTCAGCAAATGGCTTTTCAACATCTTTGATAACCAAATTGCTACGGAAAGTTTCCATTCTAAGATAATTACCATCTTCACCAACATCATTGTAGACATAGTCAAAACTTTCTTGGGAGCACATCAATAATGGATAATAATCTTGGAACATAGTACTTCTGTTGATTGATTTTGGAGATCCAATGGTACATAACTTCCCATCTTTGGAATATAACATAACACAATCTTGAGGTAATCCAACTGCTTCCTTGAATTCGTCAGTTAATACTTTATCCAAGATATATGCATCAAATTCAACAACCCACAGCAAAGATCTTTTTTCAACGTCTCCATATGAACTGTGTTCTTTGATGAATTTGGATGAAACTTCAGTGGGTAAGACCAGCTCACCAAATTTATCATCTCCTAATGGATACTTAAATCTGAAAAATTTATGGTCATCATCAATAGATGCTTCCAAAAGAGATAATTTAACAGCATCTTTCAAAGTCAATGGAACATATTTTCCTTCCTTTTCGTCAAACTTAGCAAAACAGTATTGTCTGTCATATTTCAAGCCATAAGCACCAATTTTCCATTCTGTAACTTTGATTCCTCTACTTGCTGATTTAATAGGATAAACAATCATATGATCAACAACACCTCCATAAATTCCCTTGTATGGTGATCCATAGCTGAAAACTAGATTATAGATTCTAGTCAAAGTTGCTTTAACTTGTAAGTGGAAATTATAAAGCACTCTAGTTAAAGACTTATATTTGGAAACCTGATAAGTTTCCAAGAAAGATTCGATCTTTGATGAGTAACGATCAAAGATAATCTCTGAGATCGAGAGTGTTGCGAATACGCTAATAACAGCAGGTCTTAGCAACGAGATCATTTCAGTACCAAGCTATATCCAGTTTGTGAACACACTTTAAGAAAACAAGTGATATATTGCTTAAAAGGATATAAACACGGATTTTGTGACAAATAAGTTACTAGCCGAGAGGATCTTCTCTTAGTAGATTAGAAAGAGATAAAGAGAGAATGTGGATCAAATTGCCAAATTGGGTAGTACGCGCCGATAGTCCCTACAGACTGCGACGATTTTTCAGTTCTCAATAATTCTTTTCTATTCTTATTTCAACTGTACTACCTAAGAGATAGAATAATTCAGTGAAGCTTGTAGCCCATAGAACCATACAATAAATGGGATTTATAGTACCCGGCTTTAAGTTCAATGTCGGTGCGAATGAGAAAACTAGGCGACTGCATCCAAGACCAACAAACGCTTGGAGAACTGGAGATCTAATCTATCCTCATAAATCTAAGAATAAACATTTCAATAGGAGTTTCACTGTAAACCAAGATCCAAGGGAGCTGGTTGTTTCCGATCTAGGGGCACAATTTGGCAATAGGAGGAATCATAACTATGAAGCTGATCTTCGAAATGAGATACATGAATCTCCTAATAAAAGACATAAGAACTCAAGGTCTGATTTGATTTTAACTGATCTGCCCATGGAGATGCTAATGAACATAATTGTTCTTTCTGGCAATCTTCAAGGGTTATTTTCAACAAACAGATACTTCCATGGGATCATTGAAGAGAATTCGAATTACATAGTTCAGAAAACAATAGAGCATCGATATCTTACCGTGATTCCATGCCAACCACGAAAGAAAAGTTTTATAAAGTATCGAGCTAGCAGCGATGCCGATGATGACGATCATCACGTTCATGCGCTTAGGACGAGGCAAGATATGGCAAGAATGAATAAAGACGATCAATATTATTATGATGCCGTTGAGGATGACGATGGTGAACAGAATAATGCTGTTGCTCCCAGAGGTAAAAGTTCACGTGACATACGTTTATTGGATGACACAATTTTCAAAGATCCTAAGCTAAAGTTTTGCATATTCAAGGAATTAACGTATGACTTTGTGGTAAGTGGTGATTCTATAACAGATACTTTGGAGATGATTGCATCGCTGAAAGATAATGACTCAGAAGCTGTCAATATCAAAGCTACGGTGCTGGAGAAATACAGCCAATCATCATCATCATCATCAGCGGCCGCTTTTCCTTTCATGAATGAAAGAGACGTGCAGGATGTTGACTATTTTAATTCCAGGCACACCGATAAACTTCGAATTATCAAGGAAATCATAAGGGACCCACTGAATATTGGCAGGTTTGTTAAGGATAGAGAGAAAACCGTTCATTTCCTCCTTCACTTATCCCATGCTGCTGAAACTGATAGCAACAAGAAAATCGAGTCTTTCCATTCTAATTTTGAGTCTGAAAAGGAGGAAAACGATTGGATGCTCACTAGAAATGATCTCAGCGATATTTTGAAAACTTCATTTCTCTCAGAAGCGACCACCCAGGCATCATCAGCTGCTGTTGAAGATGCTAATAATGAGAGCCAAGTGGATCCAAGTGGTCCTGTGCAGAATGATATTGAGCCAACGAATCCCGACCAGCCATTGGAACCACCAATCTTTAAATCTACCAGCTTGTTAGTGACATGTATACGATATAAGTACGCTGGTTTACTTGAGATGATTCTTTCGTATTATGATAAGGAGATATTACGACACGACTTGGAACTCTGGAGAAATATCATCAATGCCAAGGATTATAAAACTTATAAAATCTTGGATAAACTAGGCCTTCAGCCCTCTGCAAAAGTGATTGGTTTGGTTACAACCGGTGCTTAAATAATTACGCTTAATTTCATACGGACTTGTACATTATAACTTTATATATGAGCATAAACTGATGCCCAATCGAGGTGGTTTTAAATGTAAAAAAAGAGAAAAGAAACAGATTAAATAGGAAAAAGCTCATAATTGCAATTGGCAACGAAGAAAAAATAAAAACTCAAAAACCAAAGACAAGAATCAGATTTGAAAACTATAACTTGCAACAGGCTGTTGCTGTTGTTGTTGTTGTAGTGATTGAAGCTGTTGAGTTGGATCAAATCCAGTATTTGATCCGTTGTTACCGGTATATTCACTAAACCAAGGATGTTGTAAGCATTGCCTTGCACTCCATCTTGCCTCTGGTCTCATTTGTAATAAGCCTTGTAGCAGATTCAATGCCAAGTTCTCAATGTGTGGGATAAGAACTCTTAGATCTTGAGGTATGAAAACGTTAAAGTTTGATTTATAATTTGGATAGTTGGTTACACCTGGCCATGTTCTTTCATTTGGAGTACCCATAATTCTGAAAATTTTCAGCATTTGATCTTCATTTGAAGATCCAGGGAATAATGGTTTACCTGTGAACATCTCAGCAAGAATACAACCTGCAGACCACATATCGATGGATGTTGAATAATTTCTTGAGCCAAGTAAAACATCAGGTGCACGATACCACAGAGTGACAACTTCATTGGAAAATGTATTAACTGGAATTCCAAATGCTCTTGCAAGACCAAAATCCCCCAATTTCAACTCGCCCTTGCTATTAATTAATAAATTTTGAGGTTTTAAATCACGATGTAGAACTCTATTGTCATGGCAAAAGATTATTCCTCTCAATAGTTGAAACATAAAAGATTTGACAATATGTGGTTCTAGTGCACCACTTTTATTGTATCCATGGGTATCCATATATTTCTTTAAATCTTTATCCATATATTCAAAAACCAAAGTAAGTTTATTCTCGGTATGAATAACATCGTACAAGGTCACTATATTTTCATGCTTAAGCTCTTTCATCAATGATATCTCCCTGATTGCAGTAGATGGAGTTCCTTCTTCGGAATCCAAGTTAATTTCCTTCAGGGCGACTAGGGTACCTAGGGCTTTATTTCTACCTTTGTAAACAGTGGCATAGGTACCTTCACCTAGCTTTTCAAGCTGTTGAAATTGTGATGATGATGCGGACATCCCTTCAGGATATGAAAAAAAAAAAGATAATAAAAAAAAGTAAAACCCAGACCCAGATATAGTCCACTGAATGAATAAAATAACTCAAAAGCAAATTATAGACTGTGATACGTCTTTAACCACCACTAGAACAAACTAAAGAAGATCCTTCTAAACCCACGTTTTACAACCTGAACACCAAGACCAGCCAGCCAGCAGTAGCATAAAGGGGGATTGCCATTTTACAATTGAAGCAAATTTCCAAAAAGAGCGAAATGACTCGCGTTTGGGTGCCGGGGTCGATCGGCCCCAGAGAGGCGTCGATATTCTTGCAAATTTTCAGATACTTCAATATTTCATCCTCCCCGGGTCTTCAGAGGGGGCACTTGTTATCCTTGTGTTCTTGTAGCACGCCATTGGATTGAAGGGATAATCTCAGATTACTAGGCGTAGTGGTAGGTGACTGTGTGGCTAGACTCCCAGATGGCAGAAACAGACGTGATCGAAGAAAGAGAAGATCACAATCCATCTTCGCATATTTCAGATGAGTCAGATCTTCAAACTAACGGCAGTAGTTTAAGAGACAACGGTACGGAGAAGAGTTCGAAAAAATGGAAGAAGAAGAACAGCAACAGCGACAACACTAATTCTGAACCACTAAAGTGGTCAGATCAGCCTAAAAGGAACCTCGAGTCAACTTTGAAACCTCAGGAGATCCCAAATCTCAGAGATCAGGAATCTGAACTAGGGAAAGACTGGTGTGGTTTATTCAAAGTTGATGTGGAATTCAAGATCCATCATTATGTTGCAGCAATGTCCAATCTAATTAGAAACCCAAATGTTAACTCCACTGTGATTTTAAGAGCGGATATCTTGAAGGAGGTGAAGTATGTCTATGGAGAAGATCATGATGAACCTGATGTTGAGACATATATCAATGACAATCCAGAAGAAATTCTTATGAATTATTCTTCTGAACCTGATGAGGAGATTATTGAGGATGAAAAAATATTGACCAAAAATTTGGATGATTTAGAAATTCAGCAAGTTCCGCTGAGTGCCAATTTTAGACCAAGTGTGGAGATTGTTAGAAGAATTATTCCAAGAAACCCATCGAAAGACTATATAATCAATCAGACATGTCTGATATTGAACAATAGCAAGGATAATTCAACCTTAGTTGTATATACTCCTCATGTCGATTCTCCTGAAGATGTTCCATTTTATCTTCCTGAAGTCAGATCCATTGGACTTTTGTATTGCAATGGGAAACTTTCTGTTCACTATCTTCCATTCTCAAAACATTCTGTGGAATATTTCAGAATAATGAGTCCGACCGAGAGACCTATAAGAATAGCTTATAGATTATTAAATACTGCAAAGAAGCATGCAACGGGAGTTATGAACGGATATCAGAAGAGAGTTAACCATGACTTGATTGTTTCAAAGGTTGCATTTCAGGATAGATATCTTACATTAAAGCAAAAATATGCGAAGCAACTTGTCGATGCTTGGTGTGAATCAACTGATCCAAGAAAGCATGTTTATGAGGATATTGCAATTGCTGCCTTCTTGATTGAATTTTGGAAGACTATCTATGATTCGAGGGAATCGTTCGAGTTCAGGGATATGGGATGTGGTAATGGATTGCTAGTCTTTCTTCTAACAATGGAAGGGTATAAAGGTATTGGAATAGATGCTAGAGCAAGAAAGTCATGGATTCAATACCCACAAGATGTTCAAGAGAAATTGAAAGAGCAAGTCATTATTCCTTCTGTTCTTCTTCGTCCTCATCCTGCAGTTAGAGCAAAATCAAGACGTACATTGGATAATGGGAAAATTTTTAGAATACCCCTGAATACAAACAAGACAAATAATGATACATCCACTCAACAAGAATTACCAGGGTTTACTCCACACTTCCCTGCTTTATCTGGTTCATCTGAATTATTATCAAGTAATAGAAAGATACAGATGGTTGAGTGTTACTCTGCTGCTGAACTCTTAGAATCCCCATTTGTAAACGCTGCAGAATTTCCTGAGAATACATTTTTGATCGGCAACCACTCTGATGAATTAACTTGTTGGATGCCACTTCTTGGATACCCATTCATTGTTATTCCTTGTTGCTCTCATGGATTGGGTGGAGAGAAGATACGATATGCCCCAAAGAGGGGTGCGGTTGCATCTGTTTCAAGATATGCATCTTTGGTTGATCATGTTGAAGATATTGCAACCCTTTATGGATGGAATGTGGAGAGAGAAATGTTAAGAATTCCGTCTACAAGAAATGCAGCAATAATTGGTTACGAAATGAATAAATTCAATAGAAATTCAATTTATGACATCATAGCTATGGAAGGTGGAGCTGATCGCTGGGTTGAGAATACCATTGCATTGATGAAAAAACCACCAACCGATCACTGACCGATCTTATCATGATGATCATTAGAATGAAGATATCATTCAACTGGAATGCTTACTTAGATTCATAGCATTTCTACGTCGTCGTCTATAATTAATGAAATTAATGAATAGTGTATTACTTATGTAAATTAAATTATTTCTTTCCCTGCTTTCTCTTACGTTTGAAACCGATAATCCTCTTCACATCAGTTGACAATCCTGATTTTCCATTAATATTTTCTCTGTCCCTGTTGTCTCTACGAGGTCTATTCTCGGATGAACCACCCTTATTCATATTACCTTTCATATTTCCTCTTTTCTTATCACTCTTAAATTGCCTGGTTTGGTCAACATGGAAATCCTTTCTTGGACGTTTGAAAGTTCCATTCTCACCTTCTGGTTGGTCATCTGTTCTTCCCCTTTTCACTCTACCTGCGACCATTTGGTCAGCTCTACGTTTGATAACTTTGGCATTTTCAACGGCAAATTCAACAACCAATCTTCTCTTATGCACCAAATGATCAGCTTCTGCAACTTTTCTCTGCTCATCTGTCAAACCTTCCAATAATTCAGATATTGTGACCTCATGGGCATTTAGCCATCTTAATGCAACCAAAGAAGATTTATGGTCTCTAAATTCCAAGAAACCATAACCTCTGGATCTACCAAATTCACCAGAATCCTTGACTTCATTTATAATCTTGGCTTGTTTGACAAGACCAGTCTTCTTTGTCTTTTTCTTTTTCTTTTGTTCTTCGGTTAGGTTTAACTTATCATCCAGATAATCTTGATGTTTATCTGATCTTCTGAGTTCTTCTTTACTTAAAGGTTGCCTCTTACCTTGTTTGACTTCCTTTCCAAATTCAACAACGGCCTTTCTACCAAGTGCTTTCAATGCTTTCTCGTTCATCACTCTTGGAATATTTCTGATTGCCAATCTTGTGAAAGATAAGTGTAAAGAAGGATTTTTGTTAAGTTGTTGGACCCTCAAATTGTAAGACTTATCCCTTATTTCCAAATCTGACTTAGGTAAAAGTTCTGCGAGCTTGGAGTTGGATGTGATTCTACCTTCATTCAATAAGTATAGATGACGTCTGTCTCTTTCACCTGGTGTTCTTCCCAAGAGCTCTTTACGAGCTTCAGCCTTCTTATCAGCTAATCTGGAGGCAGAGTCTCTATCCACCGTAGGAGCAACTTGAAGAATACGTCCATCATAGACGTACAATGGGGAAACATCATCTGGGATTAACATGGAATTTGGATTGACCTCAGGGGCATTCAGAACACAATCTTCGTAATCGGCTTCTTTATGGAAAGCCACAAATGCAGAACCTCTTGAAAGTCCAGTCTCTCTATCCAAAACTGGTAAAGCATATTTGACAGGACCAAATTTGCTGAAATGTTCCTTTAATCTTTCTTGTGTGGCATCATATGGAACATTACGCACAAAGATTGAGAACTTTTCTTGCTTGTTCTTCTTTTCGTAGTTGATTTCATCTTTGTCCTCTTGAAGATCAAAGTTTAGTTCCTCAGCTTCGGCATCCGAATCAGCATCATTATCAGAGCCTTCGCCATCAGTGTCATCGGCTGCATTTGAATCTTCAATATCATTGGTGCTTTCTGTGCTTTCATCTTCAACATCTTCTCCGGCACTGTGATCATTCTTCTCATCCTCGTCTTCATTATTCTCTTCCTCCTCTTCGTCCTCTTCTTCAGACTCTTCAGCATTTTGCTTGTGTTGTTCCCAACCAGTCTTGTCAATTGCAAAATCAACTGCAACTTCCCTATCATGAATCCTCAAACCCTCGGATCCCTTCACGGCTTTCTCTGCAGCTGAATGGGAAGACATCGTGACAAAGGCAAATCCAGTCATTCTACCCCCATTCTTTCTAGGGATATGTGCATTCTTGACTGTTCCATACTTAGCAAAAAGCTTTTCCAATTCTTGAGGATCACGAACAGACCAAGGCATGTTTCTGATAATCACTTTGGCACTTTTCTTCAATCTTGTTTCATCTTGAGAAGTTTCAGATTTTTTCACCTTCAAAGGATTGGCTGCTGATTCTTTACGTTCTCTTCTTTTGGCAACATCCACCCTTAATAATCTTCCTTTGAATTTTGAAAGTTTGGCTTCTTTTAATGCAACCAAAGCGTCCTCATCTTGGACAAAAGACACAAATCCAAAACCTCTTGATTTCTTTTCATTATCATAGACAATAACTGCATGCCTAACAGGTGCAAACTGTCCAAAATATTCGTTCAATTCTTCATTAGTTGCATCGAAAGGAATCGCTCTCACAAATAGTGTTCTCCTATCTAGATTCTCGTCTTCTCCACGACGGCCAGTAATTTGTTGCTCACCAGCTTCACTCATCTTGGTTTAATAATTGAGCCAGTTATTACGACCACCTGCTGTTCGATTACCTAGGATAAACTTAACTTGCTTGTTACCTGCTATTATTATACTACTGATTTCATGAAAAGTGAAAAATTATGAAAAGAAAAAAAAATAAAAAAAAATATTTTTCTCCGATTACGTAACCAGATCTTAGCACAGCCTTGGGGATGACATTGTTTATGTTTTGTGACACCACTGGCTGAATTGATGAATTGATCATAAACTAGTTGTTGGATTCCCCTCTAGCGGAGCCATCAGATACAACTGGGTAGAACACAGGGGATTATCATGTCTGGTCAGAGGAGAAAGCAGTCTGGTGTGTTGTCAAATTCATACACCCCGTCTTTACCTCCTAAGTTTATATCAAAGGAGCTACACAAACTCTCCACAGATTCACTATTCGACCTTGTTCAACTATGGCTCAGGTTGCCAGCAACGCTGCCTAAGATATCAAAGGAGCAACGACAAGAGGGATTCACGCAAAGGGATTTGGTGACCGATTTTGAAAAACTCATCGAGAAGTTGAAGATTTCAAGATCTCCAAAACGAAAACTAATTGATCGAATCTTGGTTGACTACTATCCGAATGGGCTCAATACTCTACAACTAGCGCAGATAGATATTCAGTTGATGATCGACAAACCTTCAAACTACAGCTGGGTATCGTCTATTGCAAAGGTTGCCAAGTCGGATCGCTTGAATATTCCACAAGAGTTGGATCATGACCAACTTGAAAACTTCATCTTTTCTTTAGATTCACAAGCATTTTTGGACAGACTAATTAAGAACTTGATGAACTTGTACTTGACCCATATTTATATATGCAGGCATCCTCAACTTCCATTGATCATAGTTCGCCTACAAATGTATGAGTACGTTCATTTGAAAAAAAGTCGAGTTGACCAACAATCATATTTGAAGAATATTCCTGATATTCTTTCAAGAAGACCATATTACCTTGCTATCCCTACCAGTTCTCCAAACTTAATTCATTCGGCAACAAATGATGAAGACATTGTTTCCAAGGTGATTTTACAGTCTGTTGAAATGACTCTTTCTTCACCATATAGACAAATCAAACTATTCAGTATTAAAGAGGCTCCCGTGCGAGCTTTGGAATCGATTCATGCATTGAAAGGTATGTCAAGATTTGGACAATCACTTGGAAGTTGGGCTCCATATGCAGATGGAACTGTCGATATCAGTCCTTTAGGTCATATGTCCAGTCATCTCGTTTACAACCCTACATTGTCAAATCACCAAGAGGTAGATATAGACGAGAATCAAAAGAGGAGAAGAATTGCAAATTTAAAGTTTAAAGGTTCAGTTAACCCAATCAAGAAAAAAGAAACTATATTATATGAGGATAATGGAAGATCAAAAAAGAGGCAAAAGACAGAGACCATCCTTATTCAATCTGATGATGAAGAAAATGATCAACCTTTGAAGAATGACAATGAATTCTCTTCATTAATTCCTATCCAATATGGCGAATATAAGCTTGAAAACAAGATCAATGGACACGGCCATGATCATCCAAGTATCAGGTTCAGGTTATTTGGAACCGATATCTTTGCAGGATTGCATGAATTAGCAGTCAAAGGTATTGTGAACCCTGATGTTATTCCAAGCTGGCTTACAGGCGAAGAAGGGTTAACTGCTGGAACAGTTCAAGATGGAGAATTTGTGAAAACCAAAAGTGGCCAAAATTAATTCCTTTTTTACATATATGTATTAGAACTGTATAATTGAGGTTGTTTTTAAACATCACGATCTAGACCCTGTTAATCGCTCAAGGTAATCACTAGCAAGTCCTGTATATAAACTGTTAGTTGTAAGTCCCCTTATGGCTTGTAACAACTCAACGTCCTTCTTTTTGTTTGCCTCTTCAATGGCAGATTTGAAATCATCACATTTAATGTAGCATTTCACCTTTTGTTTGTAAGTTAACGTGGTACATAAAGCCACATACAGAGATGCCTGTCTCTTATCATTATGCTTTAACAATTCAAGATAGAAAGGCTCATACCCAATAGGAGATCTTTTAGCCGTTGCAAATTCATACAAATCCTTACGTTTTTCAGGATCCTTTGAGTACACTTTTATCACTTTATAGTAAAATTGAGTTTCAGAAATCTTTAATTCCTTATAGAGTTTAGTGGCAGCTTTCAAATCATTCTTGATAACTTCAGTTAACACATCCACTGCAGATGCATCCTTATTCAAAATAATACCATCTTTCTCTAGTTTTTTACTTGCATCGATAACCTTTTGTTCATCTTTCAGCTTTTTTGCCTCAAAATCAGTCATTTTTGATCTGCTCAACATCTTAGAAATCTTGTTAAAGGTTGCCTTTCTAGAATCTTTATCTGTGTCCTTGAAAACCATCTTCAATTCTAAAATTGCTTGGCCCACTATCGAATCAGCCTGATAGTAATAATCTTTTAAAAGTTCATAGTTATCGTGGGCTATATGTGATTTGAATAAGCTTATTGAATTCTTCTTACCATCCAAAAGTTTGAAGAACTCAGGAAGCGAAAGCTTGTTGAATAAAGTATCCAATACGTACAATATTGAGTCAATATCCATACTTTCATCAGACTTTAATAACGCATAATCGTCTTGTTCCATATCCAAAAGCAAAGGTATAACTTTTGATGTATCTTTTTCGTGATTCATGATTTTGATACTTAGCTGAACCCTTCCTTCTTCAAATGCAGCTCGTGCTATTGGCTCAAAAGTACAGTTCTTATCCAGTAATCTCTTCAGTATTGAGCCAAATAAGTCCGTATCTGATATATCTTGAGATGTCTTGATTTTACGACATGCCCAATCAATGAATATATTGTCTGTTGGTAAAGATAAAAAGTCAGCAACTTTTATGCTTAAATAATGGAAATTTCTCATCAACAATAGCCTGATAAGCTTATCAACTCCAATTTCAAGAAATTGAGAGTGTGTTAAAAATATTCCAACGTCAGCTTGCCTTATGATATTTAACACTCGTAGATTATTACACACTTCAACAAACTCATCAGAGTTGTATAGCTCTACCGTACTCTTTCCTAATGAGGCAGCCCGTAGTAACCTCTTTTGCCAATATGGGTCGAATTCCTCACTTGCAGCTCTAATACAATTGTCCACAGCTTCAATTAGATTTGGCTCGACAATTTCCAAATTCTCGTTAGCCTTGGGGGAATGATGATCAAGCTGATTAATTGCATCCAATAGAATAGCACTAGGAGATGTTGAACCAATTTTGAATGTGTCTAGAGTAACAGCACCCACTCTAGATATAAATTCCAATTTTTCCTCATTAAGAAAGAATAACCCGTCATTTTCAGGTTTCAAATATGTTAAAGATTCTGTGAAGAAGCTCAATGCTTCTTTCGAAGGACCTATTAATTTCAATTCATCCTCATACGATAATATAACGGCATCATTGCCACACCATTCAATTTGGAATGCCTCTGAGAAATTGTCAGATTGAAACGTTGTTATAGTGGCAGCAAAATCGATTGTGGCAATTGTAACTTCATTAGATGATTTAGCATAAAGGGCGACCAGCTCCTTATTTGGAGGTATAGCAAACAAGTCATATATTTCCTTGTCTCCAAATACCTTAATTTTGGCTTCATCCTTTCCAATTGAAAACAATCCAAGATTTGTTGATACCACCAATTGTAATGGTTTATGGAATGTTGGTGGAACAACACCCCAACCAAATATCGTATCAGGTCTTGAAAAGTTCCCAGTGTCATCAAATGAGGCCAATGATGAAGGTGCTATATCTCCGTAATTAGTAATTGCAATGAAAGAGTTGTCACCACATTTGGCGACAAATCCAGAGGGCCAAAATTTAACTTCAAGAATATCAGCATTGCCCTTTAAGTCATATTCCTCGAAATCTCCATCGAAATTCCTATAGATTCTAAATCTTCCTGATCTAAAGACAACAACCAGATGGAAATTTGAATTCCAGCCAAGATCGACAATTTCTCCAATTGAAACCAACCATGGAATTGAGCTAATCAAGATTGCAGATCCCGAATAAATGTCAATTGATCTATTTAAGCTGAATTCCAATTTGTCACCAGTTGGATACAATGCAATCAGAGAAGCATATGGACCAATTGCAACTTTGTAGTCCTTTAGATCAATCTTAGGACCAGAGAAAACCTCTTCCTCATCATCCTTAAAGTTAGCCTTTGTTTGCTGCTCATTTTCCTCTGACCAATGTAATTCAAAGCATTCCCTGGACCTGTAGAATACATTCTGTAGTCTCTCCCAACCTAGACTAGGATTCGAGGCAGTCATATCTACCTATAGCAATTAACAAAAGGGTGGAGATGGCAAAATACACAGAAGTACTAAAACTTAGTTAATTACCCTTCTCACTCCTCTCACTCTCTTTCTCTCTTTTTCCCCCATTTAAAATGGCGCTCCGGGGAAAGTAAAATAATCACGTTAACGATAATTAGATTTCTTTGTAACAGCAATCAAACTAGTATGTCAGACATAGAAGAAGTTGAATTTTCTCCATATATCACACTAATATCCAACGATGGATACCAGTTTCAAATCAACAGAGATGCAGCAATGGTTTCAGGAACGCTAAAAGGTATGTTGAATACTTCATTTCAAGAATCATCTTCAAATACAATCAAATTACATGAGCTTGATGCAATGCTGCTTGAAAAAGTTATTGAGTATCTATATTACAATTTAAAATACAAGGAATCTTACGATGTTCCCGAATTTGATATACCTATTGAAATGGCATTAGAATTACTCGTGGCTGCTGATTTTTTGGATGTTTGAACAATATTTGGAATCACATTACTAGACAAGAGAAGTATATATGGAAAAATACACAGTAGAATATTTTAAAGCACTTACTTATTTTGATTCATCTCCAATCCTGAAACTTGGAGTACAATGAAGGATCATACGCTGATGGATTGTTGTAAATATCACCAGGATTTTCGGTACTCGGTTGCTGGGACTGAATGTAACCAGTTGCAGAAGATGTTGATGGAGGATATGAAGGTTTGGAAGGTAATGGAGGCGGAGGAGGTGCCAATCCTTGCTGATATGATTGGTGAGATGAGGTATACGGAGGAGGCGCAGGTGGGATAGATGGTAGTGAATATTGCTGTTGTTGAACAGGAATGCTGCTATACTGATTGTAGGACTGTTGTTGTGGCTGTTGTATTTGGTGGTTTGAATAAGAGACTGATGATTTGGGGGATGGAGCTGAATCTGAAGAGACTGAGAATTTACTCAATTGGCGACGCAACAGCTCTTGATCTCTTGCTGGTGAATTGATCTCAATGTCTTGGATTAATCGGTTGGCTTCATTTGTTCTATCACTAATAAATCTTTCACACTGGAACTTTAAATTTGAGCTGAACTGCAGTAGCTGCCTATAAAAATCTAAGCCTTGATTGAATCCCTTCTCGTACATTTTCCAATTCTCATATGCAGTTAAGTACCTTGAAGTGATAGCTTTTTTGGTACTAAATAATTTTTCCCTCTTTTTCAAATTTGACTTAATTGACGAGTCATCCAAAACTTCGTTCATCAATTTCTTCAAGTCATTAATCAATGGCTTTTGTTTTTCAACTGTAATTGAAAGCCTATCTTGATATGGCTTAAATTTAGATAAACTTTCATTAAATATTTGATCCAAATTATCAGAATTTTTATTCAAGATCAAAATATTTGAAATATCATCTTCATGAGTCTCCTTCTTTAGATCATTTAGGGTATTTGATCTTTCCTTTTGTAGATATCTTAATTCTTGAAGCTTTGTGTCTATCTTAGTTAATTTGACTTTGACAGCGTCCAAAGATTTCGGTTCGTCATCCAAATCTAACAACGAAACTTGATTTGATGAAAACTCCGATGGAGTTGAGTCAAAATCAGGTTTAAAACTATTGAGGAATCTTTCATTTGAAGGGCCAAGCTTCAAAATTTGGATATCGGATCTGATATTCTCAATGAATGATTTGATTTTTGAATCTGTCTCAGAAGAATCAAGCATCGATTTTTTCCCCTTTGACAGATCTTTTTTGATAATCATTAATTGATTTGGGAACTGCTCCTGACTCCATAAATGACCATATTTTGATTTGTTTGTCTCAAATTTCAAATTTTCATCCGATAGCAATTTATCTGCTTGGTTTAAATTTTCCATAATTTGATTCTTCAACGTTGCTTGCTTAGTTTCATCAAGTTGAGATTGATTTATTTCACTTGAAATTGATAGAACTCTTGGATCTATTTCATCTGAGTCTTCGCCATCCAAATTGGTTATATGACTACTTGAATCCATCGAGATTAGCTGGCGTAAATCAACCAAAGATTTAGGTAAGTTTAGAAATTCTAAAGTTGAAGTAAATTCTTGATCTGAAACTATGCACTTTTCAGCTTCAGCTCTAACAATCTTGGCCATTTCCTCAGAGTACATTGACGATTGTTCATGAATATTCAAAGGAATTATCTTCTCAAAAAGATCTTTACCAACAATTGAATCTATCTTCTGTTCATTGATTGGAATTGGCTTACAGCTTTCCATCGGTTTGATTTCAGGAACAGTTGAAGGAACCATATCATGATAAATAAAGTCATTATCTTTATCCAGGGCAACAAATTCTTTTTCACAAAGTTCAAGATGTGTTTTAATTCTATTATTCAATTCAAGATCAAATCTCCCGAAATAGCTCTTATAGTCCTTTAATGAATCAACTGCCAATTTCATGTAAGTGACCGCTTGACCCATTTTTCCGGTGGCCTTCAGATGTAAACTTTGATAGTAATTTGATAATGAAGAATAGTAGAGCTCCTTCAACTTACAATTATGAGTCCAGATGGTCTCAATGTTTTTAACAGGTTGTAACAATTCGTAAGCAGTATGATACAATTTTGATGTCGCCTTTGCTAGTTTAGCAACTAGTGATTCTTTTGGGGAATCGTTCTCGTTTAAGTACCTTAGTAAGAATGCTTCTTGAGCTTGTGCTAACATCAACTTGGAAAACGAATGAACTGTATCAACATTAAGATCTTCAGATGGCGAATGTAAGAAATTTTCTTGAATGAACTGGAAACAACCAGCAGCTTTCTGAAAGTAGTCAAATGACGCTTTCAGATTGTCATTTGTGGCTCCTAATTCAGACAGCAATGCAGCCAAATTAAACAATATATTCGCCTTTTCAAATGCAATCGAATGTTGTGAGTGGCTTGTCTTTCTTTGGAAAGCTTCATACCATGTGAATTTCATATCTAGCAGATTTGCTTGGATTCTCAACTCTAACAAATCCAATTGAGCATAATATTTGTAATGCAAATCTCTACCAATAGCATCCTTATTGCAGTGCTTCAAATCAATTCTTAGTTTATTAAACTGTTGAACTTCATTCTCAAAAGTGGAATAATCACCATATATTTTAGTCAAATAATTCTTGAGCCCGTGGATCCAATCCACATCCGATGTTTCCTTGATTGGAATTGAAATAAACTTCGTCTCCATAATGTGGCCAATCGCTTTTCTATACTACAAGGATATCAGTAAACCTTTCTTTCTGATGAAGGAAGAGAGATTAAGATATGGCTTTAGATGATGATGCCAATCTTTAAAACACCGCTAACTAAGACGGTGTAGAGATGTCAGTCGCAGAGTTTGTGGGGAGTCTCATAGGGAAACTATAAGGAAGTTAGGTGGGTGGGTGATAAGAGAGGGATAAAGTTGCCTTGTTGATTCTTTGTTTGTGATGTTTCGTTGAAAACATTTGATCATGTCGCAAGATTATGAACTTCTGAGTGAGCAGGTTGAAAAGTTGGCGTCCAATAATTCTCTGGATAAGATACTGGGTGATTCAGAGCTAATTTTGGATCGATTGCAGGAGTTGGAGTCCAAAATCCAAAATGGTTAGTAGAAACTGTATTCTCCTTTAGTTATAAATTGGCCAATACTAACACATTTTTCTGTTCTTCTAGATTTATTTTATGATATGGGTATGGTCAGCAAGGAAATTAAGGGATTGAATGACTCGATATTGAACCATGAAAAATCGATCAATAAATCGATCAAGAATTATAGTGGTAAGATTGATAAGCTATTCGTATTTGATCTGTCACAAGTTTATAAATATAATACAATTGATGTGGCAGGCAACACTAGATCCAGAAAACTTCTGGATCGATCGATCATTATGGATCTATTAAGAAATGGGCAGTTTGAAATCACCTCAAAGTTGAGCAATGATTACTCTATTGATATCCCACTGGAATTAATTAACAGGTTCCAGCGGTTGAATCAAATTTCGAACAGTTTAAAGAAGGATAATGATCTGAGACCCGCAATTGAATGGGCAAAAGAGAATGCTAGTGAGCTAAGCTCAATAGGATCTGATCTAGAATTTAATCTACATAAATTACAGTTTATTCAACTATATAACAAGAGGGAAGAAGATCCATTTGAGGCATACAGTTATGCTAAAGAAAATTTCCCGAATTTTTCCACAACTCATCTGGATACAATTGCAAAGCTATTGTTTTCAATAATGTATTCCTCAGCAATTGATGACAATAACAGTAGTAGTGACTTACAAAAGAATGGTGAATTGTCAATTCTAATAGGGGAAACTAAGCTGTCATACGATTCGATTTACCAACAATTATGCCAAGATTACTGCTCCTTGATTGGATTGTCATCGAAATCACCCATTTATAATACCTTGGCGTCAAGTTTTATCTCTCTACCAAGCTTTATCAAGTATGACAAGATATTCAAAAATTCTCGTAAGTTAAATTGGACCACAATTAACGAGCTACCATTTGAAATCAACCTACCAAGCTTTCTACAATTTCATTCCATCTTCATTTGCCCTGTTTCAAAAGAAGAAACAACGCCTACAAATCCACCTATGGTATTGCCATGCCATCATATAATATCAAAGGAGAGTTTATTAAAGCTAAGTAGAAATGGCTTATCAAGTTTCAAATGTCCTTACTGTCCAAGAACCAGTGTCGCAGGTCAAGCGATAAGCTCAAAATTTGTGAATGTGTAATTTCCCCTTTGGTCTTTACATCTTTACACCGGTTATTTACAGGTGGTGCGTAGAAAAAAAAAATTTGAATTAATTAAATTATTTTTTGTCGTTTTTATTTATCATTTTATCGTTATATCATTTTAGGTTGTAATTAGAAATTGACATTATGGGGGATTTGAAAGTCAAAAAGATAGAAAAGAAGAAAAAGGTGAATAGAAGATCTAGAAAGAAGAGAAGAACCGAAGACTTTTCTTCTGATTCCTCAGACTCGTCAGATTCTTCTTCCTCATCGTCGGAGATCGATGATCAGGAGTCTAACCATGAAGATAATACTCAATCAAAAGATGACACACATATGGATATAGATGAATTGAATATACCCAATACTGACAGTGCATCCAATAGCAGCAAAGTGCAAATAAATCAAGCTGATTTAGATAAGACAAGATTACAGCTACAGAGTATTGGTAACATAGTAGGAAATTCCACACTTGACGATAAACAGAAACCAACAACAGCAAGTAACAAAAGGGATGAACTACTTAACGAGTATCTTAAATTAATGTTGGTTGAATATGGTGAAGATTTGAATCAATTAAGAACAAATAAAGATTTCAAGGAGGAATCGATTGGTATATTGGCCAACCTATTAAAACAGAATGGCAACATATTCGATGATGAAGTATTAAAATCAATTGTTAATTAAAATTTTCATGTGACATGAAGTCGCTTTCCTTGTTGTTGAATTGTATTCTAATCTCTTCTTCACAAAGATACCTGAGCTTCACTTTATGCTAGTAATGTGAAGAGTGCCCGGCATCATTAAGCTCCCGGAAGTTGCATGATTAACTAGTCGCAGAGTTGTTAAGACAGGAGGGGTTAGATAATCTGTTCTATTTCATGTCTCGAATGTTGGTCATGTGCATACTATCTCTAATAATTCGTTTGTACTGTTAAATAATCTTTTTCATCATTTTGTATTCGAATCCTTCGTTTCCTAATTTCCACAACCAATATTTGAGCATAGAAAACTAACTAATATAGCCGGGACTTATAATGGTAATTGTTGATCTTATTTCACTATTGAATTCACCTGCTAAAGTAGCGTTTCACCAATAATTTAAAACTCCCACCACTTTAATTGTTGATTTCATGACTTTCATGACAAGCTGAACTGGTATATGTAACTTATATTCTATTCAAAAGAGGCAGAAATTCTGTCTCTAATGCTGCTTGATCTGATCTCTCTTCTCTCGATTGAATAATAGACTTCGACCTCCTTTACATTTGTTGTGAAGTAACTCTAAAGACGACAGTCATGATGAGACGGATCCTTTAACGCCTTTTCTTGGTGGGAAATATTGTCGGTCCTTCTTCAATGGATTCTTTATCTTCGATATGCTCGATGTCTTTTGGATTTTGCTTTTGAATTCAATCATCAAAGCTCATCTGTTTGACGTCAAATCCAGCCTCATGATTTAAGAAGGCTTAATGATTCGGAGATCTCAATTTTTGATTACCAAATAGATTACCTAAAAGAAGCCATTTCTTCTTCTTCTCCTTCTTTACAAAAGGACTAAAATTTGGATTCCATATCTACTAATTTATGATATTTGTACTATATATCTATTCTTATCTGGAGAAACTATAATCTCAGAAGATATATGTTAGGTTAAAAATTAGATTCCCAACAAAAGCTTCTTCTGAAAGGCCAACACCTAGTCATTCTCTCAAAGTTTAAAGGTCTCACATTTCTAACACTCTTAGATATTTTGTATTCCTTACTTGTTTCTTATTAACGGGTTATCTAAAAACGATCCTAGTACCTGAGTTTTGGTTACTCTGAAGTTCCACATAAAATAGGAAGTTGAGTGAGGAGATTTTTCAATTTCAAACTTTGAAACTAAAAGCTAAGCACATTCCCCATACTTTTTTGGATGCGAGGTACTAAATTTTTCAGGGCATGTTTATGCATGCACTTGTTTCGGGGCAGATCTTGGTATCGCTAACCCAAGAACGAGGTATAAATACAGGAACTATTTGTAGCTGTTTTTCTTTTCTTTTGAAGAAGAAAATCTCCTTTGTCAGTCGTTACTATACTCTTTCACATCAACATCTCCTTCTTGGGTTTAAAAGTTGCTAAATGAAATTATTAAATTTATCATTAATTCCTCTGTTGGGGGCATTGCATTTTTGCTCCCACATTGTATCCGCGCATGACTTTGTGTCGGAGAACCAAGGATATTTCAAACTAGATTTACGGAGTGTCCCATCTATCGGGAACTCTGACGAATCAAACTTAGAAAAGAGAGGCACAATTGCTGAGATGACTACTGAAAATAGTTATCTTTATCAAACTCCCCTATTCGTTGGTTCAAACAAAGAGGAAAACATCCTTTCGATTGATACCTCAACTTCAGCTTCATGGTTTTATAACGATAACAATTCGTATTGTTTTTATGATAATTTGTGCCAAGGTACGTTTTCACCTGATGACTCAACAACTTTTGAATCTGTTGGAGATGATTTTTCAATTGTTTACAGCGACAATACTTATGCAAAAGGCATATGGGGTTCTGACAATGTTACATTCAGTGGAATCACTATTAATTCAATGGAGTTTGGACTTGTAGATAAATCCAATACATCATCAGCTGTTTTGGGAATTGGCCCATCTGATGGTTCTAGTGGGTATATGAGCTTTCCAATGAAATTGTTTTCGGAGGAGATTATATCATCCCCAACTTACTCTATTGCCCTAGATTTTGAAACCGTTAATGGATCAATCTTATTCGGTGGTATTGATCATAATCAGTATGAAGGAGACTTGTATCTGCTACCAATAATCAATACTTTGGAATCAGAAGGATTTTCTAACCCAACGAAAGTTGAAATAACATTGTCATCGCTTGGTGTCATTAAAGGATCTAAAAATACGGTTGTTGTTGAAGGAGCAGCTGCTGCACTAATTAGCAGTTATTCGGATTTTACATATATGCCATCAGATGTGATAACCGAAATTGTTGGAAGTATCGAGGAATTGGAGTGGTCAAACATTACATCAAGTTATAACATGAATTGTTCTCTTTACGAAGAATATAGCATCAGTTTCAATTTTCAAGGTTACCAACTTGATGTACTATTGCTGGAATTCATGACTAATTTGACCACTGGCTTCGATACCTATTGTGAATTGGCCCTTCTTGAATCAGAAGATGATTCAGTCATTTTGGGAAAGACTGTCTTCAAACAATCGTATTTTGTGGTTGATTTGGGCAATTATCAAGTGGCTATGGCCACTGTAAATCTGGAATCAGACACAGAAGATATAGAAGTAATTTCTGGTTCCATTCCATCGGCTGTTTCAGTTGCCAGCTACTCATCCACCTGGGGAGCCAGTGCCAGCAGTTTAACAGCAGTATCTTCAACTGCAGAGCTCTCAAACCAAACATCAGCTACTAGCTCACCGCCAAACTCTATGTCAACTGGATCAGTCTTGCTAACAAGTTCCAATTCCAGCACCAGTTCGACAGGAACCAGCTCGAAGAATATTGCCGATCAAGAAGCAAGGCCATCTCCCACCAGGCTTCTTGTCTCCGGAGTCATTGGAATGCTTCTGGCAATCTTTATCTGATATTGAAATTTCTATCTATTGTTCTTTTATTGTTTTAAACTTTCCTTTTCTTTCATAGCAATGTAGTCGTGAGTTTTAGCTTCTATTTTGGATCCAATCATCCAACTTTAGGGGAAACCAATCTTCACCGAGTACATTTTGACTAAATTTCAGAAATAATAACTAATATGGTTCGTTCATTTGTAGTATTATTCAATTCCTTCTTAATAGGGTGAGAATGCAATAAGTATGATACTTTGTGCCACCTTTCTGGCCATAAGTGTGAGGGCCAGCTGCCCGTCCTATCATAAAGTGGTACGGCCCATATAGTATAAATTGAGAACCTTATTCAAAAAAACAATAAGACTTTGTTCTTTGAGCTATTATACTTTTTCTGGGGAAGATTTCACTAGATATTCCAATTGAGCAAATTACCAAATGTGAATTAAAGTTAATGTGGGGAAAAGTTGATTTGTTTCTTGATCTTTCCCCTTTAAATTACAAGAACCATCATCAAGACGGGACCATCAACAACATGAAGTTATCTCCGTCCTTGCTATTAGGCTTATGTAACCTTGGTTCTGGATCCTCCAAAACAAGGTCTCGGATACTTAAAGTCAATTGCCCCGAAATATACAGATTTATTAGTGGTATTCTCCCGCCACAACACTCTCAAGAAACGTTCTGAAGATCTTGCACAAATGGCTATTCATAATGCAAACGACATATTATAAAGTCACTTTGAGCATAGGCACAGATGAGGCGCTGGTTGATACAGGCTCCTCTCACTTGTGGGTGATTTGTACTGATGAGTCTTGTGTAGATTTTGCAGGACTCTATAAATGCACACAGAACGGTCTTCTTAGTGGTGATGCTCCCACTACCTTTAGCTCAAATGGTTATTTTCAGATTATGAGATCTGTTTTAGCTTCCAAAGATTTCAAATTGATATTGGTTTGGTTTCATTCATGATTCGGTTAACAAAAAGTAATGGAGAAGAATCCAGCTATTGCTCATTGTGTACCTACGACTCAGGTGATGATACAGTTACCCCAAGTGATTCATTTTTAAAAATGTGTATGCTTCTATTGATCTGAGTAATTATCAAGTGAATTTGGAATCTGACAATTTTGATTCATAATCATAAGAAACCATAGTTGACTATATCCCAGGTGCTGTTTCTGCAGAAAGCTACTCTTCAAGTTGGGGTGTTGCTGCAAGCATGCTTACATAGTCTATAGTGGTAGCGAGACAGCATTTGCTACTTCTGAGATTTCATTTGCAAAGATCTCATCAGCCGGTCACTCTTCTTCAACCTCAAGCAGTTCAAAAAGAACCTCAGTGTCAAGTGTAGGCTTAAGTTTGAGATCCTCAAGTTCCTCATGCCAGTCAAGTTCTGGATCGAGTACAACAAATGATGCTTACCACGTTGCAAATGATACCAGCTTGCAGATCAAAAGGTTTCGGAATTTTAACTGTGCAGATGGCTGTGTTGGCCTGAAAATTATTTTATGGGCTAGCAAATCTTGCCGCAGTGCGCTAAAACATGTTATGGATGTCTTGCCTTTTATTTACCATTTTACTCCAAAATGTTCTGCTCAAACTAGCCGGCACTATGCTGCCAACACATATGGATTCACTTCAGGTGTATTATTAGTAATCTGATTAGTCATATTACTAGAGATTCTGGTTAAAATTTGTATAACATAAAAAACAGCATTGGTGATTATTGGAGACGGCTAAGCTCCATAAAACATTGAGGGGAAAGCACCAACAATTGTGGTGTGCTGGCCAATAAGAGCAAGCCACCAGTCTATGACTAGAAGGGAAATTGCTAATAATTATGCAAAATTTTATTATTATTAGATGTGCTCGGCAAGAATAGAAAAAAGCAAATAGATTTTATTGTGCCTGTGGAAATGGGAACAATACTCGTCCCAAGAAGTGGGCACAGGAATTTTATTTTGGCTCGAATTACATTTTCGAACTTTGTCTACGGCAGTAGTACATTCTCTCTTAATTGAATGAAGATGAGTGGCTTATGATAATACAAATCAAATGTGTCGTTATCCAAACCATTAGAAGTAATAGCTAAGTAATATGTGGATAATATTATACATTTCGTTATTGGACTGAAGAGCAAGCTAAATTAGGTAAGCTGTTAGATAATCCGGGGAAATTACGGCTTCTGGCTTCCAAAACTACCGATGAGACTTTTTTATTTAGCAGTGGGGATGAGTAAAAATGGTATTTAAATCGTCAATCCAAGGAATCCTAGACTAAGGGGACAAGGATTGGGTTATTTTACCGGGCAGGTGATTTAAGAAATGGTGGTCATCAAAAGTATGATCAAGGACCTCTTAAGTAGTGAATTATTATTGTTCACGGGTTTTGGGGCAGTTGATTAATTCCTTTGTTAGGAACTCCTATTGTTGAGTCTATTGTATTGAAATTTACAATAATGGTTCTAGGCATGATATTTCTCCTTATAGCTAAGGGTCTTCCGTTTTTGAGTTGTTGAAATGTAACTATAACCCATAGCACGCTTCCTACTTTTGAATTGTTTAAGCCCAATTAAAATACGACGAATATATAAAGTGGTTCGGGATTGCCCTTTTTGAAAACTGTTCAATTTCAAAGTTTAAGCTCTTTCTTTTTGTACTTCAACTCTCATTTGCTTAATTTCAAAATTCACATAATGAGGTTATCCAAATCTTTGGCACTTTTAACTTTAGAGTCATTCTCTTTGACTTCAAGTCTTGTTTCCGCAGATGATTTTACAGGAAGAATCCAAAAGTATTTGAAACTAGATGCTCATAAATACAAAGGATCCGAGTCCCATTCCCATTTAAGTTCAGATCCAAGAGCAGAAACTGGGATTGTTCAAAAAAGATCAGTTGAAGGTTCTCCAACTTTGTCTCTTGAGAATGGAGCCACCTTCTATAAAGCTCTATTGTCAATTGGCTCAGACGGCCAAGAAGTTGAAGTCTTAGTGGATACCCACCAGTCGGATTTCTGGGTTATGGCTTCAAATAATACCTATTGTTCGTCAGGTTCAACTACCAGTTCTGATTTAATTGATTGTACGAAGTATGGTACCTTTAATCCATTAACTTCTAATACTTTCAAATCAAATGAAACTGATTTCTCAGTTACCTATTTAGACGATGTTGTTATTGAAGGAACATGGGGTTACGATAGTGTCACCTTTGATAATGTCACTGTTGCTAATGTCACATTTGGTGTTGCAGATGACGCTCAGTATCCAATTAGTGTCTTAGGTATTGGACCATCTTATGCAGAAGACGTTGACGACGAATATATGAACTTTCCAATGAAATTGGTTGCTGAAGGAATCATTTCAACTGCTAGTTATTCAATTTACATGAATAACACAAATTCATCTTTGGCTAGTATTTTGTTTGGTGCAGTTGATCATGATAAATATCTAGGAGATTTATCTCTTGTTCCAATTGTTACGGGCTCAGATGACGCATCTCCTCTAATGATCACCTTAACATCTGTTGGTGTTGTTAAAGATTCTGAAAATATAATCGTTGCAGATGGACTCTCAAGAGCTTTCATTGATACCAGTCAATCATTAACATCTATACCATCAGATGTGCTTGCTTCTATTGTTGGCAGAATCCCTGAGCTTAAATATTCGGAATCACTATCTACCTTTATTATGAACTGTTCATACTTTCCAGAGTATGAGATCAGCTTCAATTTCATGGGCTTCAGAATTGATATTGGATTAGATTCATTCTTATTGTCATTGTCTGATACCGACATGCCTTCTTATGTCTGTGGATTGGGTATTAGTAATAGTACCAGCGACTACAGCTCCCTCGATGGTAGTTATACATACGACGACTACGGCTACGTTTTGGGTGATTCGTTCTTGAGTAATGTTTATACCGTCGTTGATTTGACTAATAAACAAGTTGGTTTGGCAGCAGCTAATCTTGATTCTATTTCAGAAGATATAGAAGAAATTGTTAGTTCCATTCCATCTGCTGTTACTGCTGCCTCCTACACTGACATTTGGTATGAAGGTGATATATTGTTTTCAACTACTGCCACCGCACCACTTGGTGAGGAGGCATCTGCTTCACCACTATCCACATCTGCCTCAGGCTCTGGAACTTCAACCTCCTCCGGATCTGGATCATCATCATCATCATCAGGTGGTTCTAGTTCAAATGCTGGTCACCAGAATGTGAATGTTTCCCCATTGACAGTGCTTGGCACTGGTATTGTGTCTTTGTTGATGGCCATTTTTATTTAGGATTGTAACTTCCTTCAAGTCAACGAGGCTGGGGATTTGCTAGTCTTTTTCTCCAGCCCAGTGTTTTTTTCGTATAGTTTTAAAATTTGTTTATTTTAGTTTATCTATGTTTTTATTACCAGTCAGCTACCATTTGGGAATCATTATCTCTACTTCCTGTGGTTAACTGTTCACTCTCACAAATATATACTTATTTGTTATTCAACTATTATTTTACCGTTAAATTTACCATAACCCCAATGACGCATCACCTATACAATACTTTGACAAATCCCCAAAGAAGCTCTATTGTCTGAAAACAGCTCCCAAACATGCTGAGGTAAGCGAGGCACAGCAGCAAAGCAATTGAAGGCTGTGCTACATAGTAGTGAGGAGGGATTCAGTTTGTTATTTAAGGGAACATGTTTCTGACGGTTCTGTTTGATAACCTGTTTCTTTTGGGAGGTGCCATCTTTGTATTAGTAGAACAGCACAAAAATTATTTTGCATTAAAGGGAAATATATTTGCAATTGATTTCTCGGTCCCTTTCTTCTTTTTCTTCTTCTTCTTTTTCTTCTTCTTCTTTTAGATTCTTTGTTTGATTGCTAAATTCTGTTGGTATTGCCTCTTTGCTTTTACCCGAAATATCCTTTACACTGTTTTCAGATCCACGCCTCAAAAAATGAGACTGACAAATTCATTATCTATTCTTATATTGGAGACTTTGTATTTAACTTCACATCTTGTATCATCATTGCCTGTTGCTGCCGATAATAGTAAACAAGGGTATTTAAAATTGAATGCACAAAAACTTAGAGGTTCAACATTCTCTTCATCAAGTTCGAACTCAAATGCTGTACTTGTTGAAAAAAGATCCGATGATGGATCAGTTGAGATGATTCTTGAAAATGAAGTGTCCTTCTATCAAGTTTCCTTGGCTGTTGGTTCAGATGGCCAAGAACTTCAAGTTTTGGTTGATACAGGTTCTTCTGATTTATGGGTTATGAATTCAAATAATACATATTGTGAGAGCTCGTCTTCCAAAAGGAGAGAAAGATCCTTCGATAGAGGAATTGCCAAATCCGATTTAAGAAATTTCATTGATTTGAAGTATGATGATGATGATGACAATAACAAAGCATTTGGATTTTTCACAACGGATGTGGAAGTAACACAGACCGATTCTTTCCCATTCGAAACTGACACTCAATCATCCTCAGCTGCAACTTCAACAGGTAGCTCAATTCCAAGTTCAGAGCTTATTGATTGTTCAACATACGGTACGTTCAACCCAGATACTTCTACTAGTTTTAAATCAAATGGTTCGGACTTTTCTATCAAATATGCAGATTCTACATTCGCTAAAGGTACTTGGGGTTATGATAGTGTTAAATTCAATGGAATTACTGTTGATTCTTTATCATTTGCAGTTGCCGATGAATCGGATTCAGAAGTTGGTATTTTAGGAATTGGATTATCTGGATTAGAAACGACATATTCTGGTACTCTGTCAACTGCTTCTCCATATCAATATTTGAATTTCCCATTGAAGCTAGTTTCAGATGGCATTATCTCTGCTGCTACTTATTCTATTTATTTGAACGATTCTACGTCTTCAAGTGCTAGTATTTTATTCGGTGCTGTTGATCACGATAAATATACCGGTGATTTGAATTTATTACCAATTGTTAATACTCTGGAATCTTATGGTTATTCTCAGGCAATTAAGATTGATGTTACTTTATCATCTGTTGGTGTCATCCAAGATTCTAAGAATACTATTGTTGCATCAGGTTCAGCAGCGGCCTTATTGGATACAGGTACAACATTAACTTATGTGCCATCCGATGTTCTTACAGAGATTGTTGATAAGATTGGAGATTTACAATATTCAAGTACTGCATCTGTTTATATCATGGATTGCTCATCCTTTTCGAACTATGCATTGAGTTTCAATTTCCAAGGTTTCCAAATTGATATTGGATTAGATTCATTCTCGTTAGAATTAACATCTAGTACTTCTAGCCAAGTTTCAAGTTATTGTGGATTAGGTATTTATAGTTCAGGTGATGATTCATTTATCTTGGGTGATTCATTCTTAACCAATGTTTATGCCGTTGTTGATTTGGATAATCTGCAAGTTGGACTAGGTTTGGCCAACTTTGATTCCAATTCGGAAAATATTGAAGTGATTTCCGGTACAATTCCATCCGCTGTGTCCGTCGCTAGTTATTCTTCAACTTGGGGTGCTAGTGAAAGTAGCTTGGCAGCTACATCAACGACTGAAAGCGTTGCAAATGAAGCATCTGGTATCACATCAAAAGACTCTTCAACAAAGTCTTCAACTGCCTCCTCTACAAAATCCTCAACATCAAAGTCATCGTCGTCATCTTCCACTTCTTCAACAAGTTCCCCGGACTCAACCAACAGTCAAAATGATGCAAACCAGCTTGCAGGCATTTCATCGTTGAAAATATTTGCATCTGGATTCGTTACCTTGTTGATGGCATTATTTGTGTGAATATAGAAAATTTATATCTAAAGAGATCTTTACTTAACTAAGTTGTCATTTCAGCATACTACATTTTTACTATCCCAAAAGTTGCAGGTACTTCTCATTCGTTCCTCTATTTGTTCTTTCTTTTTGATTTCCACTCTGTTGTACGAACATTCCCCGGATTGTTTCTTTCTTTCTTGTTATTTCCTCTTTTAGCTGCATTTTACCACCTTCTTGCAAAACAAAATAAAAAAATACAATAAACAAAATTCCACCTATTACGTCTGTATACGAGAGGTATCATCAATATGGCTATGATTATATAATAAACGATAAATCTCGTTCCTCTCGTTTAATGTGACCAATTCGCGGCGCGTATTATCGAATTAATCTCGTTCCTCGTATCTCTGTTTAGATTTGGTTTCACCACCTTGTGGTTTTGTTGACCTTGGGGTTTTATCTATATAAAAAGGTAACTTTCATCTTGAATTGTTTAGTTATAGGTTCAATTGATATTTTCTAGCTCAATTTCTTTGTGAATATTTTTCAACCCTCACACACAGACAATTATTGTTTCAACACAGATCGATCATGACAAAAGTAGTTAAAAATTTCGAACAGGATAAAGAATTCGCCGAAGCACTTCATGGTAAAGACCATACCAAGACTGGTGGTATGGGTGCTTGGATCAAGAAGAATAAAGATGCACAAGAAGTTGCCATGGAAGGTTATTTCAAACATTGGGATGGTAAGACCGATCAAGAGACTGAAGAAAGTAGATTATCTGATTATTCTGCATTGACTAAACATTACTATAACTTGGTTACTGATTTTTATGAATATGGATGGGGTTCATCATTCCATTTTTCGAGATATTATAAAGGTGAACCATTTAGACAAGCAAGTGCAAGACATGAACATTATTTGGCATTAAAGATGGGTCTTGATGAAAATAAAAAAGTTTTGGATGTTGGTTGTGGGGTTGGTGGACCAGCTAGAGAAATTGTTAGATTTACTGGATGTTCAGTTGTTGGATTAAATAATAATGATTATCAAATTGAAAGGGCAACACATTATGCTAAAGTTAATGGATTATCCGATAAATTATCCTTTGTTAAAGGTGATTTTATGTCAATGGATTTTGAACCTGAATCATTTGATGCAGTTTATGCAATTGAAGCAACTACTCATGCTCCTGTTTTAGAAGGTGTTTATTCCGAAATTTATAAAGTTTTGAAACCAGGTGGAATCTTTGGTGTTTATGAATGGGTTATGACCGATGACTATGATGAAACTAATGAAGAACATAGAAGAATTGCATATGGTATTGAAGTTGGTGATGGAATTCCAAAAATGTTTACAAGAAAGGTTGCTGAAGAAGCTTTAAAATCCGTTGGATTTGAAATTGAATATTCAAAAGATTTAGCATCTGTTGGTGATGAAATCCCTTGGTATTATCCATTGACTGGTGAAATTAAATATGTTCAAACATTTGGTGATTTGTATACATTCTTCAGAACTTCTTATTTGGGTAGAAGAATTACAACTGGTGCTGTTGGATTATTGGAAAAATTAGGTATTGCACCAAAAGGATCAGTTAAAGTTACTGAAGCTTTAGAAGATGCAGCTATTTACTTAGTTGAAGGTGGTAGAAAGAAATTATTCACTCCAATGATGATGTATATTGTTAGAAAACCATTAAATTAGAATAAATGTATCTTGCTCCATGTACTTGTTTGCAGTTAATTTTTTTTTTTTTTAAAAATAGTTTTTTTTTTTTTTATATGTATATATATATAAATAAGAAAAGGGGATGAAACATATGTAAGTCTGAATGAGATTGGAGTTTTAATTTTTTAATGAAACATGAAAGAAGATTAGGAATGAAGTCAGGTACTACCATCAATTAAATAAACCAAAGCCCAAGCAGAACCAGCAGCCGCAGATCCTACCAAAACCATTTGAATTCCTTCACTAACTTTTTTCCAAGTTGAACAATCATTACCCATTGAAACCAAAGTTTTAATATAACCAAACCAGAATAATGTTATTGACATAACAATAACAGAGATTATTAAACCTGTACCAACTGTACTTGTAAAAAAATATGGTATTAAAGGTATAAATCCACCAAAGAAATATCCTGAACCAATCGTTAAAGCCGATGTTAGTTGTCTATTTTCAGCAGGTTCTTCCAAACCTCTACCAAATCTAATTATAAAATCAATCATTGCCTTTGGATTTCTTTCTAAATCTTTAATAAATGAATCTATTGTTTCTGATGAAGCACCCATTTCAACCATAACATCTTCAACTTCAATTGCCAATAGATCTGGATTTTCAAAGAAATCTCTCTTTTCTCTACTAACTTGAGATTTATAATATTCAGATTCCGATCTTGCTGCTAAATAACCACCTAATCCCATTGAAATTGCACCAGAGACTAATTCTGCCATACCACCAGTAATAACCAATTTACTATTACCTAAGGTTGATAAACCTGCAGTTAATGCAAATGGAACCGTTAAACCATCGGATAATCCAATGATTACATCACTCATAACTCTTGGATCAACTCTACCTAAAAATCCCAAGGTTGATTCATCACCATTATTATTATCATTATTATTGTTATCATTATTAATTTCATTATTGGTATTGCGCTGTTTAGTATTGATTGATTTTGTATTGTCAGCTGTTTCAATGTTATATGAGACAGAATTATCATGTATTAAAGATGATTCTAAATCATCATTGGATGGATCACCACCACTTATATTTGTTGAACCATACGACGTTTCAGTGGAAGATTCTGTGACCAGAGGTGATGGGTCTTTATCCTTTTGTGTGATTAATGACAGTATACCATTCTTTATTGAAACAACAGACATCTTTGGTATTTTCTTCTCTTCTTTCCTTTTCTTTCCTTTATAAGCTGTATGTGTGTGCTTAAAAAATTATTATTGATGGAGTTAAGAAAGCAAAAAAAAAAAAAACAGTAGAAAATTTTGTGAGTGGGGTGAGAGACCAAAACAGTAATCGATTTGATGCTTGTTTATATATGAGAAAGTAATTTCCCAAGGTAATCAATTAGTTGAGTATCACCGAAGACAAGTGTAGTAGAATTGTAGTAATTTTTTAAACCCCCACAATCAAATGATAGTGACAAAAAAATAGTGACTAAAAAACCCTAATAGCGGAAAGAAAGACACACAAAATTAGGTAAAGCAATCGCCAAAAGTTTTGATTTGAGACTGAAACTAGTTTTACCGAATTCAAATCAGGAATGGAAAACAAGAAAAACAATCTTGAATTAATTAGCCCGAATGCCTGTTATTTTTCAATCTTGTTTCCTCTATTAAACTGGAGAGCAAGGTTTAGCTATAATTGAAGATGATGGTAAAAGAAGAGAGAGGGAGAGGGAGAGGGAGAGAAGAAACTCAATTCTCTTCTATTAACAGTATAGAAAACTCTACAACATTAAAATATTTGTTATGTAAATTATAGTTTCCACGCCACACCGCCAATGTGATCCCTGAAATTTCTGGAGCGCAAAAAGGAGAATTGCCGAGGGGACCATCCAATCATGTAGCAGAGATTGGTAATACATGTTTACATCACTACACAGGGTCGATAGACTCCAAAAAGCCCGTTATCGTCCCTTTTCCCTCTTGCGCCGCTTTTGGATTAAATAAGCTTAAAAGAGTTTTTGTGGTAAGTTAACATAGTAAAGGACCCCTTGTTTTTCAGCTCTTGATGGTGTTTGATTGATCTCTGTATTTTTTCACCTTTTTCTTCCGTCATTTGGTGTGTACGGGTGATATATGATGAATAGTATATTTTCACTGTTAGCACTGCTATTCATCTTAGTTCAGCCTTTGGTTGTTGTTGCTGAGATAGATTCCTCCACAACGCATAAATTTTTCTTCAACGCTAGTTATATATGGGCAAATCCCGATGGTGTCAAATCTAGGCCAGTTATTTCACTAAATGGAAATTGGCCTTTACCTACAATTGAAATAAATAGAGGTGATAGAATTCAATTGACTTTATATAATGGATTGGGTAACACTTCAACTTCATTACACTTCCATGGATTATATCAAAACGATTCGCCTCATATGGATGGACCAGTTGGTGTTACTCAATGTCCGATACCTCCTAATGAATCATTTACCTATGATTTTATAGTTGATCAATCAGGAACTTATTGGTATCATTCTCATAGTGGTGCACAATATAGTGATGGGTTAAGAGGTTTACTGATAGTTCATGATCCAATTGTTGAATCCAATTATCAATTTGATAAAGAATTACATTGGAGTTTAAGTGATTGGTATCATTCAACAAGTAAAAACTTGATTTCAGAACAATTAAGTAGATTCAATCCAACTGGTGGAGAACCAATTCCTCAAAATATTTTATTTAATGATTCAAAAAATGTTACCGTTGAAATTGATTATGATACAACCTATTTAATTAGAATTGCAAATATTGGTATTATGGTCTCTCAATATCTTTTCATTGAAGATCATGATTTTCAAATTATTGAAGTTGATGGATCGTATTTGAAACCAGCCAATGCTTCAATGATTTATTTGGCAGTTGGTCAAAGAATGAGTATTTTATTGAAAACGAATAAAAAATCTAAAGATAAGAAAAATTTTTGTATTGTTCATTCTATGGATATTGATATGCTTGATTCTTTACCATCTGATTTACAAGTCACAGCAATTGAATATTTAACTTACGACAATGATTTACCGATTCCAATTCCATCCAGAGAATCTTATGATATTGGATCATATGAACCATTTGATGATTTTAATTTAGTTCCATTTGATAATACACCAATTTTAAATGAACCCGATCATATAATTGAAGTGAATTTACATATGGATAATTTAGGTGATGGTATAAAATACGCATTTTTCAATAATTATTCATACGTTGAACCAAATTTACCAACTTTATTAACGGCATTAACAGCACCTAAAGATATTGCGTCAGATTCAATTATTTATGGATCAAATACAAATTCATTCTTATTAAATTATGGAGATATTGTTGAAATTGTTGTTAATAACGAAGATGATGGTAAACATCCTTTCCATTTACATGGCCATTCATTCCAAGTTGTTGTTAGATCTGAAGAATTTGATGATCCAGTTCATTATGATCCTGAAAATGGAAATGATAAATTACCAGATCATCCAGTATTAAGGGATACTATTATTGTAAATGGAAATGGATACTTGGCAATAAGATTTGAAGCATTAAATCCAGGTATTTGGTTTTTCCATTGTCATTTGGATTTCCATCTTGAACAAGGATTGGCATTAACTTTGGTTGAATCACCTATTGAACTACAAGAAAAATTCAACAATATAACGATAAATCCCGATTATTATAAAATTTGTCGAGATTCAAATATCGCATTGAAGGGCAACGCAGCAGGAAATTCTAAAGATTGGTTCAATTTGAAAGGTGAAAGAAAACAACCAAACCCATTACCTGAAGGATTTACAATGAAAGGATATATAGCAATGATAATTTGTATCATCTCTGCATTATTTGGATTAAGATCAATCTATGCATTTGGAATGGTTGATGTTAAGCCAAATGCGTCTTCCTCCAACTCCTCATCATCGAGAAATTCTGATCTAAAAGGTGAAAAAGAACTACTCAAGACTCTACTATACAAATTAAAAGTTGAGCAATCCAATCTCTCATCATCAACAGGGAGAAGATCCATTAAAAAGAGGCACAAAATAGAGTTAATGATTGAAGAATTGGATGAATTGGATAAGAAATTCGACGAACTATGATTATGTAATCCGGGGAAAGGATAAATTTTGTAAAATAGCCTATTATCATCTATTATATACATCCACCCTGTTTGTGTGGAGTAGCAGCATTGATTAACCATCATTCGTTTTGATGTCTTGGTATATATTTAATACTAATGTTTAATTATTAAAAATATGATATGATTAACTTTTGTAGCTTCTTATATTCAGAAAACACAAAAAAATGTCTGTCAAAGTTGAAGGTGATTTGATAACGATTACAAATTCTAACTCATCATCTGCAGTTATAACTAAGCAAGGAGCAACTGTAATCTCTTTTAAAGTCTTAGAAAAAGAGTATATTTTTCTTTCTGAATCTGCAAATATTGAATCAAACTCGAATGTTCCAGTGAGAGGTGGAATCCCCATTATTTTCCCAGCTTTTGGCAAATCATATCTTGAAAAACTGAAAAACTTACAACAACATGGATTTGCAAGGAATGTTCAATGGGATTTTATAATTGCTGAAGTTTTAAATGATTTTACAATCGCGAGATTCAAATTATCAGATTCAAATTTAATTGATTTCAAACCTTTTGAAACATGGTGTGAATCAGTTGGTTCAAAGATCAAATTTAATTTATTTCTAAATGTTGAGTTATACAAAGATAAATTAAAAATTTCAACAAGTTTCACAAATTTGAATATTCCTGAATTGGAATTTCAATTCCTATTTCATACATATTTTAGAGTTCCTGATGTTAGAGATATGTACGTTACTGGCTTAAAAGGAACTTCATACGTTGATCGTTTACAGAATACAACTAATTATTTACAATATCCAATCTTCCAAATAACTAAACAAACAGACTGTTTATTTGAATTAAATGAGGATACAGAAGAAGTTGAAATTTTATCTGGTGATAATATACTCAAATTATCAGCATCTAAAAATTTAAAAGATTTGGTTATTTGGAATCCTTGGATTGAAGGTTCCTCTGGAATGAAAGATTTTAAACCAAAATCAGGTTATTTAAACATGATTTGTGTTGAATTCGGATCTGTTCAAGGTACAAGTTTAAAGTTGGGTGAATCTTGGTCTTGTGAACATACAATCCAAGCTGCATGAGTGATAATAATTCAACTTTTCTCCTTCTTTAGTTTTCATTGTTTGTCCGACATTTTAAATCTTTTGTCTTTCTTTAAGTAACTTAATTCCATGAACAAATAAAAAACATATCAATTTATTTTGGTTATATATGAAGGGATAAAATAGGATAAACTTTAAGTACAAGTAAATAGGCAAAAAAAAACACACACATACAATAGCTTAAAAAGTAGAGGAAAAGAAAGAGAAAAAAAAATATCTCCGTGTAATTAAAGATAAACGATTTTGATTGATTATATCACTCCTTTTCTTCTTTCTCTTGGATATCCTCCTTTTCCGCATCAACAGCTTCTGTTGATTCTTCAGCTTCTTCAATTTCATCATCAGAACTGCTGAATTGTTCACCTTCACCTTCACCAAAGTCTGGTAATTGACCATTTCCATATTGTTTAGCCAATTGAGCAAAATCAATTCCACCCATACCACCCATGCCTGGCATACCTGGCATACCACCCATACCTGGCATACCTGGCATTCCACCCATGGCACCTCCAGCACCACCAAACATATCAGCACCACCTGGTGGTCCACCCATTTGACTCATTGGATTGAATTCTTCTTGTTCAACATCATTTTGTTCATCTTCGTCACACCATCTATCAAAATCTGTCTTTATATAATGATATTTCAATTTTAATTTTGTTAATCTTGGCCAATATTCTTCATTCAATTCTTTTTTAATCAAAACAAAAAATATATGGGATCCAGTAACTTCATATTTTGATTTTTCAACATCAATATCAGAGAAAAATTCTAAATTTAATTTGTATGATTTACCATTCTCCAAAGATTTTGCAGAGAAATTTAATTCATTAGATTTTAATTCAATCTTTGGAGTTTCAGGATCAATGATCTTAACTGTTAAGTAAACCAAATTCTTCAATGGATCAGAATCACTTGATCTTTGTGCCCAAATAACTTTAACAGAGGGAAAAAAAATATTGTTAGTAATTCAATTTTCATTTGTTCATTTGTTCATTTGTCAATTTTGCTTGCCTTCCTCATTGCATAATTAATTTGCCCCACCTCACCAATGCTCAATCAATTAGATCCAATAAGAAGACTAGATTTTTGCAGACTAATAATGTAACTTACGTTCAGGTGGAATCTCAGACATTGTTCTAAATTGTTTTTAATACTTTGATATAGTATTGTAATAAATTGGCTTTTATATCCAATATTAAAGAGATCCCTTTTCTCTCTCCCTCTCTGCTGATTTTCTGTCAAAGGGACTTTCTCTGGAAGGTGGAAAGATGGTGGAGACGCAAAAAGATGGGAGACACCGTCGCGTCGGTGTCCAGGACTGGGAGCTGAGCATCAATCAATTAGATCAAAGTTATTATCAGTACATGGTAGATAGAGGGGTAGAATAGATACACAGATATAAATATATTAATTAATTAACGGCGTCCCAATAATGAACGAGGTTTGATTTTCTTTCTTACATTCGCTGGGGGTGGAGTCGAAGATCCAGAATTGAATACATTAGCAGGATCAACATGTTGAGCATTACCACTTGATTGACCAGTGAAATTGAAACTTGGAGTTGATGGCCTTGATGGTTGTCCAACACTACCTGGATTTGATCCACCACCACCAAATGAAAATGCAGGAACAGGGGTTTGTATTTGTTGCTGTTGCTGTTGCTGTCCAAAACCACCAAAGCCTCCATTGATTGATGGTTGCATTTGCGATTGAGATTGTCCAATTGAAGGGAAACCACCAGTATTGTTGAAACTAAATCCTTTAGTTTCTTGTCCTCCAAATCCTGGAGTTGCCTCCTTTGACCCAGGTCTAGAGAATGCACTTTGAGAACTAGAAGTACCTCCATTGTTCGATGTGGATCCAAAATTGAATGCAGAAGGAGTTGATGATTGAGGTTGAGGTGGAGTTTGAGAAGAGAAATTAAAAGACTGTGGCGTGCTACCAAATAACGATTTACCACCAGAAGGGTTTGTCAAGGATGTTGGATCATTAGCACCTAATGAAGACGCTGCTGCTGGTTTTGATGTCGATCCCCCAAAATTAAACGAAGATGCAGTGACATTACCAAAAGTGGAACCTGTACTACCGCCTGTGGACGTGGTTGGGTTTGATCCAAATGCGGTTTTGTTTCCTGATGAGCTGAATCCTCCAAAACCACTAGTTGTAGAAGATGAAGGAATTGATTGTGAACTTGTGTTACCAAATGAAAATGCGGGTTTTGTATCCGGCTCCTTGCCAATGGAAGACATTCCAGGTAAAGACTTTGCACCAAATGAAAATGCAGGGGTAGTAGTGGTAGCGGAAGTTTCCTTTTCATTTGCTGCAGCAGTAGCACCAAACATACTAGCTGGTTTTGTGGTGGTCAATGCGCCAGTAAAGGAAAATGTTGAAGGCTTGTTATCGGTACTTGTAGCTGTAGATGCAGAAGCCCCACCAAATGAGAAAGGTGCAACATCGGACTTTGAGGCTGAATCTTCCTTCTTTCCATCTGCAACAGAGGCTCCAAAAGTGAAAGCAGGCTTTGCTTCCTCTTTCTTCTCCGTACTGCCACCAAATGAGAAAGCAGGAACTGTGTCCCCCTTTGATTCCTTAGAATCTCCTGTATTAGCTGCAGTAAATCCATTAAATCCAGTAGAAGATCCATTCTGAGCAGAACCAAAGGAAAATTTAGGGGTTGTTGATTCGTTTCCTGTTAAGCTACTAGTCTTTGACTCACTGGTCTTTGCTCCAAAGCTGAAGGATGGAACAGTGGATTTGGCTGATTCATCTGTCTTTGACCCAAAGCTCATAGGTGTAGGCTTGGAATCAAGCGAGAAAGATGGGATCGCACTCTTGACTGTCGTTGGTAATTGGCTGATTGAATCTGAATTGGAGTTGTTCATACTTGGCATCGTAAATGAAGGAGTAGTACTCTGTGATGGTCTACTTCTTTTTCTTTCACTAGGCCCATCCTCTTCTTCTGTTAGATCAATTGTAGTATCAGTCTTCGAACTAGAAGGTATTGAAGATTTGGAAGACACTTTCAGATCAAATCCAGTATCTGCAAATGACACCGCCACTGGTTTTTTAATCTCTTTAGAAAATGAAAATTGAGGCTTGCTTGTTGCACTACTTCCACCGAAGGAAAACGAAGAGGTAAGCTCTGGTTTGGCAGCTGGTGTATCCACTTCTTTTGAGAATGCAAATGCAGGCGGCTTTGAAGAAGAAGACGTTGGCTGCTTTTCAGGAATAGAAAATGAGAATGCTGGTTTAGCTGCTATTGCATCCCCGTTAGTTTTTGGATTTGTGGCCGAGACTGGGTTTGACACTGGGACACCATTAGGCTTTACATCTCCATTGGACAAAGAAAATGAAGATAAAGGTTGGGATTTGATCTCCTTAGCCGTTTCAACATTTTTTGATGAAGTGACAGATGTGGTAAAGTTGAAACCTGCACTTGGATTTGTAGTTGATGATTCACTCAAATCAACTGTTGTATCAGCTCTCTTTTTCAAAATTGGCTTCAATTCTTTCGTGGGTGTTTCAATTTTCGGTTCAGATATAGGAGCTCCAGCTTTTGGTCTTGTTGCGGTGTCAAATGATGGGTTCAAAAGTGGTGGAGAAAACTCTGACTTTCTTGGTGCATTGAATTTGATCTTTTCAGATAATGCTTTGAACGTTTCAATTTTTGGAATCTTGGCTTTTTCTTCTTCAATTTCTCCCTCGTCGTATGCTAGGTCAACTGTAAAAAATCCTTCTCTGTTTAGTTTAGACGCTGGTATTTTTTTGAGCTTATTTTTTGCAATCCTGGATTCAAGGGCTAGATTTGCCTTCGCATTGGATTTATCCACCGGGATATCTTTTGTAATTTCAGGTAATTTTCTTGAATTGCCACTCATAAGATTTCTAGTGTGATCCCTGAGATACAGCATCCTTGATTTTCGGTACCTGTCAGCCTCCATTCTCTTTTTTAATCTTATCAACTGTGCTCTCTCCATTGGATTAATTGAAAAGGAAGAGGCAACTCTATTCCCTGCTTCTCCTTTTATAGTGTTTGGCGTCACAATGCTTTTATTCGATTGATCTGAGGTTATATTCTGTATTCTCTTCTCACTAATATTTGAAGAGGTGGCATTGTGATCCACAGGTAGTTCCTCGGATTGTATTCCAGCTGTCGAATTCTCAATCGTTGTCGAGTTTATTGGATCTCTCAGAAGAGAAGTCAAATGTTTATTTTCTTTTTCAATTTGTTCGTAGTAGTCATAAAGTTGTTTGGCAGTTATAGGAGTAGAGGCCACCGGTTTAACGTCAGCCTGCTGTGTTATAAAAACGCTTGACTCATCAATTTTTTTCACGGGGGTTACTTTCTTTAGTCCTAGAAAGCTCACTAGATCATCCTTGAATTTCAGAAGCTTTGATGATTTAGATCCTTCTTGAATTGCGGTATCTGAGGCCTTCCTTTTTCGTGACATCGCAAGCATTAGTTAGTATCTATGAAAAATTGAATAAATGGTTGTCCCTGATGACACTCTATGAATTAGAGCCCTTCCTGATAAGAATAACAAGAATACGATGAGTAACCACAACAGACAAGATAGTAATAAACATAACAGAATCACCAATATACTTCTGAGTCAAGTTGGTTTTGAAATTTTTTGTTTACGTCCTCAGATGTAAGGATGTTTATAATAGGTGTAACGAAGTATATATATACGAACGACGCGTCGAATCCACGGAGTTTTCAGAAAGTATTCACTAGAAATCTATTTACTTATAGTTTATGATCTTAGAAAAGAGCAAATACCGTTATTATTCTTTAACTGAGTTCGAATGTTGGGGTGGCAAGAAGATGCTGCAAGGATATCTTTGAATAGAAAGAGCTCTCTTCGGTACTCTCCCTTGGATGATACTGAGATAGAACGATTAAACCGTATAACCAAAGATGTATCTGAACTAGATGTCATTGAGTATCTTCCTATGGATATAATCACTGGTTGCATGATTCTCGAAGCTAGGCTTTTTCGGTCACAGGTTTCAGATGCCACTAATATAATCTACTCAGTTGGGAAGCTTCTTCGTGTTCCGAGAATGGTCTTCATCTGGGTTAGAAAGGATGAGCCAAGAAGCCAAAAGGAGTTGAGACTATCAAATTTTTACCTCATCAGACTACTTGAATTGCTCCTAAGTGAGTCTATAAACGAAGCACAAGATATATCTCAGTTGGTGATTGATTTGAGTAAATATGCTGCCGATGTTGAAATCCCCTGGTCTTCTACTGAGATATACCAGATTGCATCACCTCTATTGACTCAACTGCTGGTTCGTCATCCTTCTTGCATACTTAGCTTGTTAGAGTCTCTAGACCCAGCACTTAAGGAAATAAATCGGATTAATTCTTTGGCAAACAAGATAACTACAAGGGGCTACAGAAGAAGGCAGGACAACAGCGAGTTGCTCAAAGGGATAAGCCCCTTACTAGGGAGTAGCTACTCTTCATACTTGAGTGATTCAGACACTTTCAGACTCAATTATGTTTCAACTATAGCTACTTTGAAAATTCTAATGGAGCGCTTGAGTTTGAAAGAGGTGGAGAGCAACTGGTTTAGAATATTGCCATTGCTTTTACATTTTTTGGATGATACTAATATGAGGATCAAGATGGTTGCTTGTAATGTACTTAATCCCCTATTCAACAAGTTAAATTCAAATTCTTCATCGGAATGGGAGATTTCGAATGTGATAATCAGGACTGGGATCGGTTCAGTATTGTATGATTCACTTGTGCCTTGCCTCTTAGCGCTCCCTTCGTTCACCCCACCACAAGAATCGGCAACAATAATACCAACTGCTTACAATACCATGATGGCATTACTGAGGATATCAAGCTCATCAGAGGAAGCGTATTGTAATAGTATGGCAGGTCTTCTGAGTGATTTTTTACTTCCTTCCTTGGCCAAGGTAAGCGATTTTCCTAAATTGCAGCTAATTCTTTTGAATGTATTACAGCAATTTTATCTCCAAAATGGTCAACTGGAAGGCTTTTTGGTACTACTTCAGAACAAGATCATCTATACAATCCTTGACCTTTTGATTAATCCATTTATTATTTACTCGATTGAGGTTGTTCAAAAGTCGTTGGAACTGTTGCAAAGGCTGATTCTTAAGATTCCAAATCTCAATAAGTATAAATATGACATGTTGGCGTGCCTAATAAGTTTGTTGAAGAGGTTCAACAAATATGATATTAGAGGTTCTACAGTTGCGGTAGCCAACATTAGTGAAATGATTAAAGAGCTACCGTTGGAGGATTTTGAGAGACAGAAGATTCTGTCATTGTAATTTTACGTGTCATCTATATTTCTCTTAAAGATTAGCTTGATCGATCCAAGAGATGCTAAGGTTCTTTGTCCCTATATTTGATATTGGTGATGATTATATAGATTGTTATTATTACTTACGATTGAATGCAAACTAGGACTAACAGCAAAAGCAAAGGTACTACGATCACACCAGAAGATGCAAGAATGCCGAAATTCTTAACACAATCAAGAGAGGGTTAGTATGAATAAGTGGTTCCCCACACGATTATCACTCTTGTTTAATTACTGACCAATTTATTCTCTTGAGTCATATGAAGTTCTACGTGATAAATACAAAGTCATGAATGCGTTGCAAGAGCAGAGACTATACGATTCGCTAAGACACCCGTCTACTTCAAAATGGTCACATCAATCGGGATCCGCTAATAAGGATAGGAACAGGTATTCGAATATTTTTCCATACGATCACAATCGTGTAAGGCTTGACGTCAAAGATCATAAATTTTCTGACTACATCAATGCCTCCACAATAATGCTGAGATCGGGAGATAGGGTTGGTTCGTACATTGCATCTCAGGGACCCACTTCAAAAACCTATGAGCATTTTTGGCACATGTGTAATCAGCAAACGAAGAACCAGATCTTGATTGTAATGATTACACCAATTTTCGAAGGTGGAAGGGAAAAGTGCTTCAAGTATTGGACTGCGAATCACTTTCAGCTTCAAAATGCAGAAAGAGATGGATTCTCAGCCAATCTTGATTTTAAATTTATTGGAAGTCGGAACGAATCAGAGAACTTTCAAGTACTAGAATGGGATCTTTTTGATCCCTCCGTTGGATCACATAAGCAGGTATTGCATATCTATTATGATCAATGGGAAGACTTCTCTGCTCCTGACCAATTTTCTCCAGTTTATGAACTCTGCTCAGTTGTTAGAAAGTTGAAACTTCACAATGAAGATGATCCCTTAATCGTACATTGCTCGGCGGGGGTTGGAAGATCTGGGACGTTTATAACCATGGATTACTTTCTAAATTACTGTCTGAAGTTTCTGGACCCTGAATCAAAGATCAGTAGCGATCAAATATCAGAGATGAGAAGTAGCCGTGAGGACCTTATCACGCCTGATAATAACTATGAAGGTGATGATGTTATCCAGGATACTGTTAACGAGTTAAGGGAGCAAAGGGTTTGGATGGTTCAAAGAGAAGAACAATACTATTTTCTCTATGATTGTATCAGAAACTACTACATAACGAATTACCTCAACAAAAATGTACTAGAAGGTAGTGGAAACTAATCAGCATAATCATTCTCGTATCGATTTGGCCTGGTGCTGCAAGAGCCTAGAACTCCAATTATGTGTTTAGTCTATTGAAACTTAATAGGAATTAAGCATGCTCCTGCGTTTAACGCATAGAATATTAAAAAGATCAACCAGAATATATATGCTTTATTGAACTACGTCACTATAGAAGAAAAATAGATAAAGAAAACTTCGTCAGCATGTACAATTCACTAGTTGATTGCTAATTAAGGTGTTTGAAATTAGAATAGCCCTCGATTATTCCACGTCAAAACTGCCTCCTTTCAATTTCAAGGATAATGAAACGCCGAACTTTGGTTAGTCTGTCGCTTCTTCTATGACGACTTTAAATTATCTTACGCTAAAAGAGGCTTTTAGTATTTCTACAGCAGTACTTTTTTACGTCAAAAATCTACGTCACCTATGATCTCGTCTACCCCGAGGTTGCTTTTCGCGCAGAATTTATTATAAAGTTTCAAAAAGAGCAGCAGTTCTCGCAGGAGCCGGATGCTCGAGATTACTTTTTATAGTGAAGGAGTGGAAACGTAATAAATTTTTTATAACAAAAAAAACAGTAATGTGCCTGGTTAGCTCTCACATAGATCTATCTGCTTCTTTTACAAGTAAACTTCTGAATCAATTGATTTTTTTTTTTTAATGTGGAGGTAGGTCAATTGTGAAACTGCTAATGCTTTCAACGGTACCGGAGCCTGCGATGAGTTTTGCCAGCCGAAATAAGATTTGTTCTCTTTACCACAATTGAATTTGAATTATACGCATAGCGCTAATATGTTTTTGCTGACATAGAGAGTCCCATCATCAAATGGATTTTCGCTGCAGGAAAAATAAGCATGATCTTGAGTGAGCTACCTTTTGGTCCGTTCAGCCTACGAAAGAGGGGAACCCGAAGATCCTTGTTCGCGCGCTAGCAAAATATTAAAGAAGGTAAAAGTTCCGCCGCGGTGAAAGTAAAACTCAATTTCTCTAATATTTCAGACTACCTTGCCTTTAAAAATTGGCGAACTTTGGCCAAGAATTAATTGTTCTACCCCATATAAATTTGCTCTCTCCACATTGATTTGATGTCACCTCGAATCGACCCCCACTATATTAGATTGTCTTCATAGACCCCCAGTATTAAAGTCATTATCGCAGCCAATAGAACAAGGCAAATATTGATCATTTACAAGATTAATATTCGGCAGCCCCAGTCATATAGACAGAAGTACTGTGCACTATTTGAAAAATCTCGCCAGGAAGTACAATATTCATCACCAGTTCGCGGCGTGTTTAACCAAAGCTAAGGGATAAATGTACACCCCAATGGGTAATAGTTTAGGATTTAATTCAAAAATTCCCTTTAAAAGTAAAAAGCGTGTATTGAAATCTTACCCATCAAGGGCTTGACCCGCAATACAAAAGCATTGTATTAAACATTAAACTAGATAAAAAACATTATTCTCAAAGAAGTTAACCCACTGCGTTCATGGGCAACGCAAAAAGACAACGAGAAACAAAACAAGTCATAAAAAAATAGCTCAGGAATAAATGATTGTATATTTGTATAAGTTGAAACAAATACAGTATCTACACAGTAGTACTGTTTGTTTTAATCTCTCTTAAGAATTGTATTTTCCGTCTTCTGGCATTAATGAACCAATTTGACAATTGTTGATTTGATAAACCAGTTTTGTTGATTAAGTCTAATTTCTCCTTGGAGTTAGGATAAGGATGGTCCAAATTTTCATTTAACCAATTGAGGAGTAAAGTTGTAGTTCTTTTAGGTAAATTGGATCTTTTTCTCTTTTTGTTGTCACTACTTATACTACTGCTTCTACTGTTTTCGTTAGATAATGGTGAAGATGGTGGAGAAGATGGAGTAGAATCTGAATCTGATGAAACCATCTCATCATCATCAACGACTTGCCTACCATATTCAGACTTCAAAATTGACATCGAAACTGATCTTTCTGTTGGTGGAAGAGCATTTGAGTATTGGTCTTGTAATCTTGAGGTTGTTGGTAATGATTTAGAGTGAGAAAGTTGAGGATGTTGCTGATGGGATGGGAATTCTTGCTTGACTGAAGGACTTGTGCTATGATATCCTGATAACAACGTCGTGCTCGAAGAGTAAGTAAACGGAGCAGCTGGAGATTGATTCGCATGGTGGTGGTATGTTTGATGATGATGACTGTGTGGAAGCGGATTTGGCAAGAGATAGCCATTTGTATTAACTGTGTAACTATTTGAAACACCATGCAAGTTGTCAAGCACAGGTAAGTTTAAGATATTTTTGATTGATGGTAATTGAACTTTTGGTTGTGTTGGTTGATGCTGACTTTGATGAAAATGAATCAAGCCATATGCGGTCTCATGAGAAGCTCTTTGAGAAGCAGCAAAAAGCTGTTGCTGTTGATTGTCGATTAAATTGGAGACTTCCATTACGGTATAAAATTGCAATATCAAAAGGGTGGATTTTATCCGATACTAAAGAACCAGTAAACTAACTTAATAAAATGGCTAATTTTTTTCGAGGACTTTAGAATTTAATAGATAACTAAAAGGGGGGCGTAAAATGGAGGAATTAAGTCTCTATATAAATAACGCATATATGGGTTTATCAGGGAGATCATTGACAAATCAAGACAAGCGATATCAGAAACAAGGCCAAATTGAATTTCTTACCAGTCGGGGAAAGTACTCCAACCGGTAGCTATTGACGTGCATAATAAAATAATAATTGAAGAGAAAACATACTCTCACCACGCCATTCATATTTCTGTACGCACGTCGGCACTAAAAATTGTTAATAACAGAGAACAATTAAATCTCAAGGAGCCTAGCGGTCTCTGCGGCAGAGGAAGGAGGAGCAAGCAGCAATTTGATTGATGTCAAGAGTGACGAAAGATAAGATTGGGTGGGTTTTTTGGTGGGGGGAAGATATAAAGATAATCAGAATATTATAGTTGAGGTTGTAATAGGGAACTACAAATAGTAATTCACCATCCCAAGGGTTGAGAAGCTAATTATAATTTTTCAGCTCAAAAGAATGAAGTTCGTCATATGACTTGACCCACCAAAAACTAACCGTTGGGGTATTGTGAAGGATCAAATTCGGAGCTCATATTGTGACTTCCCATTCTTTTCTCTCCAACTAACAATTTATATGTTATCTGCCGATCATAGAAGCCACCGTTTTAATGAATGTCGATTGTTTCTTTGACTTAATTTAGCTGGAACAAGATTATCTCGAATCAGAACAAAGGAAATCAAATACTCGTTCATTCTGTTTAACAATTAAGACGAGCAGAAAAAACACGGAGGCCCCGAGAATTTATAAGATGAGCCTCAATGCCCTATGGGTTAGCTGCATGAAAAGTTACGATCTTGGCCAGGATAGGGAGAACTGCCTGGTTAGGTTATCAGACGAAGACGAGCAAAGCAGATAGACTAGAAGCCGTGTGTGGTGTGCCTAAACACATCTGCACACCCTTTTTTTAAAGTATAGCTAACTAACTATACACCCCAAGAGAAATATATTTCTTGGGGAACGAGACAACAACCACACCACCCCACCTTTGAATTAAGCGTTAATCAAAAGAGTTCTCTTCAACAATTACTTTTTTTAGGAGTCAAATTAGAAAGTAACAGGTAGCTTAAGAAACAGGATTACTTCTTCGGGTACACAATCAAACTTTCAATTGGAAATTGAAAGCGCAGTCTCTTTTCCTCTCGTATAAAAGCTCATTTCGTGTGAAAACCGAAAAGTAAAGTATTTGGATTCTTAAAGAGTAGTGTAATTTAGCTGGCCGCCTGGCGTCAACGGCGCTTCTCTACCCACCAAATAAATTTTTGTCCACTGTCTTTTCCGCCACCCCCTCCACCAATTTAACGTCTGGTTGATTTACAAGATGCGCGTTCTTTTCGACGAATTTCTCCGATTGCCTAATTGAGGTAGGCATCGCGATTCTCGGGAAAGAATTCATAAGAGTGGCCAGAATTTATAGTAATGGTAAGGGAAACCACTTATTTCTCCAATTATCTTAGCTCCAAGCATACGACTCATACTATGTTCTCCAAGTAGATGCGACAATGAATTGATGTCTACAGACTAAATTAACTATATAATATCTATTAAATTAAATTATCCGTACCTTTTCTAAAATAAAATGGGTTTGACTGAGAATTTCAATATTCACATTACTTATCATAAGCAGTAACAATCCTTTGAAATCTAATATATTACCAAAATTGTTCCCGTTTTTAGACATGTTTTTGTTTTATTGCAGCTGAAGAAGATGCAAGTTCTCGGTCAAAGCGAGAGAGTGGCTTTTATTTTGAGAGCGGCTCTTTCATAGCTGGTGTCATACTTACTGAAGTCCGGACTTTACTTCCTTCTTTTGACGGACTTTTTTACTCTCCACAATTGTCATATTCAACGTTGAAAATAAGCGTGTTTTAAAACTCGCAAAGCGCGAATCAATTCTACATTTATTTGAATTCTTATTGATGTTTGATATGTTAGCTTTGTTGTTCATTTCAAATAATCTCATGGCTCTTTGATGTAACATCTGAACGTTGAAGGTTATAAAAGTAAACTTTGTCCCTTGCTTTTAAAACTAGGTATCTGGCGTAGTCAGTAATTGGATCACTCAACTAGCGATTATACTTAACGTCTTTTAAAAATATGGCGTGTTTTTATGTTTCTCCTGTGATAAAGTGAATGAATTCGATTGAGCTTCCCTTGAAAAAACTCCCCGTAAAAACAGATTTGGTATTTTACCAAAATTTTATGAATTTATATGTTTTCTTACGCCCAGAAGCCGCTCTTAAAGAATTCCTAAATAGGAGAAGTTGGTTTGACACAGTGCATGAGTTTTCTTGTGATCCTCTGACAGGTCAGAGGATTTTCTGATGGGAGAGGGGGTGATTATTAACCTGTTATACTAGATGATAACCATTAGTACTAATTTTGGAAGTTATTTCTGGGGAGTTTGAATATAGAGCTAAAGGTCCCGTGATAGGAGATGTGATACCTGGCCTTGACTAAGCAAAAGTCTTTTGTAATTATCAATAAACGGTTTATATACTAGACTGCTCATTAGATACCTATTAATAATTATTTTTATTTGGTTCGGCAATTGGGACATGCTCCTGTAACGGAATTTATCATGAGTGTTAATTTAATGACAGCACAGAAACCTTAAAAGGTGTGCGGCAATTCCCCACTTTGGTAATTCTTAAATTATCTGTTTTGAGACATGTTTTTCACTCTTTTACAATAGTTATACAAAAAAAGTCCAAAAAGAGATCGTAATTGATTGGAAAAACGAACAGATTAAGCAATAATTCTATAGATTTGTTGTCACAGTCATTGTTTTAGCATTGATTAATAATGCTGGAGGTAGTCCTTCTAACCATAATTCTAGATTCATCACGTAATCGTAGCAATCTTTCTCATCACGATGTAAGCCAATATCTGGAGCCGGAAGTGTTGAAAATATGACATCCGCGTCTGATGATGTGGTTGACATCAATTCATTAATTATTAGGAACTGGGACTTTGAATTCAATTCATTGAATGAGAAACTCAAGTTATCATAGGTAGCGTCCAATAATCCCATATTACTGTTTGATAGTGAAGGTGATAATGATACACCATCAACTGTTATCCCTGGAGTCACGGGGAGCAAAGATGGGGTCGTTGAAGCTTGGTTGCTGTGTTTTGACTTTGCAGATCTGGTATCATCTTGAACAAACATAATCGATGGCTCATTTGCCTTTGCGTTTTCAAACACTTGAGAATTTGGAATTGTATCAGCAGAGAATGGGGAAGCTTTTCCCTTTTTAAATGAATTGGTTGATCTTAAGTTCTTTAGGAAAGGCCTTCTTAAATTATGAGCAGCAGAACGTATCGGTAATAGATTGTTACTGCTGTAGTTAGAATGATGCTGATGAGAATCTGGCAATTTTGGCGTGCTGGCACCTGATGCCAAAATGGAACTTGATGAAACGATGGATTCATTATCCGATGTATTGTATCCTTCATCATCAGACGATTCTGCTTCCGTTCTTTTAATTTCATGATGTGTTAGACTATTGGTAACCATTGAGACTGAAACTCCCAGTCTATTCATGACACTAGTTGAAAATCTTCTCTTTGTTGAGTTTTCTAACTTTCTAACAGCCTTGGAATTTACCACCTGAATAGATTGAGGCTGGGGAATTTGACTTTGTAAGGGAGTTGAAGTTTCTCTAAATGAAGAAATCATTTTCCACCAATCATCATCCTTTAATTCTTCATTGATTCTGGAGGAGACCTTCACATGAACAGCCTCACCTTTTGCAATGTAGTTATAAGACTGGAAATCTCCACCGTTTAAACATAACACAACAACTTCAGCTGTAATTCTCAAATTTTCCAGAAGTGTGAGTAATCTAACTCTTTCCTCTTCTACATCGTTTTGATATTCAACAAACACCACCACTCTGAGATTATGGGTTCTTTTCCAACATGGAACAGTATTCAAAATAGCACCCAACTGTAAGATTAATGTATATGTATCGAAATTTGTAGTTAGAATGTTTCTTCCATTTGAATCATTCACCACTTGACTCGACATCTGAATTGGGTATAAATCAATATACTTTTTTTCATCATCACTCAATTTAGGAGTATGTTCAGTTGGGATCTCCAATCTTGAAAATCCTTTTGCAACAGCTAAATTACTGTCCAACAATGACAGATCTTCAATAGTCTGCACCCATTCACACAAAGTCAACTTTGATTCAGAGGTACACGAATCTGTTGGTAATGAGTCGAAATCAATGTTGACCTGATGATTAAACTCCGTTGTTCTGCTTTCAAGCTTGAAACCACTTGGAAGCTTCAGGTTTTTATAGTTCGACAAATCGTAGAACCCAATAACTGTAATATTAGGCCTCATTCCTCCCAAACCACTCCCGAGATAGACATCTCTGACACCCCATGCAAAGCTAGGAGCTATTGAAATCTGGACAAATGCTTTCAATTTACAAAGGTCTCTCAATTTAGTCCAAGCCGTAGTATGCTTTTTCAAGTCTGATATTCTGTTGGCAAAACTATCAGTGACCAATACATGGCCTAAAATATACAATCCTCCCTTCTTGAGATGATTACAGAAATTAAGTAGCTTCCAACCAGTTCTGGGATCGTCAATGAGGAGCAATATCTGAGGTCTCCAATATTTGACATTATCTTGACGTAATTTCAAAAGATACTTTCTGACTTGATGATAGATTAATGATTGCGAGACATCACCCCATTGCTTAGGAGGTGAAACATAATGAATGAGCAAAATCAAGAAAAGAAGCATAATAAAGATCAAAGAAGCTGATATACCATCAACGATGAACATTGCTGCAATTGATAAAACCGTTCCAGCCAGAGCAGTACTGGTGCTGAAGTACTTGAAACTAGGTCTAAAGTTAGGAGCCGAACCAATTTTGAGTAATCCACAAGCCATGTTTGTCACAATGAAGGTCATCAAGAACGCCATTGTAATCAGTGTTGCAATTTGATTGACATCCGCAAACAAAAAGAGTTGGCAAAGAATCCAAGTAAAGATAACTCCATAAACAGGATCATCGTCAGAGTTTCCAATCGAAAATAATTTAATTCCAGGAAGTATTTCATCTCTTGCGATTGCCTGTAAAACTTTAGCAGCTCCGACAATGCCTACAATAACGGAAAAGATTGATGTAGACATTTCACCAACCAAAATCAAGTAAGGGGATATGCTTATTGTTTGAATCACTTGAACATCCTTGTGTAAGAAATCCCTAGGAACTGAGATACCCATAAACACAATGACTAAGAAGTAACAAACCACCGTCACTACTAAACCATATAATGTACCTTTTGGAATAGATTTAGATGGATTTTGTAAATCGCCAGACATTGAAGCTCCTGCGAAGATACCTGCAGTGGCTGGGAAGAAAATACCAAATAGATCATTGAAATTTTCAACACCGTTGAACTGAGAGCCAGCAGCACCTTTTGTAAAATGGGGGTAAAGATTTTCTTTCATCGTTTTCCAGCTTGGCCCCGTATAATAAGTATCTAACTCAGGCAAATAAAAAGGTTTAACAATCAGTGTAGACAAAGGGACAGATAAAGTTGAGATCATTAGTAAGATACATAAGAATGTTCCACATCTTGAAACCGTCTTTGATCCGATCAATGCCACCACGGTACATATCAAAAGAAAAACAGTACAGTAAAGAAAATTGTACCAATAACCAACAGGTAATATTTGCCACATGATTCCATTTTCTTGGTTGAAGTTGAAAAGTAAAGGCTCGATGAAACCCGCAACATTTAAAGATGAATTCAAAACTTGACCAATATAAAAGATAATTCCAATGGACCCTCCAAATTCTGCTCCTAAACTTCTGGAAATCATATAATAAGTACCACCACCTTTCACAGTTCCATTAGTGGCAATTGCACTGATTGACAAAGTTGTTAATAAGTCAATCGTATAACTCAAAACTAAAAGAAATAGACTACCCAATATTCCCATTTGACCGATAATGAATCCATATCTTAAGAACATCAAAATCGATAAAACATTCAAGATTGTCGGTAGTGCCACACCATTTAAAGTATCCAATTTGGAAGATGTCTTGGAGGTCTCTGAATCTAGTTGATCGGTTGCACGATGTTTGATAACAACCCCAGATGAAGACTTCTCTACTGGAGCGGGATAAGGAGTTGTGGATCCATAATTGATATGTGACGAGGATTTTAGAGGAACATTTGATGAGGACGACATCTTTAAACAAGCTTGATCACTGGAGCCAAACCAACGCTATAGTTTATAACAAAAATGAAGAGCGGGCAGTCAAATAGTCGGACACTGTCCCGTTAACTAAAATAAGAGAGATTGTCGTCTCAATTTTATTTTGGTTATCAATTGGCAACTTCAAAAAGGTACCATCAACCACGCTGATGCTAAGTAGGTAGAAACTAGAAAGTGACTTCTAAGATTTACTTTCTCCCAAAATAAAGCAATTATTAAAGATAAGTTATAGAATAGAAGCAACTGGATCATATTACTGCCGTACACATTTTGGCATTCCCCTTTTTAGCCTGTCATTCAGGAGGGAGGCATATTACATAATCATATTCTGTTATCAGTTGAATTTGAATTGCCGTCTTTGCAACTGCCGATATCTGCAAAATGGGATCTGCATTCTTTTCTCTTCTTAACCATGTATTTTGATGCCTGATTTGTTCACCTTCTCCTACATCCCACTAATGGCGAGACAGATGACAATAAGGCAGCCCAATAGCAATAACACGTTCACTTTTCGGTATCTATATTTGATCACAAAAACTGTCTGCCATCGCGGGACAGAGTTAATTTGAACTTTTAGGATTATCTGTATATGTGGGGCATTCGATAGCTTCCTAGGATTGATCAATACCAGATATAAATTACTGGATTGTAAAACAATCTGCTGCAACTTCAGCATGATACTAGGAGCCTTTGATGTAGTTTCAGTCAAGGAGCTGAATCGCAGACCTTGAAGCTTCTACTAATAATTGATTAATTGGGCCTAGCTAATTGAGTCTACACGTTTTGCATTCTTGACAATCTTGCTCAATACAGGATCATTCAACTCTTTTTGAAGTCTATCACGTTCTCAGGGAATGTTTGTTGCCGGTCAGGTCATCATGTTAGCGATATCCCAAATGCTTGAAGCTCTGCTTTTTTGTTGGGTAATGTAGGATCCTACTTTAGGATAAATAGCTTTCCCTCGTGAGCAATCCGGGACCAAGCAATGTTGGCAAATAAGACGTATGTTGGGAATCAGGACTTGATATTATAATTATCAAACCGTCTTATGCTCCCATAACAACCTTATCATTTAAGGTATATCCGACGCGTCGTCAAGTGATTATAAGTTACCTTTGCGTCGATCATTTTGAAAGACTTTTACTGAAGAGAGAAGGGATACAATGCAAACAAATAGAAAATAAGATTCAGCCATAGCTTCACAACTAAGGATAACAAGGGTAAATTCTTCAAAGGGCACGATCTTTGCAGAAACCCCTGTCACAACTTCAAGATGAGCTCAAGAAGAGGAAGGGGATATTATGAAGGATCCGCTCGAAATCAAGGCCATCGTCAAAGTAATGGAAATGGCTACAATCAAAGTCACAGTGGATCACGGTCAAATGCTGCACCAGAATCTCAAAACTTTCGCCATATGAGCTACACTACGCATGATATGGAACGACAGAACGCTCGTCCCCAAAATGCGTCAGATAGAAGTGGAGCTCAGTACTACCAGAGGGAGAGGCAAGATCGTTTTTCAAAGCAAGCATATCGTTCATCCAGTGCAACAGTTTATGACGTAAGTAACAATCAACTTGCAACATATGATCAGACGAATCTCGAACAGGCGACTAATTCTAATAGTGATTATAGCAGTGCCCAATCAAATCATAGTACAATATCTGAAGTTACAGAGCTTCAACAAACAGGATCTCTAGCGGATTCAGGTGATAAGTCTGAAGAACTTTCAGCGGAGGAAAAGAAAAAGAGAAGGCTCGAAAAACTTGCAGCATGGAAGAAGAAAAAAGAAGAACAATCTCAGTCCATTTCTGAACCTAAAAAGCCATCGTTACTGAAATTCAAGGCCAAGGTGTTGAAACCTCAGGTGTCTACCTCGAAAATAAAGATGGTCAACTTGAAAAAGGAGATATCATCCAAATTTGATGAAATAGATGGAGCTAGCAGCTCCATGAAGTCTACCAGATCTCGATTTGCTATGGGTAATATCAAAGATAAAGCCGAGAATGATATTGATCTCGATTCATTTATGTCAGACCTACAAAAACCTACCTCTAATGACAACTCTCTCACTAAGCCAAATGGAGATATAGGCTCTTCAATTATAGTGTCTGACGAAGAGCTTGACTATGATGACCAGAATAATTCATTGGAGGATGAGAATGATCCCGCTAGGCTTCTACGAACGATAAATGACAGAAATAAAAAGGATATCCCCAAGCCCCCTGCTTGCACCGATCCATTCTTCAAGTGCCTATATCACGAGTCCAGATTCATCAAATCATTAACCGATGATGAGGTCGAGGCTTTAAGACTCAATGATGCGATTACAATAAGAGGTAAGAATGCAGTTCGTCCTGTTTTGAAGTGGAGCAATTTGGGTCTTCCCGGATCGTTGATGTCAATACTTGAAGATTTAAAACTTGATGAGCCCACAACCATTCAATGCGAGGCTCTTCCCAATATCATGGCAGGTAACAATTTCATTGGGATTGCCAAAACTGGTTCCGGTAAGACGCTTGCCTTTTTACTTCCTTTATTTCGACAGATTATTTCAAACCAGTATAATATGGATAGGAAGCAAGGAACTGCCTTCCCGAAAGCTCTTATATTATCACCCACTAGAGAGCTTACGTTGCAAATTTACAAGGAATCGGTTCCATTCTTGACTAGCTTGGGTCTGAAAGGCTGCTGTTGTTACGGCGGTCAGTCAATCTCGTCCCAAATTGCAGAACTTAAAAAAGGCTGTGATGTATTGGTTTGTACTCCCGGAAGATTGATAGATCTTCTTTGCGCCAATAGTGGTCGTGTTTTGGCACTTAATTATGTTACATATTTGGTCTTAGATGAAGCAGATAGAATGTTTGACTTAGGATTTGCACCTCAAGTCACAAAAGTGGTTGAAGTAACTAGGCCCGATAGACAAACAGTTCTCTTTTCTGCAACCTTTCCTCCAAAGATGGAAGTGCTCGCTAGAAAAATTCTTGTGAGACCTGTTGAAATTTCTATCGGATCAAAGAATTTAGTCAATGAGATGATCGAACAGAAGTTTGAGATTTTGTCGGATGCTGAAAATAAATTCAACAAATTATTACAAATACTGGGAGAATTCACAACAGAGAATACCTCCAGTAAGATAATTATATTTGTTGACAGACAAGAGGATTGCGATTTCCTCGCAAACAAACTCATTCAGCGAGGTTATCCGGCTATGTCATTGCATGGTGGTAAAGATCAAGTTGATCGTGATGCGACGATCAGTGACTTTAAAGATGGTCTGGTTGAAATTTTAGTGGCCACTTCTGTTGCATCTAGGGGTTTGGATGTGTCTGACTTAGGCTTGGTAATTAACTACGACTCTCCGACCCATATGGAAGACTATGTTCACAGAGTGGGAAGAACAGGAAGGGCGGGAAAGTCTGGGACAAGTATAACTTTAATCACAGAAGACCAGATTCGAAGTGCAAGTGATATTGTTAGATTGCTGGAACTTTCTGAAAAGCCTGTTCCTCCAAAGCTAATGGAACTTGCAAATAGATTCAGAGAGAAAGTGAAAGCTGGCAAAGCCAAATTTAGTTCTGGTTTCACAGGAAAAGGATTGGACAAATTGCAAGAGATAAGAGACCAACATAAAAACTTAGAGAAAAGACTTTACGAAAAGGGCGATGAAGAAAATGGGGGTCAACAGAATGGGCCAACCGAAGACTCAACCAGTGCTGAAGATCAAACACCTTCAGAACTACAACTTGCCGACTTCAAAGTTGTCTTCGGAAGTGCTCAGGATGGCCCTGAATCGGCAAATTATCATGCAAAATTGAATCTCAATGATTTACCACAAAAAACTAGATGGTTTGTTTCCAACAGAGAGAGTATCACAAAAGTTGTGGAACTGACTTCTACTTCCATCACTACGAAAGGTCGCTATTATCCTCCTGGTAAGGAGCCTGCCGAAGGTGAAGATCCGAAGTTGTACTTATTGATTGAAGGTGAAAGTGAATTCAATGTTAGAAACGCAGTTGAACTATTCAAAGAAAGTTTGGTGAAAAACTTAAGTTCACAGATGAAGGAAGATAAAGCTAAGAGTTTCACCATTTCCTAGATTGCATTCAGGTGAAAACAAAAAAAACATATGCAGTGAATTAGTATAAAGTGTATAGAAAATCTTTGCTAGAATCCTGTTTTCTCAAAGGCGAAAGCTAAATAAAAAGAACAAGCATCTCTATCCTCTCCGGAGACACCGTAGGTGCCATCAGATCTCCTCAACGCTTCTATCAAAGGTGGAGGAAGTTTCCTAAAGTAGTGGGGAATCTCCCTGTTGAAAAACTCAAAAAAGTTCTTCTTGAATCTTAGCTCCAAGTTATATTCTTCGCATAGAGATCTGAATTTCTCAAATGGAACCACATATTCAGGAACATTATCAACTGCATCAACTAAATAATAGCTGTAAATGTTTCCAAATGGCTCCTTAAACCTACCATCCTTTGGAGGTTCAGTAGGAAACTGGACAGAATATATCGAGTTTCCCCAACCACGTTCACCTTCGTGTAGCCTTTTAAGTTTCCAACCAATGAAATCAGAGGACGGAATGGTACCTATAAACATTCCACCAACTTTTAAGGATCTTGATACATTCTCCAACATACTTCTGACCGTCTCTTCTGAGTTGAAACCATAATGCATACAGAATTGCATTGACACAGTGTCAAATTCAAGGTTCACTTGATCCTTGAAATTCTCAAGAACTTTAGGGACAGGGGTTTTAAACGCATCACCCGTTGCAAAAACGGCATGGAACTGAAACCTTGATTTCTTATATCTTCCTATTGCCTCTTTAACAGATTCATCTGATAGATCGATTCCAACATAAGAGCTTGTTCTAATGGAATCCCATTTCGCCATATCACCTCCTTTTCCACAGCCCAAATCTAACACATTACCGTTCTCTTTACCATATTTGCCTATAAGCATGTATTTGATACAGTTGTTGAACGATCTCAGTTTATAAATCTTGGAGTCAGATCGTTTCTGTCGTCTGGCATGGTGGGCTTGTTGATTATATTTGTTACGAATAATTTCATCTTTCTGTTCACTTTTCAGGCTCGCTAGCTTTTCGGGTGCTAGCCCGTTATTTCGAGGCTCTGTTGCTAAAGCAGATTCCCTTTCTCCAGCAGGGCCCCTTGGAAGTTGTTGTGTTTTGTTGGCCACCACTGCCTTTGCTTCCTCTTGTTGATTGAAAAGTTCTTCAGGCATCCAGGCGGGTCTCTGCGACTTAAGAGCAGGGATTTGGACTGTCTTCTCCATGGAACTCTCTTCGATCACAGCTTTTCCAACATGTGTGGCAGGATTTATTTTCCCGTTATCTTCTAAAATGCTAGGATCTGTGGAATTCACCACCTCAGTCTCACCATTCGGCTGATCATCGTCTCTACGTCTTGTAGAACTTTCGTATTTTTTCTTAATCACCCTCCTCTTCTTGAATGAGAGGTCGTATATTCTTGAGGATGACGATGATGAGCTGTTCAAGTCTTTATCGGCGTTTTTATCAGCTTCCGCTGCACTCATGTAGTTTAATGGATTGTTATCAATAGGTTCATAGTCTTCATCTACCTCTGCCAGTTTGTGCGCTTTTTTTGTGAGCTTGCTAGTGAGAAGGAGTTCTTCTTGTTCATAACCATCCTTGGTCTCAAGATCAGCATTGTCAGCAACGTTGTCAACCATGCTGAGTTTACAGAGAATAATTCATTTCAAGAATTCACCTCCACTAACTGTCTCAACCATATAGAGTTTGAATATAGTCATTGGACCGACACCCATTGAATCGACGCAGTAGGGAAACATATACCGAAAATCGACCCTGCGTCGGTCGATCAGATAGCCATTTCAGCCTTTCCACAGAACAGAGAAATAAGAAAGCTCTTGCAAGATTAGAAGGGAAGAAACAAGAAACTTTCTTGTTCATTAGTGAATGGTTATATTTCTATCTTATTTGAAGTTTACAATTATTTCAGTTGTTGTGGTAATTAGTGTTTCACTCCATTCACAATAACCAAATTTGAAAAATGAGTTCTCGTCGATCAAGAAGACATCACGAACAGCCACAGCATCAGGCCTACGTTGAAGATGACTACGAACCACCAGCAACAGATGCAGAAATCGGTGAAGAGTCTGTAGAAGAAGTCACTAGATGTACATGTGGAAATGACGATCTAATAGTTCCTTTGAATGCTCCGGAATTTGAAGAGGTGGATATTGGGTTTTTCATCCAATGTGAGAGTTGTTCAGTTTGGCAACACGGATACTGTGTTGGAATCAAAGATGAAGAGCATGCACCTGATAAATATTGGTGTGAACAATGTAAACCTGAAATGCATGACTTATTCAAGGATAGATATGGGGTGATGAGAAGTCGGTACAACCCACAATTGGATGGTACCAAAAGAAGTAAGAGAAAGAGGACCGCTGTTATTATTCCTCCTGTTGTTGTTCCTCCTGTTACTTCTACTGTTCCAGAATTTGTGGCTCCTACTGCACCAAATGTTCAGATTACAGCACCGGAATCCCCAACCCAATCTCCTTTGTCTCCTTCTAGCTCACCATCTGGTTCACCATCGAGAGATGATGGCAAAAGAGATGATAGCGAAAGACGTAAACGAACAAGAGGCACTTTAAATTCTCGCGACGCAGAGTATGAACAAATGTTGAAAAAGGCTTTGGAAGAAAGTGCTAAGGAAAGCGGGGTTCAACCGGAAGATGTTAATGTTTCAAGTAACGAAACTGCTTCAAGAGAAACTAGATCTTCGAGAAAGAAATCCAATGTTAAAGATGAACAAGTGGAAAGTGACTCCAATTCTACCGTTTCGACCCAGATTACCCAAACATCGATCAAATCCCCTCCAACTTCTGCATTATCTGAAAGATCAGCAATTCCATCTTTGACTCCAGTTAAGAATGAAAAGGCGAAACCTAAAAAGAAAACAAAGGAAGAAACATCTTCTTCCAAAGGTACAGATGAAAGCCCACGTACTGGGAAATCAAGAAGAGCAAAGGAAAAGGATCAACTTGCAGAAGATAAACCATTCACCGCTTTAATGCCAAGTTCAAAAATATCGATGCACGAGATGAGAAAACGTGTATATTCAATAATGGATTTTGTCTCCAATGTTCAAGGTGAGTTGGTCAATGAGGAGGAATTCAAGAAGAATCTCTTAACTATTGATCATGGATCAGGCGATGGAGAAACAGAAGTGGAGATTGGAAAACTACAAGAATCATTGATTGAATGCTTTAATCAGTCCGTGATCAAACTTGATGGACTCTCAGAACGTCTCAGTCGATGGGACGAGACATATAGTTGATTCTTATCTCGAAGTTAATTTTATTTCTTCTCTTTGACAACTAACTTGACGCATGTTTTTTGCTATGTACTATATATATATATATAGAGACTTAAATCTCAGAACAAAAACACCTATATAACACCAATGGTGGAACCTGTTGAACCTCCCCAATGTGAACCACTCTGCTGTAGATTGTCTAAAAATTTCTTTGAGTTGACTATATTTGTACCTCCTATCACAATCTTTAATCCTGGATTGTTCTTGTTCAATTCTGCTATTATTCTGGCTTCTTCATAAGTAACACCACCCACGAAAAAAATTACAACTTCTTGTATTGGTGTCTTATCGTTGGATGAAAATTGATCAACTCCTGCTGATTGTTTCAGTATTGGATATGATTTTATATTCAATTTGTTTCTGAATAATCTTTCCAATAAATTATGAAGTCTTGGAACATGTTGCATGTACATATTTTCTGAGTCTGCATTTAGTTTCATATTAATTCCATTGATCACCTGATTTGATCCTGTTGACTGTGCAATTTTATCAAAGATTGAATCATCTCCGTCATCCTTACTTCTTCTCTTGGTACCTGCGTAGTTCAATATGATATTAATTATTTGAAGTTGCTGATCTGAGAATCCCATCTGTTTTAAAGATCTAATGAATTTAGAAAGTTGATTGTTGGAGTGGGTTTCATATCTTAGTGCATACAGACAAAGAAGTTTCAATTTAAGTTCGACACTCAAGGGCGGTAACGGGGCACCTCTTGAGGAAAGCTTCTTGTCAAGTAAAAGTGCCTCCAGTTCTGCAGAATCGGATTGATGATTATCATTAGCAGCCATGGATTGTTCTAATTCACCTATATCCCACAACCTATCTTCATTAATCTTCCTGTCTATTTCCGATGAGAGCATCATATGCTTTGAAAGATTAAGGGAAGTCTTTTTAAATTCTGGGTAACTTTCTAAAAAGAACTTCATATCTTTTATTGAACTTATATTGGAATTTGATTTTGTCTTGGATTTATAAACATCGATGAAATTTTTCAAACTTTGCGAAAGTTCACCAAAGTTGAGATACATTGAGTCCTTATAAAATTGATCCTGCATTTCATTAACAACAACTGTTTTAAGTTCATCAGAACTATTAGGAACATTTGATAAGTCCACCGTGTTGTTCTTTATTTCGATAAATTCATGTATCATAGATTGATATGTCCATGGGGATAACAATGGAGTCATTGGATCATTTTTTCTATCTAATATAAGCAATAGTGGGGCCATATCTTTAGCTGGGAACCCTTTGAATAAGTTATTATTGGAATTGATCTCGAAATTGACGGCATTTGCAAGTTTAGAACACATCTTGGAGTTTGACTCGTACCTTATCACCGGCTTATATTTCAATGAAAGTAGAAGGGAGATTAAGCTTGTGACAGATTCGTTAAATGCTGAAGGCTCCCATGAATCAATGGAAGAAGCCGACAATGGATTCTCGATATTCACAGAAGTGAAGAACTGTTTGTTGATAATGTAGTAATCTTGAAAGAGTTCTACAACTTTTGTCACCATCTCCAAATCATCAGACTCTGCAAGTCTTTCTAACCTTGAATTGGTAACTATATTGTTAAAATATATTTCGTATTTCAAATAATTAGGGTTTGATATCTCATTGGCAAGATTCGAAATACTCTCATCATCTGGTCTTAAAAAGCAAAGGCATCTTAAATTTCTTAACTTGTCTCTTTCAAAGTTCCCAATCTTATCCATTAAGTATATTTCATTTCGTAATAACTCCGATTGGGTAGTATACATGGATATTATTGAAGATGTATATTGATCTAGCAACAAAACCTTTATCTCTTTACCCCCATTGCCCGTATTGGTAGTAGTCTGATTCACCGACAGAAGCTTGTTCAAATAAGCATGTGCAACTTGATACAAGTCCATATCCGACAACTTATGGAAATAAGCAATAGAATTGTTCCTTGCCACTAGGTCTGATCCAGTAATTCACAAATCAAGACAACGTGTTTATTTTGATCAAACTAGTTCTGTTATCATGTAAGGAAGGATACCGAGATGAGTATTAGCTGTCTCCAACTGCGTGCGAGTGAGTGAATTATTTCTCTTTGTTACTTGGAGGCTAGTCAGTACCAGCAGAAAACAGATATACAGTTATATACTTATGTTTTCTTTGCTTGTTCGTTGTTGTTGTTCTTCTTGACAGGTCTTCAATTATAGCAAGATGTCTCATCATCAAAGTCTGCATCCCACGTTGACGAGGGGCAAGTCATCCAGTTCCTTGAAGGATGAGTCCAAAAAGAAGTCAGTGAAAAAGTTCACTGCTGGTAAGCTTAGCCGAAATTCTTCATTTGGAAAGAATTTGAACAAGTTGACAAAGATAAAGTCAAATGATTCCGGGCATGCAGCCACCATTATGGAGGTTGAAAGGCCAGATATCAATCGATCCAAGTCAAGTGGGGATGTGCTGAAGGTTAATAAATCATCAACTAAGCTTTCGGCATTTGTCTCTAATCCAAACAGAACCAACAGTTTGACAAATTTGAAAGCACTTAATCCAAGGCCACAAAAGCATAGATTCTTAGGAGATACAAGAAATGAAGACATGGAGCAGGTGAATCATCTGCCCGAAGGACAAGAGAATGGGCAGCGGGGCCGAGAGAAAAGGCAGGAGGGAAGTGAGGAGAATGAAGATGAAGAAGAGGAAGAAGTTGAGTCCTTCGATGATAATGAAAGGGTGTTGGAGATTCAAAATCCTCGGCCTTCACAGCAGGAACCATATCTTAGAAGGATACCTTCCGATATCGCACCCCACGTTGTTGAACAGCAGCAGTACTTTGATTTTCCTTCAAACCAAAATAATGCTTCAAGTCGACAGCTTTACAATGCAAACTTTTTGCTTTCTCAATCAACAGGACAAGAACGTCCAGCTTATCAAAATGGACAAAACCCAAAACAGGTTGTTAATGGCCTCACTCGAGACGGCTCGAATGAAAATTTCAGTAATGATATAGGTTATTATAATAGCCTTAAGGATGAAGTTAATCGAAGTGTGTTGGAAAGGAATGATACATCCAGTTCAACATATAGTACTGGTAATGGCTCCATGATTTTCTCTCAGTCGAATGTGAATCTGAGAACCATGGGTACAACCGAGAATTTCTCCAAACAAGCACCAAGTCACCAACAGCTTAAAAGGCAAGAATCATATAATCAAAATAACGGTTTACTCGCTAGGAACCATCAAACTGGCAATGGTTCATCTCAGGATATCAACGGATCAACGCAAAATTTCAACTCATTTCTCACAAATCAACCTCCAAATTTAGAAACAAGAACTCAACAGAGACTTTGGCTACAACGTGAAAATCTAAATTCTTTGGTTGATATGTCCGAATCTTCAAACATTATTGTGTCCAATGCTACCAGACTTCAGTTTGAGAAATTTTCAAGAGAATTCTTGACAATCAGAAGATATAGCAATCCAACGGTTAATTCCTTGCAAAGGTTAGCGGATCCCGAACCCATTTCAATCAAGAAACAAAGAGACTCCAAGCGCGATTCTAATTCGTCGTCTAACAATAATAACAGCAATCTCAAGCAGGCTACATCTCTTGAAAACGGTGGGTTTTCCAAAGACTTGACCTCCTGCAGAGAATTAATAACTACCATGTGGAAGAAGGACTGTGATGAGCTTTCCCATCAAACGAGAAGAAGGAGCTCGAAGGCTCCCCAACAACAACAGCAGCAATTTTCACAGCATCCACAACAACAACAACAACAACAACAACAGCCTCCAAAGCTGTTTCACACAACATCAGAGACCCAGGCGAATCACAATTACCATTCGATGTCTCAATCAAAACACCCGCTGCATTATCAACCCACGACAAGGGCGCAACAACAGCAGAGTAATAAGAACACATCTGCAAATAATCTTTTAAATCTACAAAGTTAGTAATGGATGTTGCATTCTATGGTGGCTGATTTTGAAAAAGTTTGACTTTTTATTTACATTGCATTAGTATATATTTTTGTTCATTAATGATACACAACATAAAAATTTGCGACGCTCCCGATATATAGATTATATTATCCAGGAACTCTAAACCTTGACATTTGACCTTCAAGATAAATCCTATTTAACGTACTCTCCATTTGGCCCTTCTCTTTCAAGACCAAATATTTTTTGTATAACCTCAAAGCGGAATGAGCATCTTCTATTGAATCATGGTTTCCTGTTTGGACTTGTTCATTAAATAGATGGTATATTAAAAATTTCAAACCAAGTTTCCTCTTCTCTTTCTTTAAATAGAAGAATTCAGCAGTATCTCTCACCTGTTGAGGAGGAATTTGAATATTGATAGTCCTGAAATCCCCTTTCAGTGCATGTCCCACAAACACACAACCCAAGTTTAACAGTAACCAAAGTTTGCGGTAGGCAATATGAAGATTGACAACAGATCTCTTTGATGTAAGAGGATCCAAATCTCCTGGTTCGATACCTGAAAAAGATGTCACATAGTCATCAACTTTAGATTCATCAGTTGCAATATAGTCATCAAGGAATGCAATACCTTCTTTTTCACCTTCTCCTCTCAATACTGAAACTCTAGCTAAAGACATCTTTTTGGGTCTAACAAGTTTACGAGATCCATTGGCATTGAACTCAAACTCATCAGGGGATAGCTGAACAAATTCGGCATCGATAGCCACCAGTGTTCCAGGTCTTGGTGCCTCTTGGTTGGTCAACAACTCGTACTCGATAATTTTTCCTTCTCTTGTACCCCTAGTAAAATGATCCCTGTATAAAATGGAACAGTCAATTGAGGACTTCCAATCTTCATATATAAAATTGGAATCAATCGTATTTGCTTGGTAAACAACAATAACTGGCCTTTTCCACCAATGACTCAAATCAAATGCATCTTGTTCTGATATCTTGGTAACCAAAAAGTCATTAAACAAATACCAATTGTAGTCAGATTTACCTTTTCCATTGGAGTCATCAACTTTCACGACCGTAATCAGATGACTTGTATTATCTCTCATAGTTATCTGAGCAACGTAACCAACCAACTGATATTTGGATGAATTACTGGTTATTATAACATTCTCTCTTAGCACAGGTCTACCGGAGGGTAAAGTAGTTGAGTAAAATTCCGGTATTAGCCAATTCTTGTAATGTCTAATATCGTTCATTTGTTCGTTAGTTAGATTCAAATTGAGCACGAGAACAGGTGGTAATGGCCCCATATGCAAACTTCTGTTAACGCTATGCTTTATTTCACAAGATTCACAAAGAATCTGATGTTGAGTCAGTTTCATAATTGAAGCCTCAATAAAATCTAAAATGCTGTAACTTTTCGCAAGTAATCCAGGCACTGGAGCTGAATCAATATCTGTGAAATGAAGCATCGACACTCTCGAGTGATTCAAATTGCAATATATAGATGAAATTGAAGTCTCCGCTAGTATTCCACATATTGAATCAAGATGGAATGGCCTATCAGTCTTGTATAAGTTTTCTTCATCAACGGAAAGCTTCCCAAAAAGAAAATTGCTAAACGTATGTATTAACTTTCTTTGACGTTGATCATCATTGATCATTCCATAGCTGTTAACTAAGCCAAGACCATTTGCATCAGGCAACATATTGAGCAAAAGCTGGAAATTCTTTGGGTCGCAATGTCTGCCATTTGCTTTGACCAACATGTCAAATAAGTAGCCAAGCTCTGCTAAGACAGATGCCTCATCCCTAACATCTTCAGCTAATGTTTTCACCACAAAGTTAAAAATTGCTGGAATGAATCTATATAGTTGCAACACAGCATTGCAGTATGAGTTCTGCACATGTGATTCTAAACCAGCATATCTAGTGGTGTTGTAAAAGTCGAAATCAAAGTCATCCACTCCAAACTTACTATATAAAATGTCCACCTTTTTGAAAGCATTTGGTACATCTCCATCGGAAGAATCAAAACTGAAAGCACTTTTCATCAGCTCTAGTTTTAGCATAACTTTGTCCTCGTTTTCGTCATCATCGTCTTCTCTCTCACTGATGAATTTTGGAAAGTTAGAAGATGTAGCTGACTTTTTCTTGGAAAGTCTTTCTGGTTTTTTGTAAAGATTTCTTCCTCCATATCTCTCTGTATCATACCTTGCAATTATAATTCCGTTGACTGTCTTGGAACTTCTCAGAATCTCAGCATCTATCTGTTTCGGTATCCTGCCGACTTCAAATCTTTGATCTATTGGCCAAGCAGAAAGAAGTTTAGTGTCATAGTGAGGAAGCTTAATTGAGTTTAAAGGTGTTGCAAGGTCAAAATCTAATCTATTTGATGCTGGAATTAGTTCGTGATCAGGTGTGGCATATCTTAAAGCTCCACTTAAATTCGTGAACGTTGGCAGCCTTATGGGACTTAGCATATTTGACCAAAGATAAAGGTTTTGTAGAGCATCAACAAATGCAAAGCATTCTCCCGATGATGAGATATCTAGAAGGGTCAGATAAGATGAAAGTTCAGCCTGATATATTTGTACACGAGCAGGGTTGAATAAGTCCATTAAGTTTATCATTCCATTATTAGATGCTGCAATGGCTAGGGATGGAATCCTAGGATGAACTCGGGCAGCAGTAGCACCTATTGGGAAAGTAAGTGGAGTCATTGGAGTCAAATTCTTGATGTCAAATGCATTCACCAAAGGGTCTGGAACAAATGTATCCTGTCTCATTGAAAATCCTGTGGAGAGTACTGTATTGTCTTTAACGCACATAGTTGAAAGACTTGCAGAATGCGCTCTGAAAGTTGCCAAGATTGCGTTAGTCTTTGGATCTAAAATGTCTATTCCACCGTCAGTCCTGCCTATAACAACATATCTTAAATTAGTATCAAGAAGAATTAGGTCTTTATCATAGCTGATGGAGCCAGAAACCAGGCCTGTCAGAAGGTCGATCTTGAATATTCTATCTTGAAGAATTTTAGAGGACCCTCCGACCAACAACTCAGTTTGAGTGTTGGAGGTAAACGTCATGGCATTCAAACCGTCAAGAAATTCTGGTACCTTGGTAACATACTTCAGAACTCCTTCACGAGTACCAAATCGCACACAATCAGATGATAATGATACTATACCTTTCTTGTGGTTCAAGATCTTTAGCACTGGGGAATTGTGAGCTCTGAAAGAGCTATATAAAGATAGTTTGACTCCCTCGTAAGAGTAAATATAGCCATCAGAATCTCCTACCCATATAAGTTCATGAGAATCGTCAAACGCCAAGGCAGTTATCATCTTTGAAGGCGGTATTCCTGCCTGTAAGGGAGGGGAATGCTTAGATACCCTGAGTGCAGGTATCCTTGAAATCTAAACCAAAACAATGTTAGAAACATGAAAAGTGATATTAAATTTTGCAATTTTCTGGTACTTACCTCCGTCCAGCCTTCCATAATCAAAATATATCTTTCGATTTAACACCTGAAATGCCCAATTGATAAAGATTCGACTCTGCTTATGCCTAATATAACTACCTAAATATCATGCATATTCTGTATACTGTCCCTTGCCGTCTTATCGAAGGTTCCATTCGGATTTTGATGTCTGTCATGATAAGTTATGGTTCACAAATCTCACCATCCATTCATCACTGCGCGAGCGATGATTATGAAGAAATTAAATACTATGAGAGGAGTAAAGGGATCTTATTTTTTTGATAATAAAAGATCTTTTAGATTGTCAGTGAATATCGAATCTCATCATGTTGTTATCAAATTTCAAGTTAGGTCTAAGGAGTCTGGCAAAGCCGTCTCCCTTTTCCCTAAATCCTCTAATAAACGCTTTCGCAAGGTCATATAAGGTTAGAACGTCGGTGAAAAAGTTTTGCTCTGAGTGTTATGTTGCTAGAAGAAAGGGCAGAGTCTATATCCTTTGCAAGGCTAATCCAAAACATAAACAAAGACAAGGTTAGGATTATGCTGTTGGGTCCCGGAGAGTCTGATGGGTGTTTGAAAGTGAACGGTGATTTTTTCCAACTACGATTTGAACACCATATTAGTGTTACATAAGCATTATTACTTGTATTTAGTTAGTTAAATTTATGAATTAATTTTTTAAAGATTCTATAAACATATAATGCTGATCAGCCACGGATTAGATCTTGTAGGTTGATAACCCTGCCCCACCGACTAAGGCTAAAGTTTGGTCCTCAAACTTGGCAATTGCACCACAGCCAGTATCTGCAACTGTAGTATACGAGCTAGTGATCAACTTCAATTCTCCCGAAGTAATATCCCAAACCCTAAGTATTTGATCCACTGAAGTTACGAAAACTCTGTGCTTGTCAACAAAATAAACTCCCGTAATGGTGGAAGAAGCAGCGTTCGATTGATAAGCAACTGGAGAGATAACCAAGCTATGTGTGTCGGTTCCAAATGTAATGAAAGTTAGAACTAACGAGTTATCGTCTCCTCCGGTAACTAGAGTGAGTCCTAAAGTTTTTTCTTTCTGGATATCGAATGATTTAATAGAGGACTGATGCAACTGCTTGGTTGCTTTCAAAGGGGGAAGCATGGCAGGCTTTGCATTTGCTGAAACCATGAAATCAGACCTCTCAGAAATATTCATGTCACTAGTAATAAACCTCTCGCCAATCTCATTGGATATATCATAAATAGACAAATATCCATTCGTTGAAGCAATCATCACAAAGATTTGACCTTCGATCTTGATGAATTTAGCATTTAGTATACAGCACTGCTGATAAACTCCAGCAATCAGAAGTTTGAAACTGTTTTCCTTGTATGTATAATACCAAACTTTGATTGTTGAATCTGAGTAAACAGTGACTAAAATGAACCCTTTGATCTTCCCGTCTTCATGAACTTCAATGGTGTCAAAATCCATTACTCTTAAGTCTGGATTGGAGGAAGCCGCCTTAATAGTTCTATGCAAGGTGATATAAATCCGGTCAGATTCTGGAGAAGCTGTCACCTTCCAAAGAAACACTTCTTCTTTGGCAGAAGAACTCAAAATAAACTCATCATTGACTGGATGTATCGACTGAAGTCCTGAATCATGATGTCTCTGAGACCAGAAGGTTGTAATTGTCCCATCAGACTGAAGTTTTGATAACTTGAGCGTGGTATCTTCCGAGCCAGTAATCAGCAACTTTTCATTAGAGTTTTTGGAATTCAAAACTGCCATACCACGTATCTCTCTTCCGTGTAGCCCTGCAGAGAGAAGTGAAGGTGCCCTTGGAGTACCACTCTGAAGCATTTGGATATCCGAAGATCTTGTATAAAATAATCTGTATGAGACCTTACATTTATCCACCAAATGGTAAGAAAAGCTCCATTGTCTGTGAGATCCACCACATGGCTCTTGGGCAACTTCGTACTGTTTTGTTTCGTTCCAGATAAAGAAAGAATCAGATTTGAATCCATAAAGTATGACGTCCCCGCATCCATCAACGAAGCCACCCTCCAGTAATCCTTTTTGAATTCTATTATCCTGTAAGATTTGTAACTGATGGGCTGAATCGATGGTTACCACTAGGTAATACCTCTCTTTGAAGGTTAGCAGGATAGTAGAGCTCCGGTTCTCTTTATCACTATGGATAATATTCACTGATGATACCGCATCTGCTTTTACAAGATGCTTCCAAAACCCTTGAGGTTCATTTGACTTTTTCAGGTCATAAACAAACAAGGATGCAAATCTTGCTCCCACTATAAGTCTATCATTCAAGCAATCATACTCAAAAGATGTCATCACAATTTTGTCATCAGGTTTGATCAATTCATGAGAATCGATTATGTTAAGCTCATCATCTACCTCCATCAAGATTAACTTTTTGGTAAGGTTAGGAGATTCTAATAGCAGGTACTTCTTACCTTCTTTCTCCCAGGTTAGTAAGTTACTTAGACGAGTAATTGAGCTCTCCCTTATTTCAACTTTCTTAACTAGATTGCACAGTGAATCAAATTTCATTAAAATCAATATTCCTTCCTTGTTTGCCATACAAACAATTCGGGATTCCTTAAATCCTCTGACTAATGAGAAGTTAAAAAATCTTTCATCTTCGAAAAGATGACTCCAGCTTAATGAATGTGCATTAAGCAGCAGAACTTTCCCATGATATGTCACCGAGACGAGTCCATTTTCGAAATCAAAGTATTCTTTAAGCATCTCCTCGTTCTTTGGTAATTCGTTAAAAGATTTGAAAATATCTGGCACACTCCAGGAAGATCTATTCTGGCCTAGGCATTTTTCTTCATTCAAGTCGTGAACTTTGACTCTCCCATCAGCCCCACCTGTGAATCCAAGATTCAAACTATCGTTAACATCACTACTCCACACGTTTCTTCCCATGTGAGCATCAAAGACTTGAAGCTGTTTCAAATTGGAATCGTCTTTTGTGAATTGCCACAATCTGGCAGTACAATCTTCTGAAGCGCTGAAAATTTTGAAACTACCAGCTTCCTTATCGATGTCAGTGAAGTTCAAACACCAAATTCTAGATCCATGGCCCCATCCAGTAGCCAATAATTCTCCTGTCAAAAGGTGCGATATCCTAATAGATCTGTCATCAGAGCAACTAACAAGATAGTTTCCACAGCTTGAAACTTTCACGCCAAATATTGCACCTTCATGATCAGTCAGATTATGCAACAGCTGTTCATCATCCAAGCTCCATATGAAAATCCCATTCATGACTGTTCCTGAGCAGATTAATACCCTATCATGAAGTACTCTAATGAATCCAGAATATAAGATAGACTTCTTTCCAAAATTCTTACTTGCAAGTAACTCCTTGATTTTCACATCAATAATCAAAACAATATTATGAGCAGTTAATACATAAAGTTCACCTGAGCTAGTTGAGAACTCTGTGTGTATTATCCAATCTCCAACTGATAGCTCTTTAATTGGTGAGCTGATATCTTTGAGTTCACTCATTTTCAAAATGCACAAAGATCTTCCTCCCCACATGGATATTAGAGGGTCTAAATCAGAGTCTGAAATAGAGATTCCGTGGATCTTGTTCTTGTCAAATATATGTCTTTGGAAAACGATCTCATTGGTTCTATAATTGAATATCTTCAAAGTTGATCCCACACCAACCAACAAGAGCTCATCGTTTAAAACTTTTATAGCACATACAGTCCCAACATAATCTAATGGTACTAACTGCCCTTGAGATTCAGTCAGAGACATCTTTAATAGTATGATCTTTATATATCTCTTTAATAACCAGATGGTCAATCAAAGACACAAATTTTCATCTTTTAATTCCATGAAATCTAAAGCACCGCCTGAAAAATATATCTCAGCAAAATCGTGCAAAGTGGTACTATACATACAGATGGGATCTCGCTTATTTATAAATTTATACACACAGCGGTTTCTTTTTGATTTCAATCCAAAATATAATCTATAAAGTTCATACACTAGCTGGTTCTTCTTGCCAAAGTGGCCTCCAACAATACCAGCGACAGTAAGATGCTCCTGGTCAGGCGCAGCTACAAAAGCATCCAGTTATGTTCAGTTCGTCAAGCTGATGACGAACTGGTTTCCGTTACCTGGTAAAAGAAACCATCCATATATGTGTTAACTTGTTCATTTGGATGAGCCGAATGATAGGACGCCTTCTCCAACTTGTAAGCAAGTCCTTGATAATATTCATCTACCCATGGAAGTCCCGTTATTAATGCCAACTGGCTCTGAATCAAGTGTGTCGCCTCTGAACCATGGGTGCTAGATGCACTTATTCGAGATGATATGCTCATGTAAGCATCGACAAATGATGATGCCTCCGTATTATTATCTGTTGAAGCAATTAGATCTCTGTAGCTTTGTTCGTTCACTGATGCATCCCAACTAAATACATCAAGCATCAAGGTCACTGAAGATAACTCCTTGGTTCCCAAAGCAGATGTCCCTTGAATTCTTGATAGACAGCTTGATGCTGATACCACCTTTTCTGGTTCAAAACTGTATGTGAAGCCACTGCAAAATACCGATCTCAGATTCAAAAGCCAAAAAGCAGTGCAGAGTGAAATAAAGTTATACATTACACTCTAGAAAATAAAACTCTTTTCTATCCTTCCGTCTCTAGTGGCAAGTTTCTTCCAAGGCGCAAAATATAATCCATGTAAAGCAACCTTGTTACCATCCCCACAACAAACTTACAAATCGAAGTTCCGTTTCAACGGCTCATATTTCAGGTCCTACCTATATCTTTTACTTGTTAGCGTGTGGCATCTCGCCTTGACAGTCGTCCTCATCTCCTATTGGGTCGATCGACCTCAAATACTTATTTTTTCTTGGCTTTGTTTACTTATTTCCCTTTACATCCAAAAGGTTCTTATCCCCTGATGCTCTCTGTTCTTCAAGAGATTGCAATCCTCTATTCAAAATTGCAGGGATGCTCTTCTTGACACACGATATAGGTTAGAAGTGATTTTTCTTTTCACTCACCAAAAGATACAGGGATGTTGGCTTCTGATAGTACAGTTAGAACTCCAAAGAGAGCACAGTCCTCCCTTTCAAACGCATCCAGTGGATCGAATACTGGAGCTAATGAGTATGTCGATACAACAAGGAAGAGGCAGACTAAAAGAGACGACCAAATTAGAAAGAAGATTGAGAATGATTTGAAGAAGAAATCTGTTTTCAATATGGGTCCACCTCAAGGTTCTCCAACCAAAAGATCTAAAGCATCCAATTATGTTCCTGGTTCAGTGATGTCACTTAGACCATCCGAAGCTATCATTTGCAAACCTTCAAATACAGCCTACGAGGCGTCACAATTGATGTCGGTTACCAAGGAAAACTGTGTCTTGGTTGTTGATGAAGATGGGGATGAGCTTCTTGGAATTTTCACAGCGAAAGATTTGGCCTTTCGTATAGTGGGTTCCAACTTGAATGCTAATCAAACCACCATTGATCAAATCATGACTCCAAATCCAATGTGTGCTAAGACAACAACAATGGCATCTGATGCTTTGTCTTTAATGGTCAATAGAGGTTTCAGACATCTTCCAGTTGTGAATGATGCAAATCAGATAGCCGGTGTATTGGATATCACCAAATGCTATAATGAGGCAATGACCAAACTAGAAAGAATGTATGAAAGTTCAAAGAAACTATATGATGCAATGGAAGGTGTTCAAGCAGAAATGGGTGCCCAGAGTCAACCACTTCATGTCATGAAATACTTTGAGAATTTGAAATCATTAATCAATGGCCCAAGTTTAAACTCAGTTATGGATGATACTACCGCTCCAATCTATTGTGATCTGAAATCAACAGCTTATGATGCTGCGATTATGATGAAGGAAAATAGAACCACTGCTGTTTTGGTCAAGGATGTTAAAAACAACAACGAAGTTACAGGAATTTTCACTTCGAAGGATATTGTTTTGAGAGTTATTGCTGCTGGAATTGATCCTAAATCATGTTCTTTAGTTAGAGTCATGACTCCAAGGCCATCATATTCTCTATCAAGTACATCTATCCATCAGGCATTGAGACAGATGTTTGACGGTAAATACTTGAATTTACCTGTGGTTGATACCGAGTCAAATGAGATAGTTGGAATTGTCGACGTCTTAAAACTGACTTATCATACATTGTCTCAATTACAGATGATGCAATCTTTGAACTCAGGAGAGTCTGATACTGGAAGTTCAAATGAAGAAAAAGAAGGACCTGCTTGGAATAAGTTTTGGACTTCATTGGAAGACGATACTGAATCTGTTCATTCTATCGAAAGTCATGCACAGGATGTTACTCAATCTGAACTTGCACAATTCAATATCTCCAACGCCGATATTGTCAAGCCTTCAGATTCAATTTCTTTCGCCGCTGGAGGTACTTCATCTCCTGTTAAATCTTCAAGATTAGAAATTGATTTCGATGAAACTGTTGTTTTCAAATTTAGATCACCTCTTGGTAGAACTCATAGAGTGAGTGTTAAACCAAATGATGGTATTGACAACATTAAAGATCTAATTAGTTCCAAGTTGAGCAAGAAGGAATTGGATTTATTACTTAGACCTTCCTTCGACTCACTTTCAGGAGAACTTGGAGAATCCCAAAAAAGGGCTGAACCAGCATCATCATTTGCTATATCATATATCGATGATGAAAATGATACTGTTGGGATCACCTCTGATCAAGATTTAAAAGATTGTGTGCAATTGTTGAGAAGTTTGTTTAAGGACAAGATCGATCTATATATTCATCATCCTGATTTTCCTGCAGTTGTTGTTGATTCCATTGGCGCAAAGATTACTTCTTCATCTCATAGTGAGGTTTCAAGTTCACTGATTCAAGAGCTGTTACTACCTGGAGCTTTGTTTGCATTGTCAGCATCTATCATTGTCGCATTCACCTTGTCCAGAAAGTAACTTATTATCCCTATTAAATTCCCCCCTGTTTTTTTGCCAAACTTTCAGATTCTCGTGCCTTTAATCTTTATCTTCTTTCTCTTTCGTATTTTTTATTTTCTGTGGTGTTTCAATTTTACTTCTTCCTTAATACATATACCCTTTTATTCCACTTTGACAGTCTACATTCCTGTGATATCGTAACCATTTACAAAGTATTAGCAGAAAAGATCTATTATAAGATCAGTTAGATAAGATAAATAATAATCTACTTATATATACAAGAATTGCTAATTTTCTATGACTTGTTCGACATTCCAAAAACCAATCATGCCGATACAGATTTATTATCTCTTTGATATTGCTCAATTGAAGTTCTCTCCAATTTCTTAGCTTTCTTGAGAAGTTTCTTGAAATCTTTCGTTTTTTCTTTCTTGAATGACCATTTTCCAATACTTATATTAGTACCTTCATATTCTTTTGGATCAAGATAAATTGCATTTGGTAATTTTTCATCAAACTTAATCTTAGCAGGATCCAGAGTCTTGAGCAAATAAGATTCCACTTTTCCAACGGTATTTAATTGTGTCAATGTGAGGTCAGGTATAGCTATTCCAAATGCAATTTGAACTTGTTTCAAAAGTGAGAATCTTAAAACCAAGTTATCCAGACTATTAGAATGCTCAAAAGGCTGTGGAAGGTAAGAGCATTGATTATAAGTCTCAACAAGTTGCTCAACAACTGCAACTGAATAAGTCTCTTGTGGACTCAAAGCTGCCAATTTCTTTGAATATTTTGAATTTTGTGGTATCCAACTATGGACTGTGAAACCTTTTAAGTTTTCCAATATGACACTTTTATCAGAATATCTCGGATTTCTAGCACCTAAGATTTCGATTTTCGCCTGAACCTTTAACTCGTTGTTCTTGGATTCAATATTTTGAATGACATCTTCGGTTGGTTTTGCGATTCTTTCTGGCACTCCTCCCTCATCAGCATCAACTGCTTGTCTCTTTTTGTAAAATTTGAAGTAGTCCAAAACTGAATTGTTTTGGACAGTGGTACTGAAGTACGACACTTGCGTACTGCTGATCCTGGTGAAGGATTTCTGTTGAAACTTTATTGCCGAGATCATTATTGATTTTAACAGTTTCTTGTCTAATGATTTGGACTCTTAATGATCCCCTTCCAACTTATTACAATATGGATAGCACAAATAATGAAAAATTAATCGACGAGTGAATTCTGAGTGAGATGGGAAATCATGACATCTTTGCACCGCTAATTTGCCAGATGGAAGTGAAGATCATGTGGGGGCACCGGGTGAGATTGTAAGTGCTCTTATTAGGTGTAGATAATAGTTATAATTGTTAGTATATTGGCATATAGGCACTCTAATTACAGAAACTTGACTTGAGCGATAATGACAGTGGATAGTTTGGTTAATCCAAGTTCCTCAACACTGAGAGTCTTCGTGGTGAGACATGGTCAGACCCCATGGAACTCGCTTAAAATTCTCCAAGGGCATAAGGACGTTCCACTGAATGAAGAAGGATATCGTCAGGCAGAATTGGTTGCTAGTCGATTTAAGAATGTTACTGTTGATCAATTTGTCAGCTCGGATTTAACCAGATGTATCCAAACCATTGGTAAGATAACTGAGTTCCATGAAGCTAAACCATCATACAACTTCCGTACGACCAGTAACCTTCGAGAAAGATTGATGGGACCTGTTGAAGGAATGTATCTAAAGGATGCCTTAGAGAAGTATGGTCCTAATTTTAAAGATCTTGGAGAAACAAGAAACGAGATGGTAGCCAGAATCGGTTACGAATGGAATAGTATCTTTCAAGACGCAGTTGAGAACGACTATAAGAACGTTGTAGTCTGCAGCCATGGAGGTGTGATTACAAACTTTATGAATTATTTGTATGATGATTTTGGATATAGCTTAGCACCTGGAGTCTCTCCTGATAGCTTGAAGGTTCCTTACAATACAAGTGTGACCATTGTCGACATTGACAAGTCTGATCTGAATAAAGGTGTCATTGTCAAATTTGGATGCACCGATCATCTCACTGGTGAATTAGAAGCTGTTGATCAACAATTGAGATGAAAGATTCGGGAACTTATTCTCTTTTATATATATATAGATTAAATAGACTTTTGGGTATTTTTTTTGTTTTAATTTTTATTTCTTGGGCGAAATGGCAAACATAGGTAACAAACCAGCCGTTATTAGAAATTAGATCAAATTTAAGAAATAGACAATAGGCCACAATTTAAGTAAAAAAAAGGGTGCCCTAAAAGTGAAGATTGAGAAAATGAGCGCACATTCTGAACCAGCATAATAAAGAAGAAAGAACGATGAAACGAATCATCACAAAAGAAAGATACGGAGTATTGAAAAAAAATAAAAGCATCAAAGAAAATATAAAGAGAGAGACAATTATTCAACTCTTTTACTCTCACTCACCGAAACAAAAACTCAAGGACAAATACATTCCCTTGAACCCACAGTATTGACCCCTTTCTGTTTCCCAAGTATGAAAGTTGACAATGACTCTTAAGAGTAATCATCATCTTTCATATCGAGAAATAAAATAGTTTCAAAGGGGGACAAAATCAAGAAGAACAAACACGATAAGAAAATAACAATTAAAACTGGCAAAAAAATATAGCTAATCATTTAACCGTAAGAGATTCACCTTATTTAATCATCCAATTCATTTTCACAGTATTTTGAGATATGACCAACTTGATGACATTTGTAACAAGTTTTGTCACTAGCAACTGGAGATTCAGTAGATGGAGAAGTACAATCTTTGGAAATATGACCAAATTTACCACAAGCATAACATTTCACAACGCCTGATTGACAGTCTCTTGCAAAATGGTTTGCACCACCACATTTGTGACAAGTAATCTTACTGTTACTTGAAGTGGTTGGAGTAGCAGTGAAAGTTCTTTTGTTGGCAGTACAAGCTTTGGCAATGTGACCGACTTTACCGCAATTGTGACATTTAACTTGTTGTTTAACTGGTTCTTCACATTCAGATTGAACATGCCCAGTTTGCTTACAGTTGTAACATTGCTTCAAAGTGGTTTGCTTTGGTTCTGGACAGTCATTGGATTCATGTCCTGGTTTCTTACAATTGTAACAAAGTCTTGCATCCTCAGTACAGGCATCGGCAAAGTGACCGATCTGACCACATTTAAAACAGGTTCTTGGAAACACGGAAGCCATTTCAACAATTAAACACTAAAAATTTTAACCTCAGGAAGAAACAATCTAGGAAAAATGACAACACACCCCCCTTCACTAACGAATTCGAAACAAACTTCTTCTTACCTTTCCAATAACGCCTTGACTAATAAAAGAGTGAGCAGGAAGTGGTCGGTGCTGATAAAATTTTCCACAGCAGACACTCCCCAGCCAGCCACTCACTCTCTCTCACACACATCCATCAGCGACTTTTTTGTCGAAGAAGAAAAAAAAAAAGAGGTCCTGTTTATCAACACCTTTACACCGGGTGATGGGATCATGCCCTCACATAAATATCTGGTCAAGGGATGTATCTTCTTCGTCACTTGCAATCATATGTGGGATATCCTTAACGGTTTGTTGTTTTTTAGACCTTTGTGCTCTGATCTTCTCCTGTTTTGATTCTTCTTCAAGAAATTCGACATCTGTGATGTATAAGCCGTAGTCATGTGTTTTTCTCATCAACTCATAGGATTTCTCGATATCCTTTCCAAATCCGTTATCCTCTGAGATGATGGCACCTATAATCTCTGCAGCTAAAACATAGTATGCGAAGTAGTTCAATCCCCAAAATTGGATCACCCTGCTATGCTTTGCCTTTTGTGTCAAAAGTGATGATAACTTGGTAAGAATGTATTCTGATATCTTATGCGCCAAGACCGCCCCAATATATCCCGAATATTTATCCTTTGGTAAATTGATCAACTCAGAATCGGTGATTGTGGAACGTGGAGAGGAGTCACACAAATCTCTGGCTAATTGATAGAAATATGACTCCGTCTTACCATTGAGGATATCCTGTGCCAATTTAATTTTTGATTGAACTCGTTTACCAATCAAGATATCTTGAGGCTCTATATTGAAGTGGCTATTCTTATATTTTATTATCGTCTCTTTAATTCTTGATGCATCGTCATATATCTGGGCTGATGATAAGTTAGAGTCATCCTTCAATAAAGAAGGTTTAGAACCTTTAGTCAATACCGTATCTGCTGCCTTGTTAGCTAAGTCTCGAAGTGAGTTAGAACCCGGATTGGATCCCCTTTTGTGTAACTCTTTGTCCTTTCTGGCTGGTTTTTTCATTTTGTCAAGCAATTGCTCGACATCTTTGTTCATCTTGCCTATATTTAGACCCTCGATAAGATCATCAGATTCATCGTCAACTGTCCCAGTAAAGTCGTCGTCACTGAAATTGGACTCTTCAGCCACAGTTGCTATATAGATGCTAGTTTTCTTCCTTTTCACAGGAGGATGTTGTAGACTGACATGTATCGATGATGACAATGAGGTAATCTTTGATTTATTTTTCAAGGGAGAGGGACTCTTATTAGCTGGTTGGGTAGTGTAATCCAAAGGGATCAACTCATTGCTTCTTTTCTTTGGTCTTCTATTATGGGTGGGACTAGTTGAAAGACTTGTAAAGGTCTTGCTTTTAAGAGAGCTCATTGTCGTTTTTATACGAGTAAGCAGAAATAATAACCGAATATGATTTTGTAACCTTGTAGGTTTTTCTTTTTAACCTCGATGTGTATACAAAACGACGCGTTGCGAGACATAAGAGTAGAGACTACAGTGGTCGATCGAACGTACAGATAAGGGACCGCATTTTGGTTTGCGGCTCTCACTTATATTTGCTGCAGCTCCTCAATGAATTCGGGGGAGTTTTAATTTATTCCGAATTTAACAAGTTTTTAGGTTTTCAGTGGGGGGGGGGCAAAGCAAAAAATGTTTCAATACAGAGCTATCCTTATCTTAGCCGCAATTTTGACATCAATACCGAAGAGTTCAAAAACACGGTTAATTTTAATAATGATTTACAGAAGATAACAGATGGAATCTACTGTTCGTAAAAAAGTATAATAAAAAATTTAAAATTCAGGAACACCAGGTCTGACATCACAGCTAAAGAAAATCCGTGACTCAAACCTCAAAAATGAAAAACAGAGCGATGAGTGATGGAGAAGAATTGATGGTATTGGAAATATCTAGTTCACTCATATTTTGCAACTAGATTAAATCCCCTTGAAATAGTTTCGGTACAAAACCGTTGTTAGAAAAGCAACATATGGGACCCATGAAAACAGAAACAATAAAAACAAAAAGAAAAACAAAACTGGTTATTTGCTAAGAGGGCAAAATCGGTAAACTTGTAAACGTAAATTATTTCACAAATGTAAATCAAACGGTCTTTCCTAACTTCGAGATATGAAGATTAAGCTCCTTGATCTTTTTGGTATTCCTATCATTTTCCTCTTTTAAATGAACAAGATAATTGGTAACCACATCTAAAATCATGGATTTATTTAATTTTTTACCATTAGATTCTCCACCACCAATGGCTTCATCCATTAAACCATCGGAATATAAACCTTTATTCTTACCGCTGTCAATTTCAAAGGCTACATTCTCATTACTCATCCAAGGAACTAACTTTTGAAGATTGGCAATCTTTGAATTGATATTAATTCTGTATTTTCGTTCGATTTTGTTGTGCGCTTTCCGTTGAGTAATTGTCATTGGTTTCTTCACTCTGCCAGAGCATGAAGATTCCGATCTTGGAATTTCATCAATTGTCTCTTTCTTTGTAGCTCGTCTCCTTCTTGTACGTTTCATCATTCCAAGATCTGAATTTGACGAAGTTAAAGATGTTGGATCCAACTGGGATGCATAGGTTGAATTGTCTGGCGTTTCGTACTTGATTTCAGGTGATGTCATTTCTGATGTAGTAGATGATGCAACACCATCTATAATTCTACTCGGTCCAAGTGTATATGATGATTGGCATTCATCGAAAACATCATTGCCTGGGATAACGGAATTATTGGTTGATTCGGAAGATAGAGAATCTGCTCTCATTATTGCGGGAAGCACATGAATCTCAGACTGTGAATATTGTGCATGATGAGAATGATGATAAGGATGATTAGGGTGTTGATGGTTCATACCAGAATCATTTGCCACTTGAACGTTTAAAAAGTTCATTTGGTTATCATCGGCTAACTCTTCATGGAAATTGCAAACCCAATCGGGATTATATGTTGGATTAGAATTGGAGTTCAGATTAGTGTTGTCAATATCATCCTGATAAAAGTAACTGGTATCTGTAGGAAGATTTCTAACTTGTTGAAACATCATGGGTAAGTGTTGGAATGATTCGGGAATGAGGAACCGTTTAGCAATAAAGTTAACGATGGCTGAAGCCGAAAATGGATAGATCTCTGGTAGTATAAACTCTTTTAAAATCTGAATTCTAAAAAGCGCCTCCCAAAAAAAAGCTGAGAGATTAAATCAAAAAGCATTACCCTCAATAAATAGGAAGAAAGGTAAGCTTTTATATATTTTCTTTATAATCTCTAAACGTTTTCGAATAAACTAATATTATAGAAGTTAATATGGCTACACACATAATTAATAATAGAGGCGTCGCTCTAAAGGACTGAATATCCGGATAGGAGAGTAAGTGGATCTCTATGCAAACAGCCCGCCGGCCGGTGCATTCACTGCCATATTATTGTCAAATTAAACAATAGATCTCCATGTGGGTTACGCAGTTTTAACAACTATATGCAATGCAAATTAAATTACCAGGATTACTTTCCAAAAACCAAATGGGTGTGAATAGGAGGAAAATCGTCATATACTCCAGAAATTAAGTCTTGAGAATAGCTCTTTGGGGGGTGCTCTAGATTCTTTTGAAAAATACTTTAGCCAATAACTAACCAAATCATATGAAGAATTCCATTCAGCTGAAGTGTTATAGCTGAATTTCAGAATTCTCAGCCTTCCTCAGCCTACCAGTTTTCCATGTAATTAAATCCATCGATCATGTAGGTAAAATTACATAAAACCCGTTTATCTCGGTGTTCTTTACATGACTGTAATAAAAACTGATCACAAACTATTCCAACAAGTAGAAAGAGAAATTATATACACATGACAAGAAGACAGAAATCACGAATGATGCCATTATATACCCCCTTTCTCTCCTCACATATTCACCCCACTATTCTTTGTTTGAATAAGAGCCAAACCGCATCGGGGGGTCTTTCAATTCAAGTTGACAAATAATTTCCTCTACTAGTAATATTAGTTGTCAAAATAGAAAGTTTCATATGTAAATGCCTTAAAATTTGAAAATGTATATAGGTATCTATGGGGTGACCTCATTGCACTTTTTCTTGTTGTGCCTTCTATGTCGTATGATTTGACAGTGAGGGTGCAGAAAACCTAATATTTTCATGGTCTCATTTTATTCTCAATTTTGAGTTGCCGGTCAATCTAGGTCATCACACATGTTTTCTATTCATTCAATCAACTTCACTCTATAGGTACCTGGATCCAAAATATGATTTAGTGACGAGCATAATTGCTATCGTATACATACAAGAATCCACCAATTTTTAATTGGTCTGATATAATGAGCAACGTTAAGTGAATTATAACGTTGTTCTGAAGTGATTCACTTCTCTGCTTTATGTCATAAATCATCTTTATTACAGAAATCCAATTCATTCAATTGGGGAGTAACAATGTAGTATTTCTAGAGTGCAAAAAAATAAACTTGAGTGATTCGGGAAATTTTTCGAAACATTGTTCTACCCCTGGAATAAAGATCAACTCCGCTAATCAATTATGTACACATCTTTCTTCTTGCGAACTTGCATTTCTAACCAAACTTTGGAAGCAAATACGCAATTCTAGTTTATGATCATGAGACATTCAATTCATCTTCTACTTGATAGAGTTTGTGAATGCTTTGGTTAGGAAGATCTTTACGTCTCGTGGTTCCACTAGAAATTTGCTCTTGATCTTCTAACAAATCTCTTAAAGTACAATTATGAGTTGAGCTGCTTAAGCTTTCTCTCATGGTTTCGCAATAAATCGTCGTTTGTATGTTCTTGTAGTCACTCCACTAGTAGATCCATAAGGGCAGAGGGAACATACGGATGCATGGGGATGGGACAAGCGAGGAAAATTGAAAGCATATGGTCTGATACGAAGTTTAAAGAATCCAGGTAACAATATTGTTCTTACAAGTTCCGCTATGTGCGCTTGAGCTTTTGTTTTTGTTATGCCTAACAGATATCATTCTGCTTTTTTCTCTCAGGAAAGATCTAATTCAATACTAAAGATTCCGCAGACTTCTACTTCTGCCCCTATTTGGGTCAGTTTGAGAAGATTTTGGAAACTTAAAACTTCAAGTAGCCCAAAAAAAACTCGCAATAGCCAAATTTCAAAATTTCAGAGCTTGTGCTTACTCGTATCATTGGCATAACCACCTATTTCAGATATCGTGCAATGATAATGGAACTAATTCAATTCGAAAATAAATTATTTTTTGCCGTACTAGGATCAAATTAGTCAATTCGATTTCCAGGTTAACTAGAGAGAAGAACTATCGACTTTTGGAGTATTAAGATCCAGAACTTATTCCCGGCTCCAGTTAGCTCTATTATCTTAAAGCCGGACAGAGAACGCAGAATCTGAGAGCCTGCTATCCCATGGCAAGAAAAATGGCACCTTAACATTCCTACATGCCAAACAATATATCGAGTATCGGTATCCTCGGTGCTTCTCCTTGCTAATGTTCAACTGATCAGAATATAAGCTCATCAATCATTTTTCTAATCTTTTGCAATTTCAACTGCAAACATTAAATTAAAGGAAGGAAGGAAAAATAAACACTAATGAGGTTAATTCTCTGCATCCAGATTAAACCTAAATCCCGAAAAAAACCCTAATGCGACCTATAGATAACAAATATTTGGGTACTCAATATCTAAACCACAGAAGAGACGACAAACCAATGCCCTAAATTTTCGGGAAGACTACTCCTATCAAAAAAGCAAAGAGAGTATCGTCCCGAATTCGCGTTACTATAGTTTAAATCAAATCTAAATTGCGCTCTCCCGGCATGTAAGGAGTCAGCCAGCAGAAGTAGCAAACTTTGTCTCAGAATTCATATGAAGTCTTACAAATTAACGCAAACTTAAGAACAGGTTCTCAACTATATCGGGTCTGAACTTAATATTCTCGTTATCCTGATAAAAAAGGTCATTGAATGGATGGTGCCATACTTAATCATACAAAACAATAAACTTACATGTGCATGGACAGAAAATTTACATTGGAAGTGCAGCATTGAACCATACGCCGCTCTTCCAAACTACTTGCCGAAATTAAAGCATTCGGATGTAACAAAAACGGGATACTGGACATTTCATAATTGCGAATAGTATTCGAAAGTTTTCAAGATTAGTTTCAAAATACGGAACCTATTAAGTTTATGAAGAAGCTCAGAAAATAGCATGATGAAGATGAGTGTGAATTTATCTCTACCCAAAATGGGGAAGTGGGTCTTAGTTTAGCATCGATTTTTGCCATGTGTTTGATGCCTCTTGTTATTAAGCTAACAATAGCCCATTGATGCACACCTAGTCCAATCATATATATATAAGGTACACTCTTTATTTACCTCAGAAAGCTTATTCAAATTTTGGAAGGAAATGCTTTCGTCAATTTTCATAGTTCATGGAGACAACTTTTGTATGTCAGCCAATTCCTTGACGTTTGCTGCTTGATTTGGTGGCAATTTAACCGTGCTTTTAAAGCTAAGACATAAATTATCGTTGTAGCTTAAGCTCTCTAACGCATTGACTGGAAGTCATAAAAGTACCAAGATCCCTTTGGAGCTTAAGATCATAGCCAAGGCAATTGGTAAGTACTGGTGAAGGCGTAACGTTCCCGGTACAATAGGTTGTATCATTTTCCTTCAATGACATTTACAGCTTCGGTCAATGGATGGTTCGCAATTTTCTCAATTCTTTGTACATCTCATCTCATTCCCAGTGTATTCTGGCTTTGACTTGATTATACACCTCAAATTTTTGCAGTCCTATTGATTAAGAAAATTAATTCTGTGTTGTTCTTTTCACCTCTTACAAGTAAGTATAGCTACACATAAAGCTAAGTTATATCATACGCTAATAGCAGTTATTTGTGGAAGAAGACTCCACTTTGCTTTAACAAATATCTTAGTAGGAGTTACATATTAGTCAAAGCGGGCGATTTCAAAGGAATAAATAGGATGATTCATTTGATCTCTCTGAAGTCAATTATAAGAAAGACTGCTACAAATGTGAAGATTCTGCTTTTCAGTAATCTAAAATACTTTGTGCTCTTAATAGTTACTGATTATTTGACTTGTGCTAGGTTGTGGTGAATTTGGCATTTCAATGTAACTAATATGGATCTTACTCTATTGCATGTGAAAAAGGTTGGGTTAGTCTTGGATTTCATTATTTATTTTTTTAATTTAAGCTTATAGATCTCCGGGTTGGATCTTACTCAAATTTTTTATTTCTGAATTGTAAAGTACCAATAAAAGTGAAATTTAGAATATTCAAAGTCAACCAATCTTATTTTTATGTTGCAGATCGAGTACTTGAGAACCGTAAAAGCCGATCGTAAGCTTGTCAAATCATTGAATAATCCAGAGGAATGAATACCCTGGTTGCTTTGATATTGAAAAGTAGGTCTTGAGCTACCCGTGAGAACTTGTCAGTCCTACGTACTTACACTGATATCATCCAAGTATTTATATCGGAACATATTTTCTCCTCTTATTTGAAGTACCAAATAGCTGATTGAATGGGAGAAATAGTTTATAATCAATGTTGATGCTAAGGGATGGATTATAATATTGTGTGGTTACTTGATCTTATCACAAGCATCAAGTGTCACCTCTCGATCTCGCTAACTTATTATTATATCGATCTGAGTTCGGATTAATATTCTTGGCTTACTCCGGATTAATGATTTGATGAAGTAAAAATAAATTTGCTTTTTTAATTATTTTTTTCTATTTATTTAATGCCTTTTTTGTTGAATACTGCAATGTTTGCTTCTCTTGTTACTCACTTTAGACTTGCAATTTTGACTACCGTTCTTTCGGACTCAGCTAGTACCAGAGAAAGGGTAGCCATCCAAAGTCGATAGGCGCGTCGCGTACTTTCCCTGAATTGATTATTTGATCTCAAAATATCTGTAAACAAGAAGGTTTGACCTTCGTTTCTGTTGTTTCTAAAACATTCGGAGAGTTTCAATAGAGAAGTAATGGATTTCGAAGGTCAGTTAAATCTCCGATTTGCATTGATAGAAAGTGCCAAAGTTCTTGGAGAACTAAATCTATATCAGGCTGCTAAATGGTCCAGTGAAGCGTTGAATGGGTTTGTGGAACTTGAAAGCAGTCAAAAAATAGCTTCATTCCAACAGTTTCAACGGAGGCAGTCACAGTTTTTTTACCTTCAGCCAATATCTCCACAAGAAGAGTTTTTAGAATTTTCCGAATCACAGAAAATTTTATTGGGGAATTCGTACTTCAACTTGAAAGAATTTGAAAGATGTGCACATGTATTAAAGGATTGCAGTAGTGCTAAAGCCACCTTTATTAGATTATATGCATTATATATGAGCGGGGAGAAGCGAAAGCAAGACTCATCTGGTGGAATACTTGAACAACAGGATGGAAAAACTCAAAATGCTAAATTGACTCAGGTGTTGAAGGAACTTGAAAGCTTCAAACAGCCTCTCCAAAGTCGGATTGAGGATCCATTTCTGCTATTCATAAAAGGGCTGATAGTTTTGAAACTCAATGATCCAGTATCTGCCCAAGACCATTTTTATCAATCTTTAACAATCTATCCTTTCAATTGGTCGTGCTGGTCGGAGTTGATAGGTAGTCTATCCAGTTATAGTGAGGCAGTGGGAATGATGAATAAATTCATGAAAAATTCGAAGTTTATGGAGAATAGCTTGTATAGAATAATGCTGTTGTTTTTCAAAGTGACGGTCAATCAAGAGTTTTTTCAACCATTGGTAGGTTTACTTGATGACTTGAATTATCTTCTAGAGATTTTTCCTAACTTTAGTTTTCTAAAAATTCAGAAAGCTTTAGTTTCCTATAATGCTTTAGATTATGCAACAGCTGAAAGCTTATTTGATGATCTCCTGCTCAATGATCCTCTTAGATTGGATGACATGGATACATATTCAAATATCCTATATGTCATGGAAAAGAGGTCAAAATTGGCATTTTTGGCACAATTTGCGTCAGAGGTGGATAGCTTTAGACCAGAGACTTGTTGCATCATAGCAAATTACTATTCATTAAAATTTGATCACCAGAAGGCAATCATGTACTACAAGAGAGCCCTTGCCTTAAATCGAAATTGCCTCAGTGCCTGGACTTTAATGGGCCATGAGTTTGTCGAACTTAAGAATTCACATGCTGCCATTGAAAGTTATAGGCGAGCTGTTGACACGAACTGTAAAGATTTCAGGGCCTGGTATGGTTTGGGACAAGCTTATGAAGTCTTGGATATGCATTTGTATTCTTTATATTATTACCAAAAGGCCTGCGCATTAAAGCCCATGGATAAGAGAATGTGGCAGGCTGTTGGAAATTGCTGTGAAAAACTAGGAGAGCATACTGACTCGATAAAGGCTTACAAAAAGGCTTTGAACGTGTCGAATGAGATGGATACTGCCATATTGTTCAAGTTAGCTAATTTGTATCAGGCCCTGAAAAATGTGAATAGTACCGCAATTTACATGAAATTGTGTTTGGATGAAGAAGAAAGCGAAGGAGTTACGAATGAGTCGGCCAAAGCTCGTTTATGGCTTGCGAAGCATGAGATTGACAACCTAAATTGGCACCAAGCATACGAGTACGCGGCTGGAATGACACATGGGACTTCACACGAGATTGAGGAGGCCAGGGCGATTTCAAGAGATGCACGAGTGAAAATGAATAACAGGTTCAGTGGATGATATCAGCAATTTAAGTAGTATTTGTATCCGGATTTAAATAGATTTTGCTAATGGATCCCATTGAGATAAAACTAAATGCAAGATGAGGGGGGATCTAAGGCTGTGCATTTGCTGGTGTTAGGATGTGAAGTTTTTGAAAAGATTCTATTCTTTATTTTGCCTTATTGGTTTATTGTGTCTACAAAACTATCTTCATGATTTTCAAATTTAATATCACAACAACAGTGTCTAGAACACATCAAAGTACCATTTCGTTGCGGAAGACTAGATTATCCTTTACTGTGATAGCACATTAAAAGAAGAATCCTCCAAAGCAATAGAGATAGGGGTAATAATAGCTTGGCTGATAGCATTATGCCTTCAAAACCCCCACCACCCCCTCCAAATCCTAAGACTAATGGTGGAGAGCCACCTAGTAAGAAGCCTCGAAGAGATGCAATGAGGTCAGCTCCTCCTCCACCTCCTCCTCCAGGATTGAAGCATGGGTCTAGGGCTCCACCTCCACCTCCACCTGGTCTGTCAAAAAAATCTGCTCCACCCCCACCCCCTCCAGGGTTGAGGAACGGGAAATCAAAGCAAGCAATTCCAGAGAAAGAGCTTCAAATAAGGACAGAGAAATGGTTATCAATTCAGAAACAACGATATAGAGAAAGAAAGGTCCAGAAGGGAACGTTTGTCCACTCTGCAAAAGTGGAAATGCCTCTCCAACATCTAAGGAAGATTATGAATGGTCAAGGTGATCTATCTTCCAAGAAGTTTTCACAGGAGAAGCGTTCAGTGCTTGGATCCTTAAAATACATGCCTCATGCTCTTCTGAAACTTCTGGAGAATATGCCTCAGCCTTGGGAACAAACGAAGGAAGTGAAGGTGATATATCATATGACCGGTGCTATAACTTTTGTCAATGAAATTCCTCGTGTGATTGAGCCTGTCTATACAGCACAGTGGGCAACTGTTTGGATCCAGATGAGAAGAGAAAAACGAGACAGAAGGCACTTCAAGCGTATGAAGTTTCCCCCATTTGACGATGAAGAACCCCCATTGAACTTTTCAGAGAATATTGAGGATATCGATCCTTTAGATCCTATTCAACTCGACTTAGATGAGGAAGACGATTCAGCCATTGTTGATTGGCTATACGATCCCAGACCGCTTGTTGATAAGCTCAATCATGTTAACGGTGAGTCTTACAAGAAATGGGCTCTGGATCTCAAGGTGATGTCAGCATTACATAGACTTTCCACCCCTTTACTTAATGACATTGTGGATCCAAACTATTACTATCTTTTTGACAAGGAGTCATTTTTCACAGCAAAGGCTTTAAATGTTTCATTACCAGGTGGTCCTAAATTCGAGCCATTGCACAAAGATGCGGACCCAGAAGATGAAGATTTCAGTGAGTTTAACTCTCTAGACAGAATCATCTTTCGAACACCTATTAGAACTGAGTATAGAGTTGCATTCCCATTCCTATATAATTCATCTACTAGATCTGTTAGGCTATCGTGGTATCATCATTGCAATGTGCTTTTTGTTTCAAATGATGACCCTGATATGCCAGTGTTCAACTTCGATACTGGAATGAATCCAGTAAGGCCGCGGTCCCAAATTACAAATTCTTACCAGCTCGATGAGTTTGACAACGAAACGGGCGATATGATAGATGATGATGAATTTCAATTTGACAACATTGAGCCGTTTCTCAGCGAAGAAGAACTCGCTCCGGAGGATTCATACAATGCTTTACAACTATGGTGGGCTCCATATCCGTTTAACAGAAGAAGTGGTAAGATGGTTCGTGCAGAGGATGTTGCTTTGGTGAAGGATTGGTACTTGCAGCACTCACCGAAGGACTATCCTGTAAAGGTGAAGGTCTCGTATCAGAAACTTTTGAAGGGCCATGTCGCCAACGAGCTCCACGGTGGGGCTTCAAGTAGTCAAGCTAAGGTAAGCCTACTAAAGTCCTTGAAGAACACAAAGTACTTCCAGCAGACCTCGATAGATTGGGTAGAAGCTGGTATTCAAGTTTGTCATCAGGGATATAATATGTTGAATTTACTTATACATAGAAAGGGTTTGACTTATTTGCATTTAGATTATAATTTCAACTTAAAGCCCACCAAGACTTTAACAACAAAGGAAAGAAAGAGATCAAGATTTGGTAATGCGTTCCATTTGGTCAGAGAGCTATTGAGAGTTGTCAAATTAGTTGTTGATGCACATGTCCAGTACAGATTAGGTAATGTTGATGCTTATCAGTTGGCCGACGGGATCTACTATGCCTTGAACCATATGGGACAGTTGACTGGGGTGTATAGATACAAGTACAAGGTTATGCATCAAATCAGGGCCTGTAAAGACTTGAAGCATGTTGTGTATCATAGATTCAACAAAAATATAGGGAAAGGTCCTGGTTGTGGTTTTTGGCAACCAGCTTGGAGAGTTTGGATATTTTTCATGAGAGGAATTATTCCAATTTTGGAGAGATGGTTGGGTAATCTTTTGGCCCGTCAATTTGAAGGAAGACAGTCTAAGGAAGTTGCCAAGACAATTACGAAGCAGAGAGTTGATTCGTACTACGACTTAGAGTTGAGAGCGTCCGTGATGAATGATATTCTTGATATGATCCCAGAGGGAATCAAACAAAATAAATCAAAAACAATTTTACAACATTTAAGTGAAGCATGGAGATGCTGGAAGGCAAATATTCCCTGGAAAGTTCCAGGTTTACCAAAGCCAATTGAGGAGATAATAGAAAGGTATGTGAAAGCCAAGGCTGACGGTTGGATATCAGTTGCACATTATAATAGAGAACGTATCAAGAGAGGAGCAACTGTTGATAATGCAGTTGCTAAAAAGAATTTAGGACGACTTACTAGATTGTGGATCAAAAATGAGCAAGAAAGACAGAAGTCCTTTCAAAAAGATGGTCCGTTTGTCTCGCCTCAAGAAGGTGTTTCTATGTATATGACAATGGTTCATTGGTTGGAGAGTCGAAAGTTTGTTCCGATACCTTTTCCACCTATTAATTACAAGCATGACACTAAAGTTTTGATTCTTGCGTTAGAGAATCTAAAAGAGACCTATCAAGGTAAGGGTCGGTTGAACTCTTCGGAGAGACAGGAGTTGGCTCTCATAGAGCAGGCCTATGACAATCCCCACGAGTTCTTAGCTAATATTAAAAAGACTATATTGACTCAAAGAAACTTCAAGGATGTATCCATTGAAATGATGGACCATTACAGTCACATTGTACCAGTTTATGATATCGAGCCAATTGAAAAAATTGTTGATGCTTACCTTGATCAATACTTATGGTATGAGGCAGGAAAAAGAGGGCTATTCCCAAATTGGGTTAAACCTAGTGACTCTGAAATCCCTCCTTTGTTAGTTTATAAGTGGTGTCAAGGTTTGACCAATCTAGACGAAGTCTGGGAAACAAAGAACGGGGACTGTAACGTCATGCTACAGACAAATATCAGTAAGCTTGCGGAGAAAGTAGACTTCACTTTACTTAATCAGTTGCTGAGATTGATCACAGACTCCAATATTGCAGATTATATCACAGCCAAAAACAACATTGGGATATCATACAAGGAAATGAATCATGTTAATCAATATGGTCTTGTTAGAGGTCTCCAGTATTCTTCGTTTGTTTTCCAATATTATGGGTTGCTTGTTGATCTACTTATTCTTGGTCTTGACAGAGCTTCCGACTTGGCAGGTCCATCTGCAAGACCGAATGATTTCCTAGAATTTGCCGATCAAGAAACCCAAGTTAGATCGCCAATCAGAATTTATTCTCGTTATATTGACAAGATTCACATCTTTTTCAGATTTAGCCACGATGAGTCGGAAGAATTGATTCAAGAATACTTGTCTCAGAATCCAGATCCTAATTTTGAGAGTATTGTCGGTTATAATAATAGAAGATGCTGGCCTAGAGATTCAAGAATGAAGCTAATGAGGCATGATGTGCATTTGGGAAGGGCAACATTTTGGGAGATAGCTGGTAGAATTCCGCAACCCATTGCTTCTCTTGAGTGGGAAGATACTTTTGCTTCAGTCTATTCTAGAGATAATCCAAATTTACTATTCTCCATGTGTGGGTTTGAGGTTCGTATTCTTCCAAAGTGCAGAATGAAAGAGATTGTTTCTTCCAAGGAAGGTGTATGGGATCTTGTTGAAGAATCCACCAAAGAATGTACAGCGGTTGCATATTTACAGGTGACGCAGGAAGATGTTGAGAAGTTTAACAACAGAATCAGGCAAATATTGATGGCTTCGAGCTCTACCACCTTCACCAAAGTTGCAAGTAAGTGGAACACAGCATTGTTATCACTTCTCACCTATTACAGGGAAGCAGTTATTGCAACGGCACCGCTACTTGATTCTTTGGTCAAGGCTGAAACCCGAATCCAGACTCGTGTGAAGCTTGGTTTGAATTCTAAGATGCCTTCCCGTTTTCCTCCAGCTGTTTTCTATACCCCAAAAGAGCTTGGTGGACTTGGGATGTTAAGTGCATCTCACATTTTAATTCCTGCATCAGATTTGAGATGGTCAAAACAGACCGATGGGGGAATTACACATTTCCGTTCAGGTATGACCCATGATGAGGACAGGATTATTCCTACAGTATTCCGTTACATTACAACTTGGGAAAACGAATTTTTGGATTCGCAAAGGGTGTGGTCTGAATTTGCTTTGAAAAGAGCAGAGGCAGAACAACAAAGGCGTAGGCTCGCCTACGAAGATTTAGAGGACAGTTGGGATAGAGGTCTACCAAGAATTAGTACCTTATTCCAAAAGGACAGACAAACATTGGCCATTGACAAAGGTTATAGGGTGAGAAAGGAGTTCAAGCAATATTCCATAGCCAGGAGCAGTCCTTTCTGGTGGATTTCTGATCGTCATGATGGTAAATTATGGAACTTGAATGCCTATAGAACCGACGTTATTCAGGCTCTTGGTGGAATTGAGACCATCCTAGAACATACCCTTTTCAAAGGAACTGGTTTCGAATCCTGGGAAGGCTTGTTCTGGGAGAAGGCTTCTGGTTTTGAAGACACTTTGAAGTTCAAGAAATTGACCAATGCGCAAAGATCTGGTCTATCACAAATTCCAAACAGACGTTTCACTCTCTGGTGGTCGCCAACTATCAATAGAGCAAACGTTTATGTCGGTTTCTTGGTCCAATTGGATTTGACAGGTATCTTCTTACATGGTAAAATTCCAACTTTGAAGATTTCTTTGATTCAAATTTTCAGAGCACATTTATGGCAAAAGATTCATGAAAGTTTAGTTGTTGATCTGTGTCAAGTGTTAGACAGTCAACTAGATGAATTACAGATTGAAAGTGTTGAAAAGTTACCTATTCATCCTCGTAAATCTTACAAGATGAATTCGTCCTGTGCCGATATTCTCATCACCAGTGCCCATAACTGGAATTGTTCGAGACCGTCCTTACTATTTGACTCCAATGATAGTATGAGTGTTACAAAAACAGATAAATACTGGATTGACGTTCAATTGAGATACGGAGATTATGATTCACATGATATCTCTCGTTATGCAAGAGCCAAATTTTTGGATTATACAAGTGATGCAACAACTGCATATCCTTCAGCTACTGGTTTAATTGTAGCAGTTGATCTAGCATACAATATGTATGATTCATATGGAAATTGGTTCCCTGGAATGAAGCCATTGATGCAAAACGCCATGAAAACCATTATGAAAGCTAATCCTGCACTATATGTTTTAAGAGAAAGAATTAGAAAGGGTCTTCAATTGTATCAGGCACAACCTCAAGAAGCATTTTTAAGTTCTAGCAATTATGTTGAATTGTTTAGTAATGACAATAAGATATTTGTGGATGATGTTAATGTATATAGGGTTGTTTCACATAGTACATTTGAAGGTAATACAGCCGTTAAAGTGTTGAATGGTGCTTTATTCATGCTCAATCCAAGGACTGGTCAATTATTTTTGAAGGTTATTCATAGTTCTGTTTTCCAAGGTCAAAAGCGTAGAACTCAATTATCCAAATGGAAAGCTGCTGAAGAAGTTGCAGCACTAGTTAGATCACTACCAAGAGAAGAACAACCGAAACAGATCATCATCACAAGAAAAGGTATCTTGGATCCTTTGGAGGTTCATATGTTGGATTTCCCTAATATTTCAATCAGACCTTCTGAATTACATTTACCATTTGGAGCTGCTTTAAAGATTGACAAATTATTGGATATTGTCAATACTGCAAAGGAGCCACAAATGGTTTTGTTCAACATTTATGATGATTGGACAAAATCATGTTCTTCATTTACTGCCTTTAATAGATTGGTTGTTATTATGAGATCTTTACAAATCAATCAAGATAAGACCAAATTAATATTACGTCCGGATAGTTCAGTTACAACAAAAGAGCATCATCTATGGCCTTCACTTACTGATGAGCAATGGAGAACTGTTGAATCACAACTGGCTGATTTAATCTTGGGTGATTATTCCAAAAACTATAACGTTAATATCAATACATTGACAGACAATGAGATTAGGGATATTATTTTAGGTCAAGATTTAAGGGCCCCATCTGTGAGAAGACAACGTATTGCTGAAATTGAAGGTAGCAATAAAAATACAACTGTTAATGGTGCTGGTGCACAATTAACCGCCATGAAGACCAAGACTAGAAATGTACATGGGGAAGAGATAGTCACCGTTACAACAACAAACCATGAACAGGCCAAATTTGAATCAAGAGCAGATTGGAGAAATAGAGCCATATCAACATCATCATTACATATGCGCACCAACAAAGTTTATGTTTCATCTGGAGATTTGGCAGAGACTGATTGTTTTGCGTATGTTGTTCCTAAGAATATTCTGTCAACATTCATTCGTATTGCAGATACAAGATCACAAATTGCAGGATATTTATTTGGAAGTTCACCTTCTGATAATGATCAAGTCAAAGAAATTAGGGCAATTGTATTAGTTCCACAAGTTGGTCGAACTCATAAGGTTGATCTTCCGCAAACTTTACCAAGTTCAAAATATCTCAAAGGCCTTGAACCACTTGGATGGATTCATACCAATCCAACTGCAGTTGAGGATGAGATTGATGAATCTACAGAAGTTTTAGTCCATTCTAAACTTGTTAAAGAGTTCCAATGGGATAAAAAATCGGCTATTCTTGAGGTTTCATTTACTCCAGGATCTGTTACATTAAGTTCATTTAATTTAACAAAAGAAGGTTTTGAATGGGGATTGGAAAATCAAAGATTCCTTGGTTCTTCCGTTACGTCGAATGATTATTCAGAATCATATAGGAAAAAGACTCCAATTATTTTGACTGATAAATTTAAAGGATTTTTCATGGTTCCTGATACTGATATATGGAATTATTCATTCATGGCCAATTCATGGACTGAAGATATGGAATTTGAATTGAAATTGGATAATCCGTTACCATTCTACCATGAATTCCATAGACCGATCCATTTCGCTACATTTAACCAAATGGAATCTACAATGGATCTTGAAGCTGAACAAGAAGATGTATTTGCATAACCGTGTATACTATTAATTAAGTAATTAAAAAGATAAATCATAATAATTTCTGCTACCACCGACCGCACAGTATTGTCACTTGATTTAAAATTGGCAGAGGAAAAGAGAAAATTTTGTGAGTGAGAGCTGGTGCTATAAAAGAGAAGAGGAAGTATTTTCTTCCTCTTTATTGTTACTCTTTTGATTTTCTTCTTTTCTTTGAATCAAAAAATATAAACCAGGGGGTATTTGCCACGGCGAATTAATGCAAATTGTCAAGTTAATTTCGTTGCCATATTTACAAAAGTATGTTCTTTTACCTCCGAGATTAGTGTGTCCTTATCCCTTTAGGAAGTTCGATTTCTGTGAATTTAGATGGAATTTGAATGTCGAATTTTGGGAAACATTTTAAATATTATATATAACGGAGATAGTAAACAAAAAAATAATCGTAAATCTTGGCAAGGGTACAGGGAAATTTTCATTATTTCTAAACTTTGAACCTATACATCAATCCTTTGGTATGATCCCACAGTTTTAAAAATTTGATAAAATCTTCATAGGTTATGGGTTCTCCACTAAACCTTAAGTTTTCATAATGGTCTATAAATTCTTGAAGTAATTCAACATCATGATCCAATAATTGATCTTTAACGAAAAGAAATTTTTCTGATATGATAGATCTTAATGTCTTGTTAGAAGGAACTTTAACTTGGAAAGTTTTTTTAATGACTAAAATTTTACGATATTTTATATCTTCACCAATAATTCTAATGACATTCTCGTAAATTAAATGATTTGGAAGTCTAAGATGTTGAGGTGATGATGGTTCTGATAATTTTTTCTCCTTGTTTGATCCTGAGTTGTCGTCCTGTGAATCTATCTCATCCTCATACGAGTGATACAATGAGGGATGATATATATAGGTATTGGGTCTTGCCAAATGTTTAATCCTTTCACATCTGATTAAATCTGATGTGATATGGTCTGCATCGCTTCTAGGTATATCTCTTGGAGTAGTAGGCATATAATGTTTGGGTATATCTCGTAAATACATCTTTAAAAATAAAATTCTCATGACATAAATCAAAGTTGATAAAGCAATAAATACGGCACATGCGATGACAATAATGATTGTATTTACCGCTAAACTTCCCGACTTTCTTGATTTCACAATGGCATCAATAGGAACAATAGCTGTCAAAGAAACCAAGACAGCTGCAAATACAAGAAACGATGTTGAATAGAGCCAACTGAATAGCCTTTTGGATTTCTTACTAACCCTCTTAAACTTGATGGGACGACTTATATGATTTGCCTCAGTTTGAGTTCTACTGAGTCCACCACTTTCCCTTCGTCGTCTCAAAATCGTATGCAGAGTATTCCTTCTTTGAGATAGTACACCGCTCTGACGTCGTATGGCTAATGGATCCATTTTCTTCTATATTCTGTTAGTATTATCCCTTCTTTGGCAATCCAACATTCATCTTTCACTATCATTAAAAGATAAACATCCAAAAGTCTAATATTTCAAAAATAAGACTTAACGTGAAGCACAGCCTTGATATTGAATCCCCACTTAAAAAATTAAGTTGATGATGGATTGGACTCAAATGATCAGCTGGAGTGGATGGGTTGGACTGGCTGTCTGTCTGTAGAGTCATGAGATTGGTGGATAAGGTGAAGGAGAATCTGGTTCACTATGTGCAGTGGACGGATGTGCAGATTGTGGATTTTGATGATGATGTCTCTATAGTGAAAGGAAGACCTCCAAGTGCTGCCTCTGCAGAGAAAGAAGAAGGTGTAAGTTATGTTCTACCGGTGATCAAGAGGCAAAAGATCACCATGCAGGACTTGGACTTGGTGTTTGATAAGATCAAATCCGCAGAGGGAAATAGGCCCAAAGATATAGTGCTTGGAATAGTGGATCTTGATGGTTCGCTTGTATATTATACTGTTCATGATGGCGTTCAAATTCCAAGACAGGATTAAGGCAGATGAGAAGAAGGTAATGATTTTTCTACAAAGCTCTATGTACATTAGACTGTATACTACACAAAAAAATTATATGAAACTGGTTATTGTGGATCTCAAAGCACTTATCACCGTTAAATGGTCAGTCGTAACCATGTTAATCTCGCCAACTTGGTTGTTCAATTCTTTCAGATTGATGAGAAGTTCAGGGAAATGATCTTGTAAATAGGTGGATATGAACTCGTTTTTCAAGTCTGGATTTATGTTTGATTCCAAAAAACTGTAGAATAAAAGTTCAGATGTTGAATATTCATCTTCAAACAATCTTGAACCTGATGATTTGGATTTCAAACTTATATATTGATCGATTGTTTCTTCCAAAATATTGATACATCTCATATTGGTTAAAACGTTTTTCTTTAGCAAAACACTATTTAAAATACCTTCATTTTGGGATTTTTGATAATTACTCACTATTGGAGTCTCTCTGATTGATCTTTCTTTCTCTTGAAGTTGCTTCAATTCTTCATTTTCATCATCATCCAAATCTTGATCGGCGGATAATCCAATTGAATGACATCTATCAATTGCTTGATTTCTCAGATCGAGAGGAGGTTTATACTGTAAGGGGAAAGGTAAAAGTGTTTTAAATAAACCTCTTGTATAACCTTCGTAATTTTCCTTGTTCATATAAAGATTATATCCTGTTATGGAGTGGAAATTTTGTAACAAATATTCAATGAATCCTTCATTTAAGATGGAAGATTCAAGTGGAGATGCATTTTTCGATTCCAAATTCTCCTTGGCTATTAGATATTTTATTATTCCTTTGAAACCCTGAATCTGTGATGATCCATCATCAGTTATTAAAAGAGGTAACTGTGAATTGTTGGATAAATAATAGTTTGAATTTGGTATTAGTTGAATATTGCTAGATCGAGGACAATACAAGGTGATAAATTTCGAAACTGCAATTGACTCTGGATCAATCTTGGAAATATCCTCTCCATCTCCCCATAGATATATCTTCATGCTGCTGTCTGATAACTATCCTCCTTCAACTTCTTCACCAAACAAGAGAGTGGAAACTGAAGAGAGAAAGAGAATAAAATGAATTCAAGTGAAGATGAGCACCTTCGAGAAAAGGGGATTCGCTGAAGATAAATCGTATTAACTAGGAAGAATATTTGTTTGTTTTTTGGTTTGTTTTTTGGTTTGTTTGTGTACTGTATTCTGTCATCTGTATTATTATTGTATTGAATCATGGCACCGTCATCACGATCTCATAAGAGAAAATTGGACCAAACTGCAGGACATGGTGAAAACGGACTATCAATTGAGAAGTTGAAAGAACAATTGGATTCGTCAGAGAAACTTGATTATTCAAAATGGCAAACTTACTTAGACAAGATACTTTTATCGAAGGATTCGGGTAGTATTGAAGAAGCGTATGGAAACTATTTCAACATCTTCAAGAATGATGGTGATAGTTGGGTTAAATTTATCTCCTTTTTAATGTCAAAAGAGGATTATGCAAAAGTTGAAAAGTTTTTTGCCAGTATTCTTACCCAAATTTATCACGTTGGATTATGGAGACTATATATTGAATATGTGATAAAGACAAATAATATAGTAACCGATGGAGAACAGGCGAGATTGGTTGTTACAAAAGCTTTTAATTTTGCAATAGATACAGTTGGATTAGATTTTCTTTCATCTCAACCTCTATGGAAAGATTATTTGCAATTTTTGGATGAATGGAGTCCAGTGACTGCAAATGAACAAAGAAATAAGGTTGATCAACAAAGGTTATTATATAGGAAATTGATTTCTACACCATTAAAAGATTTAGAAGAAAATTGGAAATTATATACGAGTTTTGAAAATGATGTCAATCAAGCAACTGCAAGAAAATTCATAAATGATAAATCTCCTGATTACATGAAATTAAGAACATTGAATCAAGAATTGACAAACATTTGTAAATCAATCAAGCAATTGAACCATAGAAGAAATAGTTCTATTCAATTGGGAATTTGGAAATCTTGGATAAGCTGGGAGAAATCAAATAGATTGAATACATCTCAAGATATTGTTGATAAAAGAACCAACTACGTCTATAGATTATCGACTCAGTATCTTAAATTTCAACCTGAAGTTTGGTTCAATTATTCTTCATATCTACTATTAAATAGTAAAACTTCTATTCAAGCTCAAGATGTCATAAATAATGGATTATTAGTTAATCCCGAATGTTTTTCACTTACATTTATAAAATCAGGTCAATTTGAACAAACTGGTAATTTGGAAGGAATAAAAAATTCCTGGCAATCGTTACTCAATGTACTAATATCAAAATATGAATCTCAAGTTCTTGATGAAATCTCAAAATCCCAACTTGAAAGATGTATTACCAAAGTTTATTCGCTTTTGATGATTTCTGTTAAAAGATTGGTTGGTACAAAGGAAGCTAGATTAGTTTTTTCAATGGCTAGAAAATTTAAAGGTATTACATGGCATGTTTTTGTTGATTATGCAATGATGGAATATAATTCAAATGATTTAAAGATTGCTTTAAGATCATTGGAATTAGCAATGAGATATTTTGGTAAAGAATATTCATTTGTGGAAGTTTATTTAGATTTTTTGATTTCCCAAAGGGATTTAGCAAATGCTAAAAAAGTATTTGAACAATCGATTGAAAATTTAAAGGATGATAAAGATAGTTTATTTAAATTATTCACTAAATTCATGAAAATTGAATTGGCATTTGGAGATATGAATTCTGCAAAATTATTAGAAAAACGATTCTGTGAAAGTTTTCCCGATGAAACTCCTTTTAGTTTGATTCATACCAGTTTTGAAGACAACGATGAATTTAATGCCATTACATTGATGGATGGTTATTCATTAGGTGAATCCATACCAAAGCCTGCTAGAGGAATATTACACGAACGTGATACTAAGAGACAGCATGTTGATAATTATAACTCTAATAACAACGTTGATGATGAAGCTGCGGAGAATGAGCAATCGAATCAATCATCTACAATAATGGAGCCATTTATAGTTAGAGATGAAGTTTATAATTTGTTGAGAGTATTACCAAAAGCTGAATATTACTCTGATAGACCAACAATTTTTGATCCGAAGAAGACACTTGAGTTCTTCCAAAATATCAGTATATAAATAAAGTATCAAAAATAATTACTATTATATAGAAAAGTTGGAATAAAAGAGAGAGAAAATCGGTCGTATGAATAAAATAAAATAAAATAACAATAAGTACATAAAATTACAAGCAATCATTCCCAATTAAGTTTGGGTTTTGAGGATAATTCGGACTCTTGAAATGAACGTGGGATTTCAATTTGTGGTTTAGCTGGATTCATAATCCTTCCACTTCCAAGGGTGTGATATTTTGTGGCCAGATGAGTTTCTAACATTTGGAAATTTCTAGTATTTGCCTTATATGCAATGCTAACAAAATCTCCCACAAATGGAATCAAACCAATCAAGAAATCGACAATAACATTGAAAGCCATTCTCATTTGAAGATCTGTTGGTAATCCACCATCTATAGATCTTGCAGTTTTAACAATTGATAAAGAAACCAGTAAATTGATAGCATCACCAACAACGGGTATGATTCCAATCACTCCTCCCCATCCAATTCTAATACCACCAACATGTAATGCTAAATCCATATTATAGGCCCTGTCTCTAATAGATTTTAAAATTCCTTGATCATTGACCGAATAGATGGAGGCAATTTTACGTCTTCTCTTAGCACCTTGCCTTTGCCAAAATTTCAATTCATCTTCTGGAACAATCTCATTATATGGATCCTCTTCAGTTGAGCCAATTTTGACCAGGTCAGAAAGTCCAGTCTGGTTTAACAGCATAAGTGTTAGTATCCAGTGGGCAAAAAAAAATGAGGAGCAGCAGTATCAGTAGCTGTAGAATGTCTCAAGTCAATACTTACTTTCTTTAGAGCATACTTGTAAACCAATTGTGACATCTTGATCAATACGAAATAGAAATAAACTGTTTGAATATCCCAAATCAACAATCTAAGTTGGATTTCTTCTAATCTACAACCTTGTAACACATTTTATGAGCACAAGCCAGCCAATACCAAGCAACTTTGTGCTTATTATATACCGTTTCAGTTAAGGGTCTTAAGATTGCTTGCTACCCTTTGAGAGTGGCTGATAAACAGGGCGCAGCAATTGCAGTGATGATCTTGGGGGTGGCGGGTATGTGATGTGGCGCAGCAATATTTTAATTATTATTTTTTTTGCTTACCTTCACACGACCTTTTATCTTGGGCCATTTTTAAAATTTTTCAGTGAGTGGAAGGAGGGAGAGAAAGGGATATTGTATGGAAGGTATTGTTGATTGGTGTTTGTAGTTAAAAGACCTTTGATCCGTAGTTTGTTGTACCTCAACTACAAAATTAAAAGGGGTTAAGGTCTATTAGATACATTTCAAGATGGCTCCTGCTCATATGGTTCGTCCTGAGAATATTCTCAGACGTGCTGAAGATTTAATAGCCGTTGGTCAAAAGGATGCAGCTCTAACAACCCTTTATGATTTTATTACCTCAAAAAGGGCAAGATCAGTCTTACCTGTTGATTTGGAACCAATTGCATTTTTGTTTGTTACTCTGGCTGTTGAATTGAGAAACGGGAAATTGGTCAAAGATGGTCTACATCAGTACAAAAAAAATGTTCAAACAAATGATCAAGGTTTACCTTCTGTTGCAAATGTTGTCAAGAAGTTTTTGGAAGTTGCGGAATCAAAATTAAATGAAGCCCATTCAAAAGCCGAAGATGCTGCTGCTGCAACTGCTTCCGAAAAGTCCCTTTATGAAAGTGATCTTCGTGATGATGATGTTGTTGATGACGATAATGAAGATGATGAAGATAATAACAACTTTGTTGGTATTTCTCCAGAAGAGATTTTGATGTCAACTGTTTCTACTGATGATACCAAGGATAGATCAGATAGAGAGTTGGTTGTTCCATGGTTGAGATTTGTGTGGGAAGCTTACAGAACTGTCTTGGATATTCTCAGAAACAATTCTAAATTGGAAATCGCTTATGCAACCGTTGTCTCACAAGCGTTTAGTTTCTGTCTTAAATATAATAGAAAGATCGAATTTAGAAGATTATGTGAAATCTTAAGATCCCATCTTCAATTGATTGCTCAAAGACCAACCGGAAAACATCCTATTGAAAATCCAATTGATTTATCCGATCCAGAAACATTACAAAGATATTTGGAAACAAGATTTAATAAATTAACTTATTCTGTTAAATTGGAATTATGGCAAGAATCTTTCAGATCTGTTGAAGATGTTCATACTTTAATGACTGCTTCAAAAAGACAACCAAAACCAAGTATGTTGATTAACTATTACGAAAATTTGGCAAAGATGTTCAGTGTTTCAGGAAATCAATTATTCCATGCTTCAGCAAGGGAAAGACATTTTACCTTACTTTCTCAATCCCCAATTGCAACAGAAGCTGAATTGAAACACTATGCATCCTTACAATTATTATCTGCTCTAGCAATTCCACGTACAACTCTATCTTCTGATGATGATTTCATCAAGAGACAAAATGCAAGATTGGCATCATTACTAAATTTAACAAGAGTTCCATCAAGAGAAACATTGTTGGAAGCTTCTCGTTTGAAGCAACTTTTAAGTATTGTTGATCCAACTTTGGTTAAATTGTATCAGTTATTAGAAGTTGATTTTAATGCATTATCATTTGCAACTGATGCAAAAGATATTTTTGCAAGCATAAGTGCAAATAAAGATTACTCTCAATATGTTACACCATTGGTTAATTTAATCTTGACTAAATTATTTGAACAAGTGTCTGAAATTTATGAAACTGTTAAATTGGAATTTTTGACCAAATTATCAACTTTTGAAGGTGCTTTCAAATTAACTTCAATGGATATCCAAAATCAGTTATTGGCTTGTGCTTCATCAAATTTGATTTCATTTAAAATTGATCATGAATCTCAAGTTGTTGTCTTTAAGACTAACCTATTTGATGATTCTTTACCATTCACAACTTCATCAACTGTTTCTAGTTCTTTACAACTTTCTCCAGCTGAACTTGTTAGATATCAATTATCTAATTTGGCAAAAACTTTATCTGCCTCTATCAAATTGGTTGATCCAAGTGTAAATGCAAATGAAATTTCATTAAAAGAAAAATTATTAAGAGTTGCAAATGAAGAATTTGAATCTGAAAGAGCAATCATTTTGGAACGTCCACAAATTTTAGAAAATAGACAAAAGGATGTTGCTGAAATAAAACGTAAAGAAGACGAAATTGCCAATAGTGTTAAACAAGAAAAATTATTGGCTCATAAGAAAGCTGAACAAGAAAGAATGGAACAAGAAGCTGCTAAAAGAGCTGAAGAAAAGAAACAAAAAGTTTTTGAAGCAATTAGAGAAGCTGAAAAGAGAAAACTTGTTGAAGGTATTAATTCTAAAGGTATTATTACAATTAATATGGATGATTTAGATAAATTGAATACTCAACAAATTCAACAAATGCAAATTGAGAAACTTGAACAAGATAGAAAAGCACTTTCTGAAAAGAGTGAGGCAATTGCAAAGAAAGTTGATTATATTGAAAGAGCTCAAAGATTATATGAACTCCCATTATTACAAAAGGAAGCCGATGAGCAACAGAAAATTGAGACTCATGAATATGATGAAGTTAAATCAAAGATTGTTGCAAAGGCTAGAAAAGAATATGATCATGCTCTAAAGATCAGAGATAGATTAAGAAGAATTGTTCCTGATTATGAACAGTATGTTTCCTCTCTAGAATCCAAATATAACTCCAAATATGCTGAAGAAAAACAAAAGGCAGAGGAACAATTGGAAGAGGCAAAGAAGGAAAGAATTGCCAAATTCATTGCTGATAAAAAGGCCAAATTTGAAGCTGAACAAAAAGCCATCTTAGAAGCTGAATTAAGAGCAAAAGAAGATGTTGATAAATGGGAAGAAAGAATCAAGACAATGACCTTCTCTGAAAAGCAAAAATTGAAAAAAGAAGGTAAATGGCCTTTACAACCTCCAAATGGAGCATCTCCTTCTTCAACTTCTCAAGTTTCAACCCCAGCTCCAGTCACTGCAGCAGCAACTCCAAGTCCAATCCGTGGTGCTGGTGCAATTTCATCACCAATACCAAGAGGCCAATCAGCTTATTCATCTCCTCCAATCCGTTCCCCAGCACCACCACAATCATCATCACCAGCTGGTGGAAGGAGTGATGAAAGAGCAGATTATGATGCCTTGGTGGCAAAACAAGCAGCCGGAACCAAATTAACAATTGTTGAGAAAGCTAAATTCAGAGCTTTGTCAAGAAGATTCGGTTGATCATTGTATATTTTTTCATCCTACTTACTTACTTACCCCTTTTTTATTACAGTTATATTGAATAAAACTCAAAATACTCCTCTCTCTCTTTTAAGAATACTTACGTAATCGTCGTCGGCGTTGTTCCCTTTATTTTGCGTCGATCGCGTCGAGAATTTCAGGCGTTTTGGCTACGTAACTCAAGGGATTAATTGACTGTTTTGAAGTAGATCTGGAAGAAGATGATTTCTTGATCATTGCAAGCTGTTAGCTATCCCTTCAGGTATCTGTAGATCGGTATTCACATTCATTTTGTTCTGTTGTCCGTTGTGGCCTTGATAAATCGTTGCTTTTTTGTACTCTAATTTCCCATATATACCCCTTTCAAAATGAGCACAACAACATTCTTCGATGACATGAAAAAGTCATTCACTGATGTCCCTTTAGAGGATGGTAAGGTGTCAACAAATGAATTCTTGGAAGCCTCAGAATCATTAGTTAAATTGTTTGGTATGTTGCGACTTTTAATTTTTTTTTTCACTCTTATTAGAATCTTACTAACAACATTGTATTTTTATTACTTTTTTTTAGATCTGCTTGGTTCATCAGCATTTGCAGTTGTTCAAAATGATATGACTGGAAATATCACCAAAGTTAGAAGTAAATTTTTATCATCTCCAGCTGCTTGTGGAACTTTGCAAGATTTAATCTTATCTGAAGTTTCCGATAAGAAAAAAGCTGCAACTCAAGGTTTACTATGGTTAGTTAGAGGATTACAATTTACTGCTGTTGCAATGAGAGAGACTGCAAATAGACCAAATGATGAATTGGTTAAGACATTTACAGATGCATATTCAAAGACATTAGTCAAGTATCATTCCATGTTAATTAGACCCATTTTCAAATTGGCTATGAAAGCTTGTCCTTATAGAGCTGATTTCTTTGAAAAATTAGGTTCTGATAAATTAAAAGTTGAACAACAGCTTGAAATTTGGTTAAGTGCTTTAGAGGCAGTTGTTAAAAATATTTTGGATTTCTTTGAGAGTGGTAATTATGGAAAGGGCTTATAATTGAGCTTTCCCAATCTCCCAGATGTATAGAAATTTTTCTTTGTTGTTTTATAATTTATTCATTCGAAATAGTACAATAACCATTCCTTGCTAAATACTAATACTCTTTCTACACGTTTCATAAAGCTTAACTAAATATTATTGACATATTATTATTATGCAATTCCAAAAACTTAAAGAAGGGGTGGGTGGAAGATGATAAAAAAACTTATAAAAATAAAAAGCAACACAAAAAATCTAATCAAAACATAAATGACACTTTTACTTTTTTATCTCTTTAAAAAGAAGGGAGAAGGAATATAATAAAAATCATAAAAAAAAACACACAAAACAATAAATTGTAAATTATTAAAACAACAAGCCCTTATTCTTGTATATTCACGGGCTAGAAAACAAAGTTGGATAGATCCCCAATTATTCTTTTATAACCAAGCCAATAATAAAGAGGATAAGATACCACAAACTGAGATGGATTTTCCGAATCCTGCAGCGGCACCTTTTGAAGATGATGAAGCTTCAGATGAAGTTGATTCTTCAGATGTGGAAGTAGAGGTTGAAGTTGATGATTTGGTTGATGATGAAGATGATGAAGATGATGTGACTGTTAGACCAGTACAAGTGTAGTCACCATCGATATGGCCTGATGATGATAAATCATCAAAGTCGGAACAGTCAAATTCTCCAGTACTGTCAACAGCGAAACCACCTCTAACACTGTTTAATGAATCGAAAGTTGCGTTAACGAAATCACCTTTCAAGATAACAGCACCGCCAATGGAAGTTAATTTATCAAATGAATCAATTGAATCTAATTCGGTATTGTTAATGAAGACAAATCCACCACCAACTTTAGTTAAAGAGGAGAAGTCTAATTCTTTCAAATCATCATTACTTTCAACAGTTAAATCACCACCAATTTTAGTTAATTGAGCAAATTCAAGAGATTCAAAAGTAGATTCAAAGAAACCAGCAGATGAGTTAACAACTGTCAAGTTTGGCATTGAAATAGAAGCAACAGAATAGAATGTCAAGTTGTTAGCCCAAACCAAAGAATTGAAGTTAACTTCGGTGTTATCACCATTGTAAGAAACAGACAAACTACTTGAAACAGACTCAATATCAGAATCAATGGTAACCAAATCTAAATTGTTATTTAAAGAGAATGTTTCAAGGGAAGTTGGATTGAAACCTTCTAAAGATTCTAATTGAGTATCAGAAATGTACAATGATTGACAATCTGTAACACTGGTTAAACCAGTTGATGTTAAAGCTGGTAAAGTAACCCAGTTAATTGAACCAACAGAAGTCAAAGAACCAAATGAAAGAGAAGACAAAATTGTCAATTGGAATAATTCCAATTGTTCAGTAATTGTGGTTAATGAATCAGCTGCAAAAGTAGTTAATTCAGTTGCGTTGTAGATAGTTAAAGAACCATAGATAGCTCTAACATTAGCAATTGATGCAGAACCTAAATCACCAGTGATATAGATGTCACCTTTAACTGCTGAACATGAGGATAATGAATCCAATTGTGATTGAGCAGTAACGGTATAAGTCTTTGAGAAAGAACAACCGGATGCAATTTCAATTGATGTGGTGGATGTTAAAGTGGAATCTAATTATTGAGAAAATAATGTTAGTAATTAGAAACTTTTTGTTTATTATCCCAAGATGCATGCATTATAAGATAATCCCCGAATATGTCGGCATTGTCGGTGAATGAATCAAAAACCGTGTTTTTTAAAATCAAAGAGTCGTTCGACCACAAATATTTGCAAAGTTGACAAATCAGGAAATTGGACAAAGCAGAGAATGTACTATTTGGTGTGCGCGGACGAATCACTTTTGTCCACCACAGCCATTGGATAATCCTAAAAGCCTTTTTTTTCTGTGTTGGACGACGGCTTCAAATGGAATAGAATCAGCAATTGATGAAATGCTGAATATAATGACCAATTTCCATTTAAATATACTCAATTGATCCCTATTAGATCAATTGATGATATTTGCCTATGTGTCCCTTGTCCGTTTTGCAGCCAACTCACTCGTATAATCGGACAGCAAAAAATAAAACGTGCGCTACCCTTTTGGTGCACGCTGGCTTGTTGCTTGAGCACCAAAAGGATTTTCCTCTCTTTATTTTCCAGATCAAGATAACTGGAGAAATCAAGAATCTTAAAAAACACGGCCAATTCATTTGGATCCAACTATGCTTTGATCTTTGAATGTAATCAAACGTTGGATTTCCTGTAATAAACAGTGAAAAATTAGATCAAAACATCACCAGTGGTGCTATGTTCTATTAATAAATACTTACTTAATGAGGTGGTGTCAGCAGCTAGAACTGAAGTAGCTAGCATTGACAAAGCAGTCAAAGCAGGAAGGAACTTAAATTGCATCTTGTTTTATGATCACTTATATGTAGTCTAAATGTAAGCGAATGTAGAAAAAAAAGATCAAATGCTTTTTTTTAAGAAGAAGAAAAGAATAGACAGTAATCAATAGAGTTCACAAAAAAACTTTGAAACTGAGACAGAGGAGGGGAGGCAAAGGGGAGGAATTGAAAAGGTTTAATAGATTTTTCCCACAAGGTGTGCAAATGCCAGGAATGATAATTGAATTTTCTGATGGAAGAGAGACTTAGCCACTGATGGCTGACTTTTTTTATTGTTAAAAATTTAAATAAACAAAGAATTGAACCTAATTGATCCCCCACTACCACATTAAAAAAATACGCTTGGTAAATTTATCTTAAGCCATTGTCCCTGTGCGTGTTTATTTTGAACTCCCCCGCCCGCCCCCTTGCCCTTTTTGCGTGAAATGCTCGCGATCCCGACAGATCAAAGATCAAAGACAGCTGAAGTCCCTACCGGGGAGAGCAAAACAAAAAGTGGCTGGTTTTTTTTCACTAGGGCGGGTGGGTGGCAGGCAACTTTCGGCGGCGGCATCTAAAATAAAGTCTTATGAAATCCCATTTTAGGCATATGAAAGGGTAGAAATTTCTTTGTTTGAACTATTCAACTTTATGCGGCTTTATGAAAATGTTGCCAAAAAAAGAAGTAAATTCATATTTACATTTATCCAAATTGGGTGATTTAATTAAGTTTCTAGCTGAACAGGGTAATTAAGATTCTGTTTTTAATTCTTTCTTTTTTCGTTTTCTCTACTTAAACAAAATGCTGCCATTTATAGATAATTGTAAAAGAAATATCATCAACTCAATTTTTCAGTTCTAAGCAAATCATTTCATTAAAGAGTTCAATTTATTTTACTGTTGATCAAGTGATATCGTATTCTCTAACTCCCTGATAATCAGAACGGCTTATGATTGGAATGATGATATGATGATTTTGTTTCACTTTATTTATTATTATTATTATTGTTATTATTATTAAATGGAGTCGCCCGACTTCCACAATCAAAACAAAACAAATAATAAGAGAACTTTTATTTCACCGTATACAAAGAACAACGCGCTACTTTGAAGATGCGAATTTTGTAATTTATGTTTTTTTGGGTTGGCGTGTTTCTACTGTTTTCTGCCCTTTGATGGCTGTTTTTAACATCTTGTGCATTTGCGTGTTTGTTTTGTTTTGAATTGTATGGTGCCTGCTTGGTAAACAGTACTTCAAAGGGGAAATAAAAAAAACCATTTCTTAAGTGATTGAATTATCCGTATCCACAACTTTAACTTACTTTTAATTTCTCATTTAGTACACCATACCAATTCGGCCAACTGCCAACTGCCAAACTGTGCATCGGTTGATTCAGCCGTTTTGTTTACCAAAACGAGAGATCATTTACAATCCCGTATCATCATCCACTAAGCAAGCAAGGAAACAAACAAGAAACTCCTTTGATCCATTTTACCCCTTTAAATTTACAACGTTTTTAATTTCTTTTCTTTGATTAGTCTGTTTTATCTATTCGTTTGCTAATTAATTTTAGTATCGCTCACGTCCTAAATCATAAAGTTTTTCCGAGAACAAAAGAATGATCTTCTTTTGGTATCTTTCTATTGAGATTTTTTGTCAGAAAGTTATAAGTCCGTAGGGTTTCAGAATGAAATTTGATTGTTTGTTTATTTGTTTGTTTGTATTTTTGTTTGTATTCCATACTTGACGTAATATCTCTCTTTAATATTTCCTACCTGCTTTATGTCTCTATTAGTTGGGGTTTGCTAATTTACAAAACTTTCTATCTTAAAGGTATGAAATACTTCAGGGTTGCTTGAAGGGCCTACCAACATATTGTACTCCTTAAGTAACAGATTACGTAAACGGTCTCTTATTGCGTCACACTTTCACTTTGTGACATGGTAAATGTTGTGCTTAAAAATGTAAAAAGAAAGTAAAAACAGAATTAAATTATATATTAGTCTAACCACTCAATTATCAATTTGAAGTAAGAAGCCATCAATTTATATATCATCACCTCAAGACCCTCAACAAAATTAATTGCTTTTTTGCAAAAAATTATAATACCCATAGACAATAATTACCAAATTGATCAACTTTTCTAATAATCTAGCACTTTTTCTCTTTCTTGATATGCATCAACTTAATTAATACATATTTTACATTAATGATACCGGTACTTATTTACTGGTTGATTCCAATTACAACGAGTGGTGCTTAGAAGGTTCTTATTCATCGAAAGTCATCACCAAGATGAGCTGTTACATTGATTACTCACTCTTCTTACACTACATGTGACACGATCAATTAGTATCCTATCTATCCTGACATCCTGTATTCCTTTTATGCTATCGTTTTCAACAGATCTTCATTTCGATGGATTGGTCCGGAAATTAATTTAAAACTATACTTATTATCTAAACACCCCTTAGCCATTTCTTCCCCCTCAAAATAGGGTGTGTGTGAAAATTATAAGAATGCGCTTATACAATTTTTTACAAAAACACCAGATTTAACCGAGTGTTGAGGAGAGAGGAAGGGAGGGGAAGGGATTGTTTTGCGGCTGTATATAAATTATAGTATTTGGAAGCCCCATCATTACTCCACACATTCAGGCTAGTTATTAACAATTTAATAAAGATGAAATTATAATTCAAGATTTAAATTTAAAAAAAAAAAGAATTCGCAGAAATAGCAAAAGATAGTCCGTAGAAAAAAAATTGAATGACCAAATATCAAAACAAATATAGAAGAAAAGGAAAAATCAGAACCATATAAAGTACCCCTGACCATCAGCTCTTAGCCGATTAAAAACTATAGACCCAGAAATTTGAAGAAGAATATACCCCCTTCTTGCCACAAATAAAAACAATAAAAAATAAAAAATCCTGTTCCAAAGAACAACCCAATACAGAAATGGCCAAAACCAAAACCATTTCTGTTCCAAATAATTGTATCCCTTCCAATGAGGTATCCTAATAAAAATAAATATAAAGAACGAGCACCAAATAATACCTTAAACCCTCCCCCCTGTCTGAAAGTCAACTTGAATTGTTGCAATCAAAATGCCGTTGTCGTTGTTGTTGTTGTTGTTGTTACAATGGAATGCGCATCCATTAATGCTAGCGAAGTTGAAAATGATGATCAAAGAGCTTATCTCTTTAGAAATTGAATAAAGTTAGAATCATCTAACCAACCAACCTTTTCAAAAGAGGCATATAATCTACTTGCTTTATTAACATCAATTTTACAAGCTTTTTGAGCATCAGTCCTTCTAAATGGTAAACCACTTCTTAATCTTCTAACCTTTTCGATGAATAATCTTCTCTTTGAATCCAAATAAACATTGATAGGTAATCTTAATATAGAAGCTAATTGAACTTCTGCAGGATGAGTTTCATTGATCAAAGGATCATCACTTAAATCCATTGCTTGACCCTTCCATTCTGTCTTTAAACATCTATTGTTGTTTGGTAATGTAGAAGATGGTGGACAATAATCTGGTAATGCCTTATAATCAAAATTATAAGGTGGTGCAGTTGAAAGATTTGAATTTTCAGAAGCCTTCTTAACAGCCGGCTTTCTCTTTCTTGGTGTTGGAACCCTTTGTTGAACATTACTGTCTTCAGATTCCAAAGCAATTGAAGATTCTCTAACTAGTTTTCTTGTACGTGGTTTATCAGTTTCTGTATCGCTAGAACCATATTCTCTTGGAATTGCAACAGTATTATATCTGTTATTTAAAGTCGAAGGACCTCCACCATTTGGAGATCTTTTATGTGGAATATAAGGTTTATGGTTGACTAGTTGGTATTGACTTAAAAATTTCAATTGCCTTCTCTTGAAGCCTGGAATTCTCATTTCATCAAATGTATTGATATATAATGATGTATCCTTTAAATCATCCACTGGGAAATTTCTCTTTTTGGAAGTCTCTGCAACTAATGTAAAGTTTGGTTCATGTAACTTTGCTTTCTGTTCCTGCTCTTCTTTTTCTTCGTGAACAAGAACTGATTCGATTGATTTCATATCAATATTAACTGATTTCGTGGCGCTTGGGAAAATCAGTTCTGCAAATCTTGCATCACTTTCATCAAATGTAGAATTTCTAGCATATGGGGAAAGAGGTGGCGAAGGGATTATAGCTGAAGAGGAGACATATTTGGAATCTTTTGCACTGATCAATTTTGACTCTTCATCATCCAATTCGGAATCATTAAAGGCGTTTGAGGTGCTGTTACTTAATCTTGACCTGGCGGATGATTTCTTGTTGTAGTCATTTGTTGGTGTCAAACAACCGTCAATTTGCCGTGTTGTATTGAGGTTGTTATTTAACTGTGACAGCAAGTAAGACATTGTTGTTTTCTTAGCAGGAGTAGTTTCGTAAGTAATCGTTGTTGTTGTTGTTTTTGCGAATAAAAGGTGTAAGAGCGTAAATAATAAATGGACTCTACACCAGTAAATTAATGATAAGCGAGAATTGATTCTAAATGATAAATATAATATATTAATAAACAGAAGTAAATAAGAATCCCTCTTCTCTTAATAGCATAAATAAAAACAAGAGATAAAATTTTTAGTAAACATTGGGTTTCAGAACCCTATTTATAATAAAAACAAAAAAAGGGCAAAAAAATAGCAAAAAAAGAAAAGAAAAAAAAAATTTGTTTCTTTTTTTTTTGGCGCCGCCCTCTCATCTCATCTGTATCCGGACTTCTTTTCGGAGACACAATTAGATGATTGTGAGAATGAAGTTCTTTATTAGTTGCCAATGATCCAGTAGTTGGGATCAAATGAGTAATTGAGTATAATTGAGTAATATGCTTAGCAATTGAATCAAAATGGAAAGGAAGAAACAAAAGTTGGTTTAAGGGCAAAAGTGTGACAAGCTTACAAAAGTCTTGCGAGAGGGGCCGGATAAGAGATGCGAGATGACCTAAAATACCCAATCTTATCAATTCATCGCACGACCTCCCCATATAAATTAATTTTATTTCTAAATTAAATATTTTTTTATGTCATCTGAGAGGGGAATTAAATAATATGCAAAATAGTTTAACTGACACTTCATTAATTAAAATTCTAGAGTATTCTCTTAATTAATTTAATCATACCATTGTAACATAATTAAATTATGATTGAATGACTAATCACTTTCTTTCTGTGCATGTGATCATTATAAGTAGGGGTGTAAATCTGTTGCCTGTCATCTCATCTCTCCCTCCCTCTCTCCCCTTCTGTAACCACCCCCGCGGAACCGAATTCAACTCACCCGGTCTGGCGAAATGGCACTTTATTTTATGCACATAATTAATTAAATAATTTTTTATAATGTTTTATAATTTTTTTTTCGATTACACATCACTTATTGATAATTGGCTAGAATTTTCTAAACTATCATTTTTTATCCCGTTTCAGATAATTTAAACCCGATGTGTTAGGGAGTTTTTTTGATCCTTATTGCCGTTTTAGTTTAGCCTTTGGTGCTTTCTTCTATTTCGCTTTCTCTCTCCTTTCTGATGGTCTTCGGTGATTCCGAATATGTAACTTGTTTCAATGGATTAATATCTAGGTGCCTGTATTAAAAGAGACTACCTGATCTATCATTTTTTATTTCTTTCGAATCAAATATAAAACTCTTCCAGTTTCCAATTGCCATTTATTCTTGATTTTGACAGATTAGATTTTTAATTTAAATTTGAAATCCCGAGCCCAAATTATATCTAGAAACTTCTACTAATTTAAATACAAAAAAGCTAAAAATATTATATATTTTTCCGCTGAAACCGGACACAGAAATCAAGACATAAAACAAGGCTTCGCGAAGGTTATCTAAAAATATTTATTTTGAAAGTATATTTCCTACTTTTTTAGAAAGTCTTCCTCTCTAGGCAATTGATTATTGTTTCAAAAAATAAATATACCAGAGTATTCAATTGACTGTTAGCTACTATTGGAATCAAAGAAATAGCCAAAGTTTAGAAATAAATTAACACTTTGAACCTCAATTTTATCCTTTGATCTGTTAAAATTGAGATGAGATGAGATGAGCGGGACGATACTGATACTTAAAATAGAAGAAGCCGTTAGAATAATTACCGGTCTTATTTTCTTCTTCACCCCCTCATCCCACCCAATTCCAGCACAGCCATTGAAAGCATAAACTGTTAAACTGTTAAATTAAATTAAAAAAATTAATTGAGATTAACTAAGATTAATTAAGATTTATGTTTCAAAAGCATTTTAGACTAAAATTAGCTGAATCTATCAAATAATACTTCAGTAAATAATAACTATATTGTAATGAACCTTGAAGACCTTATTTTGACAGATATTAGCTGACCTCTTGAGAGGCCAAATAAATACCAAATGTAGGCTTTGATTTAAAAATATCTTTCTACCCTTTCAATAACCTATTACCCTCCCAAAATTTATAAATTAGCTAGTTTGGGCAGATTAAATTACTTAGACGCTGTATGTCTTTTAATCAGAGAAGTAAAAGTTATTTAAATCATTTCACAGATTAAATTGGCCGTTTTATTGTAAGAAAGGAAACCGTTGCGCCAAAAATCCGCATTTTTATCGGGCTAGCAAGAAAACAGTAATTTAGATAAGATAAAATAAATTAAAACAGATACGCTCTTATTACTATCTCGCTGACAGCGATTTTGATACTAAGAAATCTTTCTCTTTACAAATTAGGATTAAATGGAACAATCTGTTTCAGACTGAATTCAATGTTTGCAAATCTTTCTTTCTTTTGAAATGTAATAAAGTTTGGGGTTAACGTGTTTTTTAAGTTATTTGGCTTTTCAAATTTCATTTGATTGAAGATTGACTTGACATCAAAACTCCTATTAGTAGCTGAGCTGCATGGCTTTAAACTCCAAATCTCAAATTGCTTCTCTAAATGATGAATCGAATCAATTGATCATCTTCTTCTTCTAGATTGCAGATCAATTAATTAATTATCTTTCTACGATCATTGAAGGTCGGCGACCCCAAGAACTGCACAGCCTAACTTCACGTGCGTCGATTTCATTCCGAGGTCAAAATTGATAATCAAATTGAACTGGGCTTGTAACTCTAACTCTTTATCTTTTCTATTCCCTCCTTACATTATCCCACTACTTAAACACCTTCCAAAATGATTGTGCTTAAACATTTATTTGAGTTCCTACCATTTGTTGCCGACTATATTATTCCTCAACTAGAAATATCAAATGATTTGGAATCATATTTATTAGTTGAGCAATCACCTGTATCCGCAAGCCACTTACCATTGGTGTTATGGCATGGAATGGGTGATTCATATAATTCTAGTTCTATGCAAAAAGTAGAATCGATATTTCATGAGGTGATACCAGATTTATTTATTCACTCCATTTATATCGACGAAGATGGAAGTAAAGATCAACAAGCATCGATTCTAGGAGATTTAAATACCCAAACGTTACAGGTCTGTGATCAATTAAAAAATATACCAGAACTTTCAATGGGTTTTAATGCTATTGGATTCTCTCAAGGTGGCCTATTTTTAAGATCGGCAATGGAACTTTGTGGCTTGAATATTAATAATTTAATCACTTACGGATCTCCTCATAATGGTATTGTTGATTTACCACCTTGTCCCGAAGGTAATTGGTTATGCAACCGTAGAAATGAATTCTTAAAGAAGCAGATCTATAAAAAAAATATCCAAAATACAATTGTACAGGCACAGTATTTTAGGGATGTATTCGATTATGATACATATATTGAGAATTCGGTCTTCTTGAAATATGTAAATGGAGATTTCATTAAGGATTTGAATTACTTTGATAATTTTATCAAATTAAATAAATTTGTTATGGTTATGTTCTTACAGGATGATATGATAGTACCAAAGGAAAGTAGTTGGTTCTATGATATGGATTCAAAAACTGGTGAAACTTTAAAATTCAGAGAAACAAAATCCTATAAATATGATTTAATAGGTCTAAAAACCTTGGATGAAGAAGGCAAGATTGATTTCTTAATGATAGACGACACCCATATGAGCATACCTGAATCCCATTTAAGATCTATTGCTTCATCTTATTTATAAGGAAGGTGCTGATGATTGGGCTGTGCACCTCGGTTTAAGGGTAAAAGAGCATCGTTTGACCTCTTTAATGAGTCTCTTGAAGCTCATGTATTTAGACAACCATCACAAGATGTTCTTCTTCTTTTGGTACATTGAATTTGAAACTCATTTCCATTATAATCTACATAAAAGGGCGATTCAGTGGATGCTGTTATCAGCGACGAGTGTGCAGGTTCTCGACACAGAACAAGATCAAATCTGGGCATTTCAAAACTGTATTTCTGTTCTCGATCTTAAGTAACTGATAATTAACAGCCTCTTTAAGACTGAAGCCCTCGTACGAAACAGCCTTGATTACAGCGGACACTTTATCGCAATCCAAGCCGCTTACTTACGTTTTGTAGATACTCTGATATTCTTTTACAGGAACATTATAAACGTACTCAGCATTGAGAGATATATAGATAAGGTCGCAAAAATAGGGGGAAAATAAAAGTGCACGAATGAATTGAGAAGTCAGGGTATTGAGAGAATAGCTTTTGGCTACCCCTACGCAACTCACCAAAGTACCAAAAGAGACACACACACAAACTCAAACAAAAAGAACAAAAAACAAATGTTGAAAGACTTGCTTCAACTAGATTAGATTAAATCAAAAAAAAAGAGAAGAACCACACAATGGCCAGAGGATAGGGGAAAAAAGATGCTGAAGTACGATAATTAGTTAGAATTTAATCTAATGCCTCATCTATGTTCTGGGCAGCTCTACGGGCTTCCATTGAAACTTGAGATTGAACAGCATGCAATTTTTCAGGGTGCTCATTTTGCCATGCTCTTAGTTTATGAGTTTGACCTGATAAATCCCAGTAAATACCACGGAATGATGTGTAAACACCTTCTCTACCTTCCCATAGTGGAAAGACAACAACAGCGAAACCAGTAAAGAACATCCAAATAATAGCAACAACAACCCAACCAGTGAAGAACTTCTTAGAAAAGACGTAACCTGAACCATACATTGGCATTGGCCAAACAACCAAAGTTGCAACACTTAAGAACAGACAAATAAAACCAGCAATCTTGGAAGCCTTTCTTAAATGCTCTTCTTCTTCTTTTGCTTGGATCAATTTTGCGTCGTAGATTTCCTCACCAACTAATTCAGACATATGAGATCTGACTGGATTCATTTTTTCAATTGATTCCTCGTCAGGTTCACTTTTCAAGTTCAAAACTTCGGCTAATTCTTCTGTTTCATCAACTCTCTTGATGGACTTTAGTAATTCCCAATCAAAGTCTTGACGTCCAAAGACAAGTGTTAAAATTGGAATGAAAATCAATGGAGATAATAATGCAACAACGTTACCGACCAACATTGGATCATCCATAAATGTGTTATCATAAGTGACTGAACCGTACATACCTTTGGTACATCCTAACCATGAAGCAATAGCACAAATAGTACCTAAAACTGGTGAAACAGTAACAGCAATGGTATTTTGATCCTTACTTAATAAGGTTAAAGTTGCAGGAAGAACAGCAGCAGAGATAATAACACCCATGACTTCGTACAAGTAACCCATTGAGACACCTGCATAGTATAAACCGGTTGCAAAACCAGACATTGCAAGAGAAAAGAAGACAACCGAACAATGTGACATTAAGATTAATCTTTTACCTGGAGCATTTGGACTGATGTAACCTTTATAGATATCATAAGTGAAAATGGAGGAAACGGCAATCAATTCTGCAGACATTGCAGAAGTAACAGCCATGAAGATCATGAATAATGTTGCAACTCCACCACCTTTACCCATTAGGGCAACTGCAGCATTTGGTAAGGCTAAACCAGATGAAACTTGAGCAGATGATAATCTGTTTGGATAAGTTGGGAAAGCTGGATTGGATTCAAGGGCTAATGCTGCAAGTCCCATGGTTGTTGCAATTAACCATGGAATAGCAAACCAAGCTAAACCACCCAATAAATAACCAGGTAAAGCAGCGGCTGGAGATGATGCAATAGCTTTATTCCAATAACCATTATCTAAAAAGACAGTACCAAAGTTACCAACAATATTGATAACGAAGAAAATACCACCAGATCTTGATTTCATTGTTAAATAAGATCCATCAGCATTACCATCAACTGGGTGATCAATACCTGCTTGAGTAACCAATTCCCAAACTTTACCTGGAGAACCTAATAGATCAGATGTAGCAAAGGTTGTGAATGCGAAAGTCATAATAAGTGCAACAATTGCAATTGTATGGATATAATCAGTCAAGAAGGTAGCTTTAATACCACCGAAAAGAGTATAAATCATGACACCAATTGGTAATAAAAAGATACATGCAACAGCATTCATTCCTGTAACATCTGAAATTGCTGCTGAACCTCCGGTTAACAACATAGCAGTAACCAAAATATTAGTTGCAACAGCGAAAAAAATGAAAATACCATGAGCGGTTGGTCCATATCTTGCTTTAATGATTTCTAAGAAGGTGTGTGCATCTGGGGCTTTTTGTTTAGCCTTAATAGCAATGAATGCAAACAAAATGATTTGACATGTAGCACCACTTGCATAATAGAAAGGTCCTGAAATTCCGTTTTTATAAGCTTGAGTTGATGATTGTAATAGAGTGGCAGCCCAAGTCCAACTTGAAACAACGGCAGCTGCAATAAGACCTGTCTTAACACTACGACCAGCAGTTGAAAATTCTTCAGAAGTGATGATTTCTTTTTGATATCTTTTCAAGACAAAAGTTGTCAGAATCATACCTGCCGAGAAGACAAAACCTAAACCAACGACAACAGCATAACCTGCACTCTGTGGAATAGCAGCTGTTTGACCTTCGGTTCCCGCCATGATGATTGAATCCCTATTTCGATTTTACTTTTTTTTTAAACCAAAATACTAAAAGCTTATTCAAATACGCAATTGATGATAAGATATCTCAATGGCTGTATCCTGTAATTGAATATTAGTAGATGGATGACTAAATGACTAAATGACTAAAACTATTCAGAACACTCAATTGAGGAATTAGTAAGGATTTATATATTGATAATGCTTTTGGCTGCCAAAAAAAAAAACAATTAGAGATATCTTTGCAAGAAAAATTTTTTTTTTCTCTGTTTGATCACGAGAAAGCTTGATTGCAAGATAGGAGAGATTAATATTTCATATGTGATATAACTTTAATTTAGACAGACAAGGAAAAAACCAAACAAACTATAGGAATCCGGTATCTGAGATCTGTAAAAATCGTATTGAAATTTAAAAAATAACAAAGAGATAGACAATACCCGTGACGGAAATGCTTTATTAGTTTGGGACGATGCAGTTTCCAGACCTGGCCCCGGATGCTGTCATATGTAAGGGCGAGAAAATAAGAAATTACCACAGCACCGTGAATTGACTAAAACACGCCGAGATAAATATATGAAAATAACACCATTACTTAGAAGATTTAGTAGATGCTTGAATTGAAGCTTTTACTTACACCAAGTTGAGGTTCTACTAACCCACCTTTAACTTACAGTATTACACTTCGAGAGTTTTCAACCACACGTTATAATATGTGGCCAGATCGACGTGTTCCAAATTAACACCGGAAACTGGAAACATGTCAAACAATAAAACTCTACTTATCAACGGCGAATCAACGGCACTATTATTATTGAACGGTACCCAGATGAATTAAATATTATAATTCACTATATTCTTTCAAAAGCGAGGCTGAAATTTAAGTTGTTTTTGTTCCAGTTTTTGCACAAAAATTTTCTTGTACAGCCCATCGGGGCGTCTGCGCCGTTGACCTTATCTTATTCAATCCAACTGTAACTAGCAATGGTCTCGCAATACTTTTTAATTAGAAGTACGATTCAGGAGACACGGTAGAGAATGAAAAATTTTCACTGAATTATCTGAGTTACGCATGGAAAATCAAACCCATGATTCTCCTGAGAGATTGCTAGCGAACTAGAAACTTAGGGGAATTCCATCTTTAAGTGGATATATATAGGCTAATTCACTTGATTACATAAACTAAAATTTGCTTTGGACCTTAATTGATTCCGTTTTATCTTAATTCACAGCCCTTCTAGTGATAAGCCAATTTAAGTAAATAGAATTAACCGTCAGCCAATTAGAGTAATAAAATTTTCTTTATCGCTCGCTCTTATAACATTAGTTTCCGGAAACTATAAAATTTAAGGACTATCGACCTTAGTCTAATCCCGGCACAAGTGTCGTAACATACGAGAAAAAGACGGTACAGGAAAGGGGTGGAGTAGGCGACAGGCCCTGCTCAATGTCTCCTCCTGAACGGACCAAAAAAGTGGATTGTTATCTTTAATCTGTATGGAACATCGGATTTTTCTGAATAAGGAAGATCGTAACAAAGCCACCATGCAGGAGAGGTCATTCCCCCGTTAACGGTGTGAAAAAAAATGTGAAAAAATCGACATAGAATCAATTAATATTCATAAATCCAACTTACCAATACTAATTAAAACTTAACATAACTTAGAGGTCGCCATATCGACTGGCGAGCTCGCCGAAATCAATCTCACGTTTTAGTGAGTGGGTCCAAGTATCGCCGAAATTTGAGCGCTGCTATAAGTCAGTTGATTGAACAATAGAATTGCACCCGGGGGAACAATTTTATTGTACCGCAAAAAATCTTATCTGCATAAAACATACGTCACCACTTTTAGTAGTTTAACTAATATAAGCGATTGAATTGTAAGCCATATCGCTACTTTACACAGCCAATCTTCTTTTGTCCTATCGTTAGGTATGGAAGGGATCAACTCATCTATTCAAGTTCAATATCGGAGTCGAGAAAGTCAAAAAGTTCTTTAAATATTGAGCCACTATCTGTGACAATAGATTCACGGATTGTGATATCTTTGATGGCCTTTTCATGATCAATTCTATTGTTGGTGGTTGATTGAATCAATTCATTCTTTGCATTTTGTTTTAAACCTTCCGCTTCCATTACTTTATTTGATCTTTGATTATCAACAGCTTTTAATTTTTTTCTTCTAGGGTGAAAGATCTGATCGAGTGCATCATCCAATTTTTCGTTGAAGCTGCTGTCATTTACATGTTCGTCGCCTATATCTGTCAAGTCCAAAAGGTCACTTTTAGCATTCGACCCCTGCTTCAATGGCACAAATTTGCTCTTATTGAAGGGCTTGAATTGAGGTAGTCTACTCCTATTCATATCAGAAGATGAACCAATATTTGTACTGAAGTGGATGACCTCTTCTGGCTTTCTTTGAACAATTGGGATTTCTGTTGAGACGGTTCCAATTGACTCCCTACAACAAAGGTGTTTACATTTTGACTTGTCTTTACAAGTATGATGGCATCCTATCCCTTTAGATTTCCGCTTCTCTAAACCATCTTTGCAACAGAAATGCCTACAAGTTTGCTTCTGCTTGCACTTATGGTTACATTCAAACATCCCATCGGGCCGCTTTTCATGCGTCTTGGTGAATGTATCATCATCAATCGTTGTACAAGGAGTGGCTGAAGCTTTGTCGCTGCTGTCTTTGCTTTTTAATAGCTCTTCCAACTCATCATCATCTTCAATATTGAATTCTGATGAATCTTCAATCGTTTCTGTAGTGAGAGGAATTGATAAGGGAAGAGATTTAGAGATTCCAACTCCTGCCAACTCATCACAGTTGAATTGAACTCGGACACTTCTATCTCCGGCTTCGATCTTACTCGTTAAAATATATGATCTAGATCCTGTAAGCTTCTTGGTGGGTATTCTTCTGAAATCCACTAATCTGCCAGTATCAGGAAGTTCTGTGACCACATTCAAGTAGCTGTGATGACCGTTAAAGTTGGAACCTGCGTCATTTTGAACTCCAATGAATACCTCAAATGTAACCTCTGCGCCTTTTCCATCTTCTTTTCTTTCCAGTGTAAGAGTTAATCTCGGTATTTTCTCTAGAGATTTAATAAACTTTTCACCTCCTCCAGGGTTCAACCCTAAGAAGTTTTCAATCTGTTCTCTTTTCAGGCTTGCAGCTTGAGAGAATGTCACTATGTTATTATTCGCAAATTTATTCGAATATGCAAGTCCAATTCCTTCTAATTGCCTTAATACCAATGAGCTGTTTTCCCAACATTTTCCCAAGATACATCGATAAAGTTCCAATGCCGAAAGTAGTGATTTGGAATCTTGCCTCTCAACTGTTATATCAATCATTCCTTTGAGTATTCTTGGAGCATTTTTAAGAATCTGCATCTTATCTGAAAGAAAATTCGCGTGAAGTTTCATTGATCCATTGTAAACAGGATATTCTAATGCTCCCAATTCAAATTGAATGATGACAGATATTTTTCCATGTGTTTGACTTATATCTTCACTCTTTACTGGAAATAGAATAATTGGACTGTTGTTGATCTCTCGATAAAGCTTTCTCTCTGAGTATTTCAGTTTGCAATGCTCAAACTCTGTCGAGGTTGAAATTAAAGTGAGCATATCTTGAAGATTGCTCCCTTTTTTTACGCTGGCCAAATTTTTCATTGTACCAAACATTATGTAATGTTTGGCCATTGAAATTCCCATTGTCGTACAAGAATAGTTTTCGTCGCTTGCCATTTTCACCATTCCAGTACATATTAGCTCAGCAATGACCATTTTGACGAAGTTTGTTAATCTCTCATCTACATCAGTTCCAGCCTGACCTTTTGTATTTATTATTGGGTAAGCAGATGGATTCCTAAAATATCTTTGATAGAAGAAAGTCGATTTTAACCATCCAAATGCAGAATCTAAACTTCTTATTGTATTGAGTGATATCTCTGCTGTTATATGCTCATGCAAGCTCAAATGTAACGAGCTCTCCAATTTTTCAAGTCCTTTAACCAGCCTTTCATATTTCTCTTTTCTTAAACCATCAGTTAAAATAACACATTGCCCTGAAGTTTCAAATTGTGGTCTTCCTGCTCTTCCCATCATTTGCAGCACATCAAGTTCGGAATATTCCATGAATAGACCCATATTCCATGATTTGGTTCCTTTGATAATAACTAGATAAGCGGGCAAATTAACCCCAACTGCTAAAGTTGATGTTGAACATAGAACTTTAACTCTACCAGACTTATACTCTTCCTCGACAAGTTTTCTTTCATTGAAGCTCATTCCTGCATGATGATAAGATATGCCGCTTGAAATGAGATTCGCAAGCTCTTTACCCGTTGCTCCACCGATGTTTGGCTTATTGAATTGAATATTAGAGAAAATTGAAGACATTCTTGATTCTAAGAATTTTGCAGTATTGATGCAGCTGTTTCTTGTTGCACAAAATATCAATACTGGCTTTTCCTTTGAATGCAACTTCAAAACTTCCACCAATTTGGAATTTAGAAAAGTATCGAATTGAAATTCGTTTGAGCTACCAATGGTTTTATAGCCATAGACTGTCTTCAATAGTTGAACGGGTCTATATTCTTCCCCATACATCAAAGTTACTGCCGGCTTCCCATCGGAACTAACTAGCCAATTGGAGATATCTTCGATGTTGGGAACTGTTGCAGAGAGAGCTATCACTCTTAATGCTGGTGACATTCTTAGCATTCTTGTGGTGACCACTTCCAGTGTGGTGCCTCGTTCTTCTCTTAGTGTATGAATCTCATCAATCAATAATAGCTTGACTAATTCAAATAATTTGCTGTAATCAAACCATCTTCTTGTAAGAACATCCCATTTTTCAGGAGTACAAATTATAATAGTTGCCTTTTTAACTCTCTCTGTTTCAAGTGATCCTGTATCACTAGTCAACAAGCCAACAGAACAACCAAATGGTTCAAACTTGGAGCTCCAATCATGGTATCTCTCTGAACATAGAGCTTTAGTGGGTGCCATATATAGGATTTTGGAATTTTTGTACGTAAATTCATCTTGATCTTTCCTTGACAACAATTGAATAATGGCAAGTTCGAATAGTGCAGTTTTCCCAGAGCCAGTTGGACTAGAGATAACGCAATTGTGGTTGGATGAATATAATGAAGGGAAAGATTCAGTTTGCATTTGATTAAAGTGTTGAAACTCAAAGATATTTCTGTATTTTTCAATTACTGCAGTCTTCGGCAGCAAACTTGGTGTTTCTGTGGTTCGATGTTTGAGAAAATGGGGATTTTCAAAACTGGTAAAATTGGATAGAATCTGTTGGGAAAGAGGTACACGTAAATTGATAGGCCGATCATTATTGATAGCTATGTTTGAAAAACCCAAAAAGTTAGTATGAGACCTTTTATACAGAAAGCAAAAAAGGGGTTGATAGTAATACGCACTGTCCCCGTTGAGATCTTCGAATTCTTTGCCATCTTCTTCGAGATACTCATTAAACTGGGTCAAGAATTTACTCATTTTGCTACTTTTGCCAACACCTGCCATGAAATAAGTAAATAAGTTCACACAAGTCAAATGGAGAAGTCTTCCTTTGTCTTAATATGGATCCCTCTTTTGAGATCCCCTTTTTGTCTTGCACTGCCTTCTCTCAACGGACACGTGATTACCTAATGACAGATTCTCTCTTTATTTTGTTTCAGACTCCCCCCACATGCATAAAGTATATCAACTCTAAGGCAAACAGTCAAACAAAGGTGATTTAGTATCAAAAGAGAGATAAAATATATCCACCATTGACATATTGATTCATAAGTAAGTAAAAACTCTTTAACTTCCCTTTTATTTTATTATTCTCAGTTTTTCAAATAACCAGGAGTAACCGTAAGTTTGGTTAACTTATAAAGACATGGATATAGAGGTAGAGACACCAGAAGTACATCAACAAATGGTAAGTAAACCATATGAACAACAGGATGCAATATATTTGATGGAGGATGAGGAAGCGGGACATAATGGCAATGAAAATTTGGACTTGCACTATGATGGAATAGAACAGTCGGATATTGAATTACTGAGTAACCATTCAATGCTAGAAGATGAAGATGAAGATGAAGAATTATTAATTGATGATATTGCAGATGATGATCCAAAACTTAACAACCATGATATAACTATACATAGTGATGTAGATTATGATGATAATGATGACATTGTGATATTGAATGAGAATGTGATAGATAACAGAACAATCGATGATCATGGAGAAGATGGTATCAGCGTTGTCGAGTTGAGTGAAAGTGAAAGTGAAAGTGAATTAGAGTATGAGAGTGACGAAGTTTCAATCGCGCCTGAGCCTGAGCCTGAGAATGACCCGGAGGAACCAATAAGAATTGCCAGTGGTGATGATAATGAAGAAGAGGAAGATAAAGAAGACGACGAGGAAGAAGAAGAAGCCGTTGTAGGGGAAGTGGAAGCTGATATCGAAGAAGAGCAAGAGAGTGTTGCAGAAGAGGAAGAGAGCGATACTGAAGGGGAAATCGCCAATAATGATGTTGTGGTACCAAAACAGGTTGACGAAGAGACTGTTACTAATTCACAGGAAAAGCAACTGGTGATACCCGATGTTGAAACAGACGATATCGGAAAAGAAGAAACAGTTAGTGAAACTGTTGAAGATAATCAACTAATAAAGAATGAAGATATTTTATCAATACCGATGTATATTGATCTCGGTGAGAATGTTTACAAAGTTTTCACTCCAATAACAACAGAAGATTCCGATTTTAGGGATTTACCAGTTCTTTTCAAAGATCTAATTGATGTTTTAACATTACCATTGAGTGAATTTTTCAAAAGATGTAAAGAATTTTTAATGAACAATGAGTTAAGTTTCAATAAGAATGAAGAACTTGTTCTTTGTTTTAGTAGTTTAGAAGGTTTAAAAATTGAAGAAGATAATATCAATTGTTCAAAAATTACACTTGATGATTTAATCAAGTTATTTGTTGGATTGAGGAACAATTGTGAGAATAAAGATTTGTTTAAATTCATTCAAATGGAACTTATAACTAAGCCAAGGTTCAGTGATCGATATAATTCATTACAGAAGAAGTTAAAGGAGGGTAAAGGTTTGGATACAGTTGACAAAGAAGCTGAAGAGGAAGAGGATGGGGAAGAAGAAGAAAATAAACCAGTTTTGAAGAAAGCTAGGATATCATAGTTAATTTTCTATATGATTTATGTAAGTTTTATACATCGCTTATTTTTTAATAAAATTTCACACCTAAAGTTGTGTGTTTTTCAGAGATAGTTGATTAAACTTAATTTTTAGAATTAAGGGGAGGGATGAGGAGGGGGATAAAAACAGGACACATTAAACTAGCACACATATATGATGATTGACAGGATACAAAAAGAAAAAAACACACATAAACAACAACAAAAACAAAATAAAACAATAACAGAAACAGTTAAAAATATATTATTTATATAAATTAATTACAACTAACCTCTTTGTTTTCATTTGATTCTTTTCATATATATATATATTTTTTTTAAATTATCAGGTCAACAAATTATTTAAGCAAGTCTTTTTTGGGTTGATAATCTACCTTTTTGTCTTGTATTTAATCTAATTTTCTTATCATCTTTAGCCTTTGCAACTTCTTCAGTTGATTCAGTTAAGGTTAATTCAATATGGGAAGGAGATGATTGATAAGCGTTAATTCTACCATGGGCTCTGAAAGTTCTTCTTCTCAATTTTGGAGCTTGGTTAACTTGAATGTGAGAGATGGTCAATTTTGTTGTATCTAAACCTTTTGCCTATAAGAAAATAATAATGATTAATATGTTAGTATTTGTTGAGTGAGGACTGACTGAAAAAAAATTTCTAAAGTTTTTCATTTTGAAAAATCTTTTAAAGATTTGATATGTTGTTCTTGAAATGTACAACTTTAGATCATTTGAAAAACTCCTTTGTTTTTTTATGTAATTTTAATTATTGAAAGTACTTACTTCAGCATTTGATTCAGCATTGATTAATAAACCTTGAACAAATTTGACTGATTTAGCAGGCCATCTAGCTTTGGTAACACCAAATTCTTTACCTTGAGCAGTTCTACCAATGGAACCTGCAAATCTTCTGAATGGAATAGCTCTTTGATGATCTAAAACTTGTTCTAAATATTTCTTAGCTCTTTGTAATTCCCAACCATTGATTGCTTGGGCAGTTTCTCTTGTATTTTTGAAAGAAACTCTTAAATAAGAACCACGAGCAGAAGCTGATTTAGCTGGGTTAGCTGGAGTAGCTGCGTATCTAGCCATTATATGATTGATGTTATTAATTTGTATTTGACAAGAATGAGAATTTCAAAAGAGTATCTGAACAATTATAATTGTATTGAAAATCTTATGTATATGACGATGTGATAAATTGTTACCCAGAGAGAGTCCCAGTCACTACAAAGAGAGAGAGAGAGAGATTCACACTCTAAGACAGGACACACAATGAGAGACACAGAGAGGAAAACGACAAATTTTCATTATTCAGCAGAGAGTTTAAATTGACAGATTGATGGGTCGGGGGTGGACAGTCACAGTTGGCTACTATGCGAGGGTCGGTAAGGTGTGGGTGACTGGCTATATTTCCCATCTCTCTTCTTTCTCTCGGTGAGGGGTGAGATAACCCTGACGAAGCGCACGTGACTAAAAAATGAAATACCCCCATTTCATTTGTCAGCAGTTGCATAATCACAACTTCCTTTCATTACCTAATCCCCAAAGGCTGATACGATAGACAGAGAGCAAAAACACCACTGGTTGATAAGTGAGTTCACAAAAGGACACTAATGGTAATGGATTACCTATAACTACCCATCGTAATTCAACACACATACAAAAGATGAAGAACTGGTTATTACTAAAGGCGTTGTTTATTAGTATACTACTCAATTTAACAAATGGTATAAATGTTAATGATAAACATTTTGATGAATATCCAAATTTTAAACAACTTGCAGGATTACATCAAATTCATGAATCATCAGAAACTCCACCATCTACAAAGACAAATTCTTGGTATATAAATATCTATGATTCCAACAACAAAGATTCCAAAGATGAAATGGATACATCTTTAGGTTGCCCAAAAGATTCACAAATTTGTGGATTAACAGAGATTCAATTACCAAATGAAAAGCCAGTTACATCCGAGATATTTTCATTTTCAAATAAATTAACACCACAATTTGAAACTAACAATGCTTCAATTATTGTTAAATTAAATGGTGCTAATTGGGGTTCTGTTAGCTTGAATTCAGAAATTGAATTTATCTGTAGTGATGCTCCAAATTTGGCTGATGGTTTAAAATTAATATCTTTTGATTACTCAACATTAAAGTTATTATGGGAAACAAGTTATGCTTGTAAAACAAATGAACAAGATCCAAATAAGGGTAAAAAAGGTGGTGATGATAATCATAATCATGATGGTGACAATACAGGTGATGATTCAAAAGGATGGGGATTTTTTACGTGGTTATTTATACTGTTGGTTTTAATATTTGCCGGATATATAATTGCTCAAGCTTGGATAAATTCAAATAGAATTGGAGGATCCCATGAATTTTTAAATGAATTAGTTGATGCAATAGTGGAAACATTGACTAAATTACCTGAATTTATAAGAGAAATAATGGAAAAATTAACAGGTTCAAGTAATAGGGGAGGATATAGTGCTGTATAAATATTAAGTATTTAAGGTATGTTTTTTTTTTCATAATCAGATATCTTTTCAAGGTTTCAATGAGACGTATTTTTGTACATGATCTAAAGAATTCTTAATTGAAGTCTCTAAATAGTCTTTTTTCTTATTCAAATTTTTAATAAAATCAGTATTCTCCAGAATTTCACCATTAATTTTCTTTGAATATGAATTGAAATCAGTCTTTATAAAAGATTTACCACAACTTGACCAAACTGTTTCGGCATTTGAGTTCTCAATCTCTTTCAACTGCAATTGAAGTATTTTATTTTGATTTTGAAGCTTCGTAAGGTTTGAATTTGTGACATTTAAGTCTCTTTGATGGATTGCCAATTGATTTTCCAATTCGACAAGAATCTAAAGCAACTGCTAGTTAGTACAAAGAGCAAACGCAACAAAAAAAGACAAAGGCACAACTCACCTTCTGAAGTGCATCTGGCGGCATAGACATTTTGACAGTATCTATCTCCGTATCCTTATCTCTTGCGAAATGTTAGTCCATAAAGGGATGATCTATATAACTCCACCACCGTTACTGGAGAAACATGCTATCTATCAAAATGGCTGAGAAACACCAAAGATAGATAGATTACGTAACAGCTGACCAATGTCTCTACACAGCCCAGAAACAGGCTCTGAAATTTGAGAGAGTCGGAATTTAACAGGAAGGGAAGGAAGTAGTAGAAGCAGGTACGTCATGGTAATAAGGGATACAGAATATATACTGATATCAAGTGTGTTGTTGTTTGGTAGTGTTGTGGCTGTTAGTTAGAGTAGAGCGTTGTGATACTTGGTTCGGATTGCCTTTAACAACTAGACTGCACTGTGTTCCTTTTTATTCCAATCTATTGCTTACTACTTGTCCTTTTTGCTTTTGGGGAGTTACTAATTATAGAACACACACCCACACGCCATTAGGTTATAGTTATGCATTTGGGAATACCTAAGAAGTCTGATCTTAGGCCCAAAAGCAGGAAAAGATTCATCTTACCGATCCCTGTTTCATTTAGATATACAATAAAAAAATATCAGACCAAAAGAAATGCAGTTTACCTTATAACTGGATTGATCCTTCTACACCTTTTACTACCATCGATTTCACCACTTGCATTAATATTACCATCATCATCATCGTCATCATCATCACTTCAATCATCATCTTCAACATCATCAAATAGCTTTGAACATCTATCAAAGCGTGAGTCTTTGGATTTGATCCATAAAAATCATGGAATCTATAAGAATGAAATAGTTGTTAATTCGAATTATATTTTCCCACCAATTCAACATGCTCCATTATTAAGAGAATTGACATTGAGTAAATTATTTAAATATAAGACAAATAGAGAAAATCAAGAGAAAATTTATTTATATAATGAAGATGAAGATATATTTGATGATTCAAATGAAATTAAAGATAAGTCAAATAATGATGATCCATTAAATATTGCACAAAAAGAATTTAAAACTCATGGTCATAAAGTTTTCAAACCTTCATCAGGTAAAAAATCACCAGAAATTATTATTGTAACAGGAGTTGATTTCCAAAAATATGAATTGAGCCATTTAACAAAAATTGTTCAAAATAGGGTTGATTATGCATTTTCAAATAATTATGGAATTTATGTTAGATGGATTCAAGAATTTGTACCATCATTACAAGAATTCAATAATGATTCAACATGGGCAAAAATGTTAATTCTAAGAGCTGCAATGCATGCATTTCCACAGGCAAAATATTTTTGGTATTTGGATCAAAAATGTTTAATAATGAGAAAAGATATTGAATTAAATTCTTATCTTTTAAAGCCTGAATCATTAGATCCAATAATGTTAAGAGATCAACCAATCTTATTAAACAATGGTGCAATTAAAACTTATAGAAAAACAATTGCTCAAGATATAAGAATCTTAATAACTCAATCAAATAAAGGTTTAAATACAGATTCTTTAATAATTAAAAATGATCTTTATGGTAAAGTATTCTTAGAATATATTTTAAATCCATTGATTAGAAAATATCCTTCATTTTTAAACAGTGATGAAGATGCAATGGCTCATATTTTACAATGGCATCCTTTAATTTTAAGTAAAACTTCAATCATACCAACTAGAACAATTGGCTCATTGAACAAAAAAAATGAAGACTCAAATAATTTAAATGATGATAGATTGTTTTATCAAGATGGTGATTTTGTGATTGATTTAAAAGATTGTGATTTGGATCATTCTTGTGAAATGATTCTTGATAATTACTATAAGAAAACAACAAATGTTTAAAAAGAGTATTTGTTCTTTAACATATATAATAATACATATATTTTTACCGTTTTTCTGTTGTCATTATTGTTCAATGTTTGTTGTTGGTGTTAGTGTCTTTGGAGATGGAGAAGAATTGAGATTGTTATTTGATGGATCAGTTGACGTTGCAGGTAAATTACCAACTCTATTTCCTAAAACCTTTAAAGCAACTTGCCTTCTCCTATCTGCAACTTGACCTGTTACAGTTGAATTTTTGGTATTCAATCTTTTAATTGTTCTTAAATTACCAGTTTCAATATCATCATCATTAAAAGGTCTGAATAATCCCAAAAATGAAGATGTATGATAAGTGAATCTACAAACTGGTTTCAAGAATTTATGAAATTGATCAGGGAAAAATTGAATAAATGCAAAAGTATCAGAAGCATCACCCCTAACAGTTGTTGAAGTTACTAAATTTGATGATGTTGGTAATAAATCTGAAATATTGTTAATTTGATAGTATCTTAAATAAAACCATGTAATATAAAAATTTGTATAAATTGGTATAATTGGAGTTAAAGACATTCTTAAGAGAGATAATATAGCAACAATTGATAGTATAATAAAAGGCAATCTTCTCATTCTAATTGAGATTGAATTAAATAGTTTAATATTATGTTCAGGTGATAATTGTTTCAAAACAACTATAAAACTCATAAAAATTGAAAAGATTCCATTTTTCAAAGGTGATTTTAAATATTGTGAATCACCAGTCATTAAGCCAACTGTTGATTTAATCAAAACATTAGTTATATTGGTACATGATGAAACTAGAATTATGAAATAAACAGTCTCATTGAAAATCTTATTGTCAGAATTAATATTCCAATGTCTTTCACAGTAGGTTACACCAAAGTAAAAAGTTAAAACTGATATAAAAAATGTTAAAATATTGGTCTCAACAAAAGTACCAGTGATGAAAGTCCATGGGTTCAAAACTGATTGACTTGGGATTAATTCCAAGGTGGGTATAATAATATCATCAAATTTCAAATCAGGTTGAGATTCTTTCAATCTATTAAATGATTGAACCCTAATAATGGAAGTCAATAACGAGAACAAAACAACCAATCCAACAAAGAAAAAAGCCACCGGTGGAGCAGTTGGAAACTTCAATTTAAGAATCGATGGCATATTGTATTGTAATCGGTATATATCTCAGCAGTCAGTAGTCGGTAGTCAGTCAACCAGTCAACCAGTGAATCAGTCAGTCAACTTGACTGTTGTTAGTTATTAGTTGTCTTAATCAATTTCTCTTATCGCGGCGCGTACAGTCAGCAGTTACGTAACACATTTAGCATGTGAGAATTTACGTCTTAATTAGAGAGTGACACAGAGAGAGAAGTATCTAGGCATTACATTGGCTCTCCAATAATCGGATAGGGAATTTAATCAGGGCTAGTGGATCCAAATACACACAATGGGAGTCTCGGAAACGGTATCTGACGAAAATGGGGCAAAGTTGAAGAAGAAAAAACAGGAATCGCAATCATCTTCTTCGGCAACCAGACAATTGACCGAGGAAGAGAAGAAATTGAACCATATTCAATCAGAACATAGAAGAAGGGAGCAAATAAGGTCGACTTTTGATAGTTTAATTCAAGTTGTTCCAGGATTGACTGAGTCTGAAAGTCGATCAGAATTGGCTGTTTTAACTAAGACTTCGAAGCATATTGAAGATTTAAGAGAAAAGAATAGAAAATTGATTGAAATTGCACGTAGTAGAGGAATTGAAATTCCAAGGGATTTACTTGAATGATTAATATTATAAAAATGTATTAATATAAACATGCTGTATCTTTAGTAGGTATCTTCTTCTTCCGGTTCCGGAATCGGCCACCATTCAGGTATAAATACTTTACATTTGAATCTTCCATTCAATTCAGGTCTATCCTTTGATAATATATCAAATATATTATCATTACCCTTAGCATCTTCCAGTTTCAAATGATCAACATAGAAGGATCCAAGTCCGATGTTCCTATCCAATTTAACAACAACTCCAACTTTTTGAACGGAAGGTTTTTGCTTCTTCGGATGAGTTGAAGCACCAAATGGATTATGAACTAGTTGCTGTTGTTGGTCATTGGATTTAATTTGCGGTTTATCGGCGAATAATCCCAAGTTATCAGAAGTTCCATTGAAATAAGTTTCTAAGAGATTTGAATTTTCATCGAATGAAATAGATTCATCATTTATTGATGAATCAGCCAAGAATATTTGAAATGGTAAGATACGTTTCCTTATAACTCCACCATGGTATGATCTAATTGTTAATTCTTGACCAACATAACATCCTTTGTTGTAATTGATACCATTCATAAAATCCAAATTCTGTTCAAAAGGTAAAGAGTCATTTTTAAAATCACTTGATTCAGGAATTCCTTGAACCAGTCTAATTGCTTGATATAACGATGAATCATTATATATTTTTGGCTTACCAAATTCTTCTATAAATTTGTCACTGAATATATCATCTACTTTTTTATTCGTTATGAACTGTATTCCAAAATTAGGTGCCCTATCATCAATTGCAAATCCTTTAAGTGGTAAGTCTTTATTAAATATCGATTCATCATCCATAAATTTTGTTGAATTCTCAGTTGATTCACTTATACTTTTCGATATTCCATTGTGAAAATAAGTTTCTTTTATTGAATCTAATAATTCATAGAATTTGTCAGATTTATTATAGTAGAACCAAATGTCGTATGAATCGTCTTTTGGTTTAGTCAATTGTAAATCAGATTTTAACTTATGAAATTTTAACATCATGAAAATTTGACTAAATTTATCCGAATTGAATTCGCATAAATATTCAGGCATCGAAGGATTTGAGTGATTAATAAAAGGTGATGGATAAACGAATAAATCTGAGGTTACTCTACCTTTTGAATTTAATAACATACCAAATCTTCCATCCCTTCTAACTCCAATCTTATCAGCATCTAAATCATCGAAATTCTCATCTTCATGAATAATACCAAAGTTGCTATTTTCTATCTCGTCTTGACTTAGCCTTAAAGATTTAAGATTTTCCAATTCATTCAAATCTTTTATAGATATTGTAGTTTTGTTTTTCTTCAAATATGATGGTAATAATTTAATTGTGAATAGTCCATTCAAGAACTTTGCAGAATCTTTACCTTTAATTGAAATCAATTTTTTACAATCATTAAGATTGATCAAGCCTGAAGTGGGAAGACTCGAGTAATGTCGTATCTGGTGAACAAACAAATTAATTCTCATGGTAATAACTCTATTATATGCTAGAACAATTGGATACTAAACTATCTTGATCATTATATTAAGAACCCACTTACAATAAGAAGCAAGATGTTACTAATACCAAAAAGCACTATATACCAATTACGTAATCACCGACTCATCATCATCATCTTCATCGACCCCATCGTCCAAGATTCTTCTTTCTAACTCTTCAAGCTCTTTGCTATTACCACCATTAGATTTCATTCGTTCAGTTAAGAATATGTTGACATCATCCTGTAGAGTAGTTATATAGCATCTTAATTTACCCATTTGATTATTCAAAGGATCATTGGGTTTATCCTTATCTATCATACCAGCATTTAGAACATGCTCTGAAGGTCCTGTTGTTTTGCCATTAACCGAATGATCATTTGTTGAAGGATCAACGGTAAAGGTTCTTGTCATATCCGGAGATACATATTTGGCACTTGGTGTCATGAAGCTTCTATGATTGTGTATGTGTAGATACGAAGGATAACAGGGCGGATAAGTGTGTGTCTGTGAGAGAGTAGACAGATAGATTATGATAAAGTGAATAGAAAGTAAACTTGGAATCTTGTCCCTTAGCCAGTGTAGAGATGTCTCCTTCTTCTCTCATACATCCATACACCATCTCCACCGCCAAATCGACAACTTTTTAATTATCACACAACCATTTATTTCTGAACAAAAATTTTCGTTTCTCTGAGTTTCTTAAAGGGTTGGTGAAATAATCAACTATTAACAGAAGGGATCAAAGTCTTTTGTGTAGAGGTCAATAGATACCATACTTTATTCACACCGACCATGGCATTCACAATCATTCAGGATAGATTCTTGAATGAATCTGCTATAGAATATGCTGCTTCTTTGGATCAAGAATTCCAATCAACAAACTACCAAGAAGAATTTGAACTCTTGTTACAAGAAGAGGACAACAGACAAGAATTATTAGATAAAATCATATTTACAGCTTCTGAATTCTCTGGACTATCCGATAAATCTTTTGAACCAACAAGTAACTTATTATTGCATCTATTATCCATAATAACTGATGAATTGAATCTTGAATTGGATGAATCATTAATTTCAATCATTGATTCATTATCACAGATTGAAACAATCACCGATAATTTATTACTTTCATCAAATATTTCCACATCAACAATCAAATCAACTTCTTTAATTTCTGTTCTATCCAATTATTTCAACTACTTGCCAACAAATTCCCATTCAAGAGTTTTCATATTACAAAAACTATTCGAAAGAATTTCAAAAGATAATTTAAAAGGTTTAATTCAACCGTTAATTAAGGATTTGAAAACATGGTTAATCAATTCAAATGCATCAGATGATGAATTTAGATCCTTATATTTGACATCAATCGACTTATTATTCTTAGAAGATGAATCAAGTGCAATCAATTATAATTTAGAATTTGTCAAATCTTATCCAAATTTATTAAGCTCGATCGATTATTCTAATTTATTGATAAAATTGTTTAATTCACCAACATATCAAGATCTTTCATCTTATGATTTCTCAATTCTATCAACAGATGATTCAAAATTGTTTGAATTATTTGAAATCTATTTGACTTTAGATCTAAATAAATATTTATCTTACGTCCAATCAAATGATCTATCAAATTATGGTATTAATTCAAATACTTTAACAGAAACATTGAAAGTTTCATCAATAACAAAATTAGCATCTTCATCCTCAAATAAAATCCTATCATATTCCGATATTTCAAAAGAATTACAAATTCCAATTGATCAAGTTGAAATTGTTTTAATTAAATGTATCAGAAAGAAGTTGATATCAGGTAAATTAGATCAATCAAACCAATGCATATATTTACAAAAATTCTCAAAGTTGGACAAACTATCAATCAATGATTGGAAATCAATTGAATCAGATTTGAACAATTGGAATGATAAATTGGTTGAATTGAAATCATTTGTTGAATCCTTACAATCCAAGCAAGGTAAAAGAGTTACGCCTCCACAAGTTGTTCAAATATACCATCAACAAAGACAAGAGCAAAAGGAACTAAAAGAACAACAACAACAGCAACAACAGCAACAACAACAACAACAGGAGAAAGAAAAAGAACCAACTCCTATAGTTTAATTAGTTAGATGATTTGTTTAAAAATGAAATGAAAAATTCAAAATTTATAGTATTACGTAACACACGTCGATCGTCGCTGAAAAATGCCATCTCGTAAATTTGCCCTATTCCAACATCCTCTTGTACTTCTTTCTACTTTTCTTCTTTTCCGATTGCTATTTTGGCATCCATCTTCATCATAGTCATGTTTCTATATAGGTCATCATCCCTAATACAATCCTTCAGACCGTTGGCGTCTACAACAAGATCGAGAGTCCTGCTCAATTCAAGACCCTTCTTTCTTCAAAATCAGAATCTGTTGTTACTTAGAACTAACAATTCATTCAGTACACAAAACTGGATAACTGCAAAGACATCAACAATCTTCAAGAAATCATATGCAACACACAATCAACTAAGTTTCAAGCTCAGACAACAAAGACAAAACAATTCATTTGGCTCATTGATTAAACCTGCTTTATTTGCCTTTGGATTTTCAGTTGGTGTTTATTTCACAGTTCCCTTGCTATTTGATTCCACACCATTAAGTTACTTCAAATCCCATCCAAATGAATTGATTTATTCCATCATTGGATTGAATTTGGCCGTTTTTGGACTTTGGAGATATGGAATGCTAGGTAATATAAAATTGCTGAAAGTTTTAAATGAATATTTCTTACTGGAAAAGTCGCCTCTTTTAAAACGTAATGAATTTTCTCAAATTTTTTCATCTTTCAGTCATCAAGAGCCACTACATTTATTCTTCAATATGCTATGTCTCTTCTCATTTGGTTCAACAATGGTTAATGCATTAGGTGCTGCCAATTTTACATCGTTATATCTAATTTCTGGGGTTGGATCATCTTTAACTTCAATCATTTTCAGCTTTTTAACAAGATCTTTTGGATCTTCATTAGGCGCATCAGGATCAATCTCTGCAGTTTTTGCATCTTTTGCAATGTTATTCCCAAAGGCTGGAATTTCAATTTGGTTTTTGCCTATTCCAGGTGGAGCACAGGTTGCATTGTTAGGTTTTGTAGTGTATAACGTAGCTGGTTGTGTTTTTAAATGGGGTAGTTTGGATTATGCTGCACATTTAGGTGGTGTTGCAGTGGGTTATCTATATACCTATTGGTTGATTCAAAGGAGTAAAAGGAGATCAAATCAAAGATCCTATAGAAGATAGATATATAGATCACACTCATTAAATAGACCTCTGTAAATAGTCGCGTCGAATATTATTCTTTCTATTACAAAACAACTTCAACTAAGTAATTACTATTAACAAACAACATGGGTAGATTATTGGAATAGGCTTATAAGTGCTGTTGTGTAAAACTAAAAGATGGTTCATTCGCATCATTCACATTCAGGACAGTATGTCTCACATGCAGTTGATTCATTGGATTCAATTATAGCAAAGGTTAAATCCATGGATTTTCAAACTTTTTGTTTAACTGAACATGTCCCAAGATATTCTCAAGAATTTTTATATCCTGAAGAGATTGAAAAGGATTTAACTCCAGATAAATTAGTTATCAAATTCAACGAATACTTCAAACATGCGTTAGAGATCCAAGATCAAGTGAATAATGATTCTTCATCACGTTTGAAAATCTTGGTTGGTTTTGAAGTTGAAGGTGGAATCGATGATTATCATCTTGAACAATGCCTAAGATTGAAAAATGAGTTGAAGCCTGATATTATAGTTGGATCGGTTCATCATTTGAATTCAATTCCAATTGATATAGATAGAGAAACATGGTTGCTTGCAAAGGCAGAATATTCAAATTTCCATGATTATTACCTTGGATATTTTAAGCAAGTTTATAAAATGATTAATATACTTAATCCTGAAGTTGTTGGCCATTTAGATTTGATTAGATTAATGGCTAGAGATGAAGATGTTTGTGAACTAAGCGGTAAAAAAATCATTGATCTCGATCTATCCAAAGATTGGCCTGATGTTTGGTCAATTATTAATGATATAATAGATTTAACTATCAAGCAAGATAACTTAATTGAATTAAATTCTGCAGCTATAAGAAAAGGTTGGAATACGCCGTATCCTAAAGCAGATTTAACAGAATTAATATTAGGTAAAGGCGGTAAATTTTGTTTAAGTGATGATTCTCATGGGGTTGGCCAAGTGGGGTTAAATTATGAGAAAGTTATTAAGTATCTTTTGAATCTGCACAACTTTAAAACCTTATATTTTTGGGACTTGTCGGATAAAGGGAAATTTATCAATCAAAGAGATATATATGAGTTGGCCAAAGACCCATTTTGGTTGAACTATGATACGTAAATCATAAAAACATTTTGATGTATGAATTCTAAACAACAAGACGCTGATAAAATAGTGAATTGATTTTCCGCGTAGTATACTTAATCCACAATCAATACCTTATTTTCTCCCTCAACTAAGCCAGGCTTTAATTAATTAAATAACGTACTGTATGCCAGAAGGGTAATCCTGGGTCTAATATGGACAAAAAGAGTATATACAATATTGATTATACAGGGATCAGCAGCCGCCGCCAATGAGCCTCATAATGACTCTTTCAATTATTTATCACAACAGCCGCAACTTCCTGCATCATCAAGGGTCATAGGATCACCGGGATGTTGCCGAAGATGCGGTAGAATAAATAACAGGGAGGAGGAGGATCAAAAAGAAAATACATATGTAAAGATGACTAGATTGGGTTGGAACGGAAGCAAGTCAAGGCTGTTTTTACGGCAGCAGAAAAATTACTTGAAATTTGGAGAGTAATATGAGGAAAATTAATTAAATCAATTGATATAAACTTGATAATTTGGTAGGGGGAAATTAAAACTGTAAGAGGGAGCATAATAGGAAGTGAAAAGAAATAAAGGATTCGACTAACGAAATCGCGTGTAAAATTAAACAAATAAATAACCAAAAACGGGGAAAACTAAAGGTACGATAACATCAAATATAAAAAATATGCCAATACGAAACAAAAGACCACGGAGTTTAACAAAGATCACCTAAGGTAGCGCGTTGTAATCTAACAAGTTGGTATTTGTGGTTCAATACCAGCTTGAACAAGGTCTGAAGAGCCATTATTATTGGATTTCCTTCTTGAGCTGAATGAAACTATATGATGGATTTCTTTCTTGTGTCTACAAAGATCTGAATTTCGCTTAAATGATTTAGGGCAATAGGGACAAGCAGTTGGTTTTTTATGTCCATGAACTATTTCCATATGTTGTTTCAAATTCCAAGATCTTGTATATACAGAAGTACAATTGATACACTGGTACCTTCCCGGCTTTCTCTTTCTCTTTGTAGTTTTATTCTTAGCTTTCCTTGACTCAGACTTTTGTATTGAAGTTTGTATTGTTGGTGCCGATTGGTTGAACAAGATTGGATCTAGGTTTACATTGACCGGAGCCGAATTCAAACTGTAAGAGGACAGTACAGTAAGTGGATGCGGACTATAATTATCCGTTGGATACGATAAAGATCTAGTTGTAAATGTTGAAGATGACGAAGTTGAGGGCGAATCATCAGATTCGGCACTGATGTATAATTGAAGATGTAGAGGTAAAGAGGTGACTGAAGATTGAAGGGGTGAGAAAATACTTAAAAACGGAGCCGGCGTCCGAAAGAGCTGATATAGTGACGACCTATTTCGGATATCAATGTAATAAACCAAGAAAATTTGGAATCTTGGGGAAATTACTCCCAGAGCATTGATCATTAAGAATAGATAGAGGCTGCAAATTGAAAGTGAAATGCTATGATTCTTGCGGGGCTGTGCCATTTGCTGAAGCATAAACATTCCTTTATTTCATTGCATTCTCCCAAATACACTTCTCAGCAAAACAATAAAGAGCGATTAACTCAAACCTTAAATTATCTAGAAAAGAAATAAATAAAGAACCCACAGAATAGAATTCAAAAAATATAAAAACACATTCATTAATAAACCAGAACTCCTACAGTAAACTTATAATCCAGCCAAACAAAACAATAATCCGAAACTGATGGGTCTATATATTACTTTCACGGATGCAAAAGAAAAAATTTCGTCATAAGTTGAGTAGCTTTCTTTCTTTGAGGAACACACTTAGTGTGTGTGCCCATTTTGTTTCCTCTTTCTGTTATTGGATAATTCATTCAGGTTTTCGTTGCCATTTTCCCAAGTCACCTATTTTTTGTTCTGAGACATTACCAATATCTCCTCCTCCATTTGAATTATCCTTATTTACAATCGGTAGCCTACCAAGATTTTTTAATGTTTTAGATGACGATTTGTCTGCTTCTATGGCACCTGAGAAATAAAAACCATCACCATTTGAACCAATTTTTGCCTGTTCATTATTTAACATTAATGTTTCAGAATTTCCTAATTTTGCAACTTCATTTAAGTAATTGAATAAATCTTTTCTTAATGGTTTATCCAAAGTCTTGTAAGATTCAATTAATTCAACGTAACTGTTCCAATTTTCAGGATCTTTGGATAATTTCCCATTATGCAAGTCTTCAAGATATTGCAATTCTTGAACATGGGATCTAGTTGTTTGAAAAGTAAGATAGAACTCTTTCAATATTTCATCTTCTTCGAATAACTTTAGCAAAATATCTAATCCATAAGTCTTATAAAGTTCTTGAAATTTGGCAACTCTAAAATTGGGAACCTGTGCATTTTTGGCTGCCCTTTGGACATCACCAGTTTTCACCCAAAATCTAATATCATTTAGATAAAAATGTTTGTTGAAATATAGTTTTGATAATCCAGCAGAATATTCTGTTCTTAAAACAATTTTATAATCATTAGGAACCAAACATGGAGCACCTTCCATCATTGATAAACTAATCGGTGATAGTTCATCATATGAATAAAAATGATTATTTCGACAATTGAATAATTTCATCTTATAGTTTCTATCATATGCAATAGCTTCAAGATCCAAAGAGTTTGCAGTACGGATACTTTTTATATCAACAATCTGTGATTCAACAGCATTATCAACGTCATTTTCTGACTTGCTTGCCTTTACATTCATAGGATCAGCAGTCTCAGCAAACTTTAATTGTCTCTTTTTAAAAGGTTCTTTCAAACCGTTCAATTTTTTGGCATTTGATCTAGTACCTGCTTTTTTGGTTGCAGGTTGAAGTAAAGCCTTTTCTTTCAGAAATTGTTCTTTTGCTTTTAATGATAATTTAGGATCCATTCTTCTCCATGAACTTTCAAATCTTGCAGGTAATGGGAAAGTTTCAGTAACTGCCAAACCTGTTATATCAATATACATTCCATTATCAACATCAATGAATCTTGCATCAATGTTATTTGCACCATTTCCTTTTGTTCTATGGGTTAAATAAGCACCACAATCAACATAATATTTATTGAAACCATTATTTAAGTCTTCAACAATTAATGAGTTATTATAACGCAGACAAAATTTATCCAATTCTTGAATTGGCATTTGAACATCAATGTCATTATCCCATTCAAATGCTAACCCATCCCAATACCAACTTAATAAAGTACCATGGGCAATCAATGAAATGATACTTTCATTATATGTAAATTTAAGCCAAGTATGTAACATTCTATGTAAGATTATTTTTCTCTTTTCATTAACGTCATCATGCTCGTTGATTTGGGATTCTGTTAAGAATCCATTAAAGAATCTATAATCATAATGTCCGCCATTTTCGGTAACTCTATGACCTTTATATTTTTCAGGCCATCTAATATTAACCTCTCTAAAGGATTTGGATAGTTTTTTTGAAGATAGAGATTGAGAATATTTCAGAGATTCAAGATGCCTCGATTCCTTTTTTGTTAATGATGATGGTTCTCTTGATTCATAATCATCAATTATTTCTGAATAGTTATAAACAAAGCTCTCAAAAGGTAATTTCAATTGAAAATTATTTTCTTTTGTGAAAAGATTATCAAACTTAATTTCGGGTTGCCTGCTAGGAATAGTACTTGTTAATTTCGCAAATTCTAATAAAGGATCAGCAACAATTTCATTTGATTGATCATTGTCATTCAGATATTCATCAAATAATCCACTACTTAACATTGATTGTTCTTCACTAGGAAAAACCTCATAGGTACCATTAGAAGATAAGAATATAATTGAGTTTGGAATTGGAACATGGGATAGCATTAAGGACTTTGCAAATACTTTCTTTAATAGAAACTTATTCTTACCCGATCTATCAATAAAATTGAAGCCAGGCAAAAGCTCTGGTGGAGTTGGGCCAGTATAATCTTTGTTATCTAAACACGTTTTATCAAATTGTTTCCTTGGAAGTTTAGTTTTTCTCTCAGGATGGTACTCTAATCCAATCATTAATATATCTTTACATGTAGGTTTTTGATCTTCCGGATATAATAAGTAAGGATTTAAAACAGACAAATCAACCCAATCTTGCCATGAAAATGGAACTGTAATCTCGATATCTTGTGAATTATCCGGATCTAAATTTTCAAATTGTTTTCTAACATGATTCAAATAAACTGAATATGTTATCCTTGGATCATAAAAATGTTTACTCTTTCTTTCTTTAGAATAAACCATTGGATCAAAGGATAGTTTATAATTATTCAATTCTGTGTAGAATTTCCAATATCTATTATAATCGGTGGATAGATTGATTTGTGATAATTTTTCTTCAATTTTCTTCACTAATTCTGTTGCAGATGATGCAGAGGAATGCTGGGATAAAAAATCCGATATTTCGGCAACCATATCGAATTGGGTTTCAACCCTGAAAAATGTAAAGCATAAGAACTGAATACATAAAATAACAGCTATTAAAAGTATGCACCTTCTTCTTCTCGGTATAAGACTACTCAATCCTACCACTTTCTTGGATCTTGCCTTCATTATTTAATCGTTCTTTCTTCTAACCTTTTTTTCCTGAAAGATCAGATCAGTATATATGACATTGACAATTTCAACAAGAAGATACTATTTTTGACTATTGTTGCTTTAGTAGTTTGGGTATGTCCAATGAATCCTGCCAACTGGGAAATAAGTGATGATTCGTTTCAATATATAATATCAAGGGTCTTCCCTAAAAAAGCGGATAGCAAATAGATAATGTGACTCAAAGAAAATCTCAACTTCACTGCCAAGATCAGAGTAACAGTGAATAAATAATTAAGTATAAGAAACTACTTCAAACAAATAGAGATCACAACCGTCCAATCTTAACCCACTACGAATATGTATACCGAATAGCTCTGTCCCTTACCTATGATATTGGAATATTACAGGGCAGAAAATGACAATGCAGTTCAACAGAGTACAATAGGCAGAGCGGTGAAAAAGTTAGGGAATTTCCCCCCAAAAGAAAAAAACTCCTCCCAGACAGAGAGACAGAGAGGGATTCCCCTGCCTGTCTGCCATGTCCCTCTTTATCGTGTGCCGAATTCAATAATACAATATGTATATACACAGTCTTTGTTCGACAAATGCCGGTGAGAAATCGGCAATCCAAATTATTAATGACGTAAACAAAAAATTCATTAGATAGATACGCGTAATTAAAGTAAAGTAAGTGTTTTTCTTCTAGTCTGACTATTATAGTATGTACAAGATTCCAGATTCCATTTTCTCAGCCTCCAAACATTTAGACCCACTCAACTGGATTTTTAAGAACAGAAAGAAGTTTCTCCTCTTCCGAGCCTTCTTCTGGATGATGGTCATATAACCAAGTGGCAGTCTTTGGTAAACTCATCAAGATTGATTCAATCCTTGAACCTGGTGTTTGTAATCCAAATTTGGTACCTCTATCATAAACCAAGTTGAACTCAACATATCTTCCTCTTCTTAATTGTTGCCATTGTTTTTGAGCTTCGGTGAATTCTGAATCTTTTCTCCTTGCAACAGTTGGCAAATATGATGGTAAAAATGCATCAAGACATGATTCGGCAAGATTCAAACAATCTTGTGCTGGTAGTTCATCAAAATCGTCAAAGAAAATTCCACCAATTCCTCTTGTTTCATTTCTATGGGATATATAGAAATATTTGTCACACCATTTTTTAAATCTTGGATATAGTTCAATTCCAAACGGATCTAAGGCCTTTTTATGTGTTAGGTGAAACAATTTAAAGTCCTCTTTATTGTAATATGATGGTGTTAAATCAGCACCTCCACCAAACCACCATGTTTGGGTACTATCATCATCATTCATGATTTCAAAATACCGATAATTTAAATGGGTGGTTGGAGCATGGGGATTCCAAGGATGAATAACCATGCTTAAACCACATGCAAAAAACTTCACTGTTCCATTAGGATCAGTCTTGATATTCTTATGGTCAACTTTCATCTTCTCAATTGCTTGAGGTGGTAAAAATCCATGAACAACAGATATATTAACTCCTGCTTTTTCAAAAGTCGTTCCGTCCTGTAAAACCATCGACTTCCCACCACCTGCTCCTTCACCTCTTGACCACTCATCAGCCTTGAATTTCTTACAATCCAAACTTTCTAACCCTGCCACTATCTCCATTTGCTTTTGTCTAATCAATTTCTCCATTTGAACCCTAATTGGCTCACCGGGACTTAAGACAGATTCCACCATAGTGTTGTTTTTATTTATTACTATATCCTTCGTAGGAGACACCGAATCTGAACAATAAAGCCCCCCTTACTTTTCTTTCGACCAACTGAAACCAAGATGACCAACAAAAGATGACTTGGTTTGACCGAATTTTCCAAAATCTCATCCAAATAAAATCTCACCATAATTTTGATAATCACCGCCGTCTTTTTTTCACACCATGTTATTACATTACTTAAGAGGTTACGTAAGCGTATTTATGTATATGTATATTGATTTGTGCTTATGATTATTTGGTAAGAGAACACAACTACTGAGCGATGATCGACTCCAATGGGAAGGCGTCTTTTGACTGAAGAAATCATCACTTTCAACACCATCTTTTAGTTTACTTTCAGCTCACTAAGCTCCCTGTAGCCGAAGGCATTCTTCGCACCTACAAATGCCAAACAAAAACATTAAATCAAACTATTTTGTTTAATGTGCAATCTCTTCCGCCTTTCCATATTTCTCCCCTTTTCTCACACCCACGGGCAGAACAGAGTGTGAGTGCGTTTACAAATATTCTTTCAGAGAAATAATAATGTTGGACAAAAAAACTCTTGTAAAGGCGTTCTTAAAATTACTAGATTACCCGTTTCGGGAAAGTTTAACGAACTCCACTTCTCAACTGACTCCGCCTAATAATATAAACAGAATTTTAATTCTTAAAAACTAGCATGAATAAATTATAAAGAACGTAGTTGACAACTCGAATTGAATATAGTTTAAGCTCGAATTTAATGGGTGAGCAACGTAGCGGAAATCTCTTTGGCCTCCTCTTTCCCTTTAAAAATGGGACTATTTCTTCTGCCTTGCAAAAAGACAAAAAGAAACCCTTTTTGCTAACCCCTAAAGAAACACACAATCAGGAAGCGCCGGATGCTGAATTTTCTTGGCGCATAGACCCTGAATCTGCTTAGGCTTATCCGATTTCGTTAAATTCAAATTCTAAATGTAAAATTGATTTAAATTTATTCGTAAATATTTCTATAGTATAATTTAATGTAACATTATACTTGGCCTTTTTTCAAAGATATGTATCTATTTAATAAGTAAAACTAGTTATCCAAGAGAAAAGAAAACAAAAGAAACACAAACGCACAGCAAATCAAAATAAGAAAATTACAAAAAAAAAGCAATACTATTCCCATATATCCCAGAACACAAGACCGACAAAACAGCAAAGAATAAGAACGTGTAAACCAAAGTCGAAGTAATTTATTGTAGTTAAAAAGATTATCCAATCAATTCTTTGAACTAAAAATGCGCCAAAAAAATCCACCAATCCGACTACTGTCAACGTATATTAAACACTTTTTCCTCTCTTTTTACCCTTCTTGTTATTTAAGTGAGTTTTATAATGTTGCATGCAATTATCTTGTCTTGAAAAACGAGCACTACACCCATCATGTGGGCAGGTATAATTCTTAACACCGGTATGAATCCGACTATGTCTTGCCAAATGTCCTGAAGTTGTAAATGATTTGTCACAGGATTTACATCTATATCTGCGTAGCCCTGTAGATGTGGCCGATAATGGAGATAAGTGACCTCCAATGATATCTGGTGATGCTGGTTGTTCTGGAGTTGCTCTAAGTTTCACTCCGAAATCTTCTGAATTTGAAGGAATAGAATTTGGAGGGGATATCATTATTGTTTGTAATCGTTGTTGGCCTTCTTGTAATTTCAAACTATCGTTATCGTATGATAGCTGAGTTGTAGATGATGAAGTCGATAGAGGATGGGATATTGTAGGATATGGAGAATCGGACGGATACATTGAATGCGTTGGAGTAGAGTACATCAAGATAGATGCAGATGAATATCCTGCATTCCGTTGCGCCATTGGTGGTGTTGGAAGTAGTACATTTTGGGACTGAAAACCAAATGGTGATGTATATGATGTTGAATTTGCGAGTTGTGGTAAAGGCTGACGTTGTTCTGATTGAATCTTGCTCAAAACAGAGTTTAAACTTGGTAACTGGAAATTTTTACCAATATCCATTGAAGATTGTGGAAATTGTGATATTAAATTATTTTGGACAGCTCCCATGGTGTTGTTAAGCATATGAGAATTGTCAGGATTATTTGAATTCTGGTTGTGATATTGATTCAAAAATAGAACTTCTGACATTATCTTAAAATCAACACTCTGATATCTGTCCGATTTTCAAAAAACGCAGTTAAGAATTTGACACTACTTATTCCCGTGCTTTCTATTGGGGTATTAATCAAATAACTATTAAAAGAAAAAAAGGTAGAAAATAGAATAATGACTGCTTATAAAAGAAGAGGAATAATTCGAAGAGGAGAGAGAGTATGGAATTCAACAAGAACCAACGACCATGAAAATAATATTAAACGGAAGATAAAAATGACGCAAACAGAAAGATTTACATACATCCCGCAGCTACAAGCCCCAAACAAAAAACATGCTGCGAAGGTCCCGTCCAACAGGATTGTGTTGCTGTTATTGACCCTAAAAATAGGTGCGTTTACCAAGACTTCTTCCCGACGCCACTCTTGGCAGAGAGAGTCATGGAGGATCATATGAAAGAAAGCCCTATAAGGGGATAAGGGGAACGCCAAAGGACAATATTTTGGTTTAGTTTTAATCTGTGTTAGAATTTTGTTTTGATTTATTAAATCAAAGTATGGCAGAAATCTATATTTACATAACAAAATTTGATATTCAGAAAAAGAAGTTGAGGTCTCAACAATAGGATACATATACGAATACAGCCACTATCATTAATTTATAACAACCAAAAAAAGAATTAGTTTGTTATTATTATAACGGCACGAGGACAATCCTACCGCCTTCCCCCACTCCTTCCAAATCTCCTCATAATTCCCCCTCTCCACCCCTCCTCAAAAATTCAGCTGAGCAACAGCAAATCTTTTTTCAAAGGAGTAAATAATATTAAAGCACCGCGAGATGCATTGTTGGCAGCACCCTTGGTAGTCTCATGGTCTTGGCAGGGTCTTGCCTGACGTGGCAAGATTTTCTCGGCACAAATGTATGACTTTTTGATGGACCTTTGATTAAAAAGTTATTACTGATGAGTAAAACAAAACTTGATTCACTAACAAGTTACACCTCTTATCCCCTTATCAACTTAACACATAACTCTCCTTAACTTGTAAATGTGTTCGCAATTTCCCGCTTAATTCTGCTTGCTCAGGTCGTACCACACAAACAAATATTCGCGTTATTTTTCAAGTCGATGGTTTTGCGGCGATACAGATAAGCCTCCTTTCTGTTTATTAATTCCATTCCGTTCACCTCACTGATTGGTCAGACTTAAGAATAAAAAAAAATTCTGAGAAATAATAGCATAAAGTAGTAGCATAAAGCTAAAAGAAACGAGAGAAATGCTAACAGGCTTTTGTTAAAAGTTTTGTCTTGGCACGAGTGTGGGTTATCAAATGAGTGCATTCTTTCTAAGGATCACCTAACGGTTATTTATAAATTTTCCTTTATTAGTTACATTTGAAATATCCTAAAATATATTTTAATTGTTTTAAAATTAGAAAAATGTCAGTTATCTCCTTTCCAGTCTCATACACACATATGCAATAAATAGCTTCGTTGTAAAGTTCTATTGTTATAGTGAGAAAAGTATTAGAGGACACTTATCTTTCTACTTTATTTTTAGCAGTCACTGCGAAGGTTGGTAGCTGGATTATCAATTGCGATAGCGGCGAGTTAGTCACAAGTTGTTTAGATAATTGTTAATACAATCTTTACGTCATAGTCCTAGACCAAATGAATCTTTCTTTATAATCCAAATTCACCGAAGGGAGTGGCTTAGAATATCATGCTGGGCTTTTGATTTCGGAATTAATACATTTATATCTATGTTAAAAAGAACTTTATTTCGTACACTAGGCATTTAATGATATAATGCGTTTTGCACGGCATATTCTCAGCCTTTGATCATATTCAGCAATCTTTTTGGTACATCAAATTTTGGTAAAATCAATTCCACTAATTGGAATTTATCACATTTCCAAAATTCCTTGTCTCCCATTAGAAGATTCAGGTCTTTCTTATTTGTGACTTGTAAAGACTTTGACTTTTCTTCTTTAAGATCACCAAACGTCTTTAGCATCATTCCCCATTGCCAATTTGCAGCGATGTCATTGTAAGATCTATTAGGACCTTTAATCACCCTTTCGATGGTATATCCATCGTTATTTAGAATTATCAAAATTGGTTTGATATCATACCTCATAAATGAAGCCAACTCTTGGAGCGACATTTGAGCTGATCCATCTCCTTCAACAGTTATCACTTTACCAGGCAGATTGCAGTCTTTTAAAGCAAGAGATGCACCTAATGTTGCTGGTAAAGCATACCCAATTGCTCCCCATAATGACTGATTTAGAAAATCAGCTCCATTTAAATTGAGATCAGCTATTGAAAAGAGGAAAGAGCATGTTTCGACAATAAGCACATCATGAGGGCGAATGTTTTCTTGTAGGGCATCTAGCAAGTTTTGTTCCATTAGCGGGAATTCTTGTTTGTTTGAGGCAGCATCAGCATCTTTGTATTCAATCATTGGAGCGATTGGAACTTTTGAACTTTGAAGCCTTTCAACAAGTAATGGGAGAATATCTTGAAGGGTGACATCGGTAAATAGCTCTCCACATACATAGACATAGTCAGGACTTAGCTCAATTTTATTTTCCCTTTTCCATTTGAAGGTGAAAAATCCACTATTTGATTCATTTTCAAATGTGCCAACATGCAAAATCAAATCAGAACTTTCAATACAGTCGGTAATATACGATGCTCCCAAAGTTCCAGAGTAAGTTCCCAAATACCTACTGTTGGCTCCTTCATTGATCAATCCTTTTGCATTGAACAAATCGACAATGTTTACTTTGTTGTCTAATTTCTCTAGGAGAATTTGCAACTCATCTTGCATTCTAAACTTCTTCAAGAAATAGTCAACAACCAAGCTTGGACTAGACGAAGCATAAAGATTCTGTAAGATCAGCTCGGTGACTTTCTCAACCCTGTCAAATGGCACTTCTGAGATGTATTGGAGATTTAACTCTTTCTGTTCTAACCTTGAAACTGGAACCTTGATTTCTGTCATGTCGGATGGAATAAATAAATACCCTGGTCTCGACTTTTTCCAAACTGTTTCAATAACTCTATCCACTTTATCACACAATGATTCACCCTCGTCAAACTCGTCAAAACTTTCGGAAATGCAACTGAAGCTGGAGGCAATCCTTTCATATAAGAAATGATCAGGGGACAACAATGTTGATTTGTTTGTCACCAAATGATGAATATTTTTTGTTGTCTTCTTCAGCTTCAATGACGAAGTTCCAACTATATGCATCACTGGTGAATATTCTGAATATGAGCCAGCAATCCCATTTAAGGCACTAAGCTCCCCAACACCAAAGGTGGTAACCAAAACAGCAATCTTTGCTATTGTCTTTGCATATGCATCCGCAGCGTAAGAGGCATTCAACTCATTACAGCAACCAGTCCATGTTAATGCAGGAACATCGTAAATATGCTCAAGGAAGGCAAGATTAAAATCACCTGGGACTCCAAAAATTGATTTCACACCCAATTGGGCAATCCTATAGTATATGTATTCTGAAATGGAGATAGTTTCGGTTAGTGGAGCTGAGATACTAGTCAAGAATGGCGCAGAGAAAATTGATGATTTATTGACAGCAGATGCCATACTTGATATTGGGACAGGTACCATAGCTGATTAATTGATAACGTGATATTCTTCATGAAGGGACCAATTCCATTAATTAACGGAGGGGGATCAGCATGTATTTATATACTTTTTAAGCTACAAAGAATGTGAAATTTAAACTGTCAAATCCGACGGTTATTAAAGGTTAATCTCGGTAATAATCTCTAAAATTCCTCGAAACACCTCCTTATATATCCACCAATACCCGCTTTAACACAGCCATGAATTGTCATTTCCAAAATATTCTGACATCACGTGACTCACCAAAAGGGGCCTCTTCAAAGTGGGAATACAGATAATTGAGTGGATGGCTCCCTTTTATTTTTAATTGGCATTTAAAGGGTTAGCACAAACTTTGACGAGTGGGAATACCACAGTCAAAATGCATACGGGCCCCACTCGTATAAATATTCACTTAGAAGTGCAGAAAGAGAAGAAGGTATGATAGGAACCATTCATAACGTTCAAGTGAATTTTAGGAAACTGACTAGTGAGTTACAAATGTTTACAAGACAGTAGAGTATTGTGTAAGCAAATAAATGCTATTTATGCTATTTCTGAATATTAACTATAAAATTTATTTAGTAGAGATTGATATAGGAGATCATTTCTCACCTGATTCTCCTGAAGATGAGTGGGCATCTGCAGTCTTTGCTTGGGCACTTGGATTGTAAGCGTACTTACTACTTTGTCTGATTTTAGGACCAAATTTAAAGAAAGCAAATGGAATTGCACAACAAGCCAATGAAATGAATGCCATTAATGATGATGCCCATTCGTTACCTAATCTGTGATACATTTGGATTGTGAACAATGGAACACAAGCACCCCAAACAGATCTGACAAAGGTCTTTGCAGCTAAAGCAGAGGCAGCATAATGTTGGTACGAATCGACAACGTAGTTGTTTGCTGGATTGTATAACATGTTAAAACCAAGACCAACAGCAAAACCAGAGAAACATGGCCCAGCCCAAGAGATGTTCTTGTAAGATGACCATGCATAAGCGAATAGACCGATTGGGACGAACCAACAAGCAACCATCATAGGAATCAAACGAAGTTCTGGAGGTGGAGTTTCACCTCTAGCTTTGTATGCCTCAGCTCTTTTGTTGTAGTCTCTGTTGATAAATGGAGAGCAGAAACTTGCGGCAATAACACCAACAGCAATTGGGATAAACATCAAACCTGTCTTAGAAGCTGACCAACCTTTACCTTCCATATAAACAACTGGAAAAGCAAAGAAGAACATGTATAATAAACCATAAACCACTGACATGTATAAGGTGATCAAGAAAACGATCAACTCACTCAATAAGACCAAAGGTCTCATGATAGTCTCTTCAAACATTTGCTTAGTTGTTCTGACTCTTAACTCAGCTAAGGCTCTGTATCTGTCATCACCGGTAGATTTTCTTAATTGCTTTGCTCTTGTCTTAAGGATGAAACTATGGGAAGTTTCTGGCATAACAACAGCGAATATACCACAAACAACACCACTGAAGATTAACAAAACCCAATAACACCATCTCCATCCTGCATTATCACCAATATAACCACCAACTAAAGGACCAATAACTGGACCCAAGAATGGTGCAGCAGAGAAGACTGTCATAGCTAAACCACGCTCACTTGCATGGAACATATCAGCTAAACTTCCTCCAATTAAACACATTGGTGCTGAGAATGCTAAACCATCGATCAAACGACAAACTAATAATGTACCAATATTTTTAGCATCGGCACATGGAACAATGAAAACAACTGCAATTGCTAAGGTTGAAACATAAACTATTCTTCTACCAAATTCTTCAGAAAGTGGAGCAAAAGCTAAAGGACCAAAACCAAAACCTAAAACGAATAAAGTGACAGTTAAAATAATAACTTCTTCACTGACTCCAAATGTGATTTGAGGACCCTCCATATCACCTGTAACGATTGCAGATGCTAAAGCAACATCAAAACAGACAGTACCAAGTAACAGGGTATATGCCCACCTTCTTCCAGCACCCCAATTCATTGGATTACCTTTATCACCATCGACAAAGGCAACAAGTCTCATACCGGTATCTTCATCAACAGGATATTTCCAAGGATCATTTTCATGATAATCAGTAGATGGTGAAGGATGGAATTCGGTGGCGGTTCTTTCGGCATCAATTGGATCTTCCGGAGCACCTAAACCACCAAAACCTTCAGTCATTCTCGACACAACTCTGCTAACTGCATCTGCATTATTGGTTATCATCTTTTCCAATTTTTCTCTATCCTCTTCATTGTCTTGACCTGTCACAGTATGAACTAAGTCACTAAGTCTTGATTGTGTTTGATGGAGATAAGTTTCTGTTTGTTCAGCTCCACCATTTTGGTAAGCTTGAACGTTATATTCACGTGAATCTATACTTTCTTGAGCCATTCTTGTCAATTGAGTATAATACGAATTAATTGATTGTTATTTAATATAGATAACTACATATCGAATGGCAAAAACATATTGATTAGGAGGAACTTACTGATATATATATATAAGCTAGCAGATCCTAATGAGTGAATAATAATTTGTAATTGAAAGGACTAGTTTTCATTTGACTTGCCGATTCTATATCGGTAGGGTCTGCGGCTTCATCTCAAATAATATTTTCGTCTAGACATAGTGCTGATGAATATTAATCACGCAACTGAACCGATGCCGACCTCATCTAACACTAAATAATCGTAAGCCGGTGCGCGTTGAGCACCCTACTATTTTTATGCTTTAGCCTTACGCCGCTTCACCATGCCCCACAGACAGTGTCTACCGGCCACCAATGCCGACGTTCTATGGTATAATCTGTGTCTAATTAGTGTCAAGCTGGCCGTTTCCCTCAAAAATGCGCTTTGAAATTTTGAGTACGGTTCTAAATCTTGATTCCAAAAGTTTATGCGCACAGCCGTTTGATTGTCTGCCGTTCAATCACATTTATCTTTAGTTCTCTAAGCTTAATTTACCGTTTCTAATCTATCGCTCTTCGGCCAAGGAGTAGAGACATTTCTTTTTTTAATAAAACGGTCATTTGATTTTGTATCTTTGAAATGATGACATACTTTTGACAATAGTTCCTGAGACAGAAAATCCTAAAGTACCGCAGATCTGCAAGATCTGCCATTAATCATCTTCGATGCCATCCAATATTAGACCTCCTTCCTTTGTCTCGTTCAATTTCTCAATTGACTTTGAGCCACTTGGGCCAAAAATCTCATCCAGGAATAAGATTCTGGAAGTGTCTTTGCATTTGGATTCATGTTCTGGAGTGCACAGATCAATAATTGAGATATCTTTATGCGCAGAAGTGGATTTATCTAATTCTTCTAATCTTGTATCACCGACTTTCACGAACGCTGGAGTATCTAACTGCCGTGATTGACCTGCAGGAGCCAACAATTGGTCCAACTTTAATTGCTTTTTAGGAGACAACGTTCTTTTCTTTTTCTTCGGAGAGCCAAGATCTGGATTAGAAGCATATCCCAGGGATTTATTCACAATAAATCCGTTTCCGTTATCAATGCCAACTAAAAAGTTCCGAGCCTTCCCACTTTCAGGCCTGTGTTTGGAACCCTTAGACGGCGACTCTCCAAGAATCATTAAATCGCTGTCATTAAAGTTTTCAAATTCGGGATCAGATTCGTCATTACCATTAGTTCCCACATCAACACCCCATTCATTGACCTTATCCAGAACCGGAACCCTTAAAAGATCATTATCTTTCAACGGCTGGAACAGAATTGAATTTCCATGGTTATGAATCGGAGACTCCCCAGTAAACAGTAAAGAAGTTGGAGGATTCTTGTCTTTGATCCTAATCGGAGAGTTGGTTAAATTAGTAAGGGTAGATGTTTGCCTTATCAGCGGTTTCTTAGCCGGCGATTTCCTCTTAGACGGACTTGCTTCCAGAAGTCTCTTCTCATATTCTTTGATTAGCTGTTTCCCATTTGGATGTGACTCAACCAAGTGCTTCGGAGTCCAAATATAGTGGTACAATAATTTTTTCCCAGGACTGACAATGTTATAATCATCATCATAAATGATTTCCGATTGATCGAAGCCATTTAGATAATCTTTAAATACCACATCCCGCTTGAGCCTTAACCTGTATGACTCTTCAGTCCACAAAGGCTCATATGAATCATCATCTCGTCTTTTGGAAGGAAATGGAATGGGCTTAAGACCTTCTATACTAATTATCTCATCACATTCAAAATGCTCCAAGTTGAATAAGACTCGCAAAATATAAGCTTCCGATAAAAGTTCCATTAGAAATGAGCTCACTGATCTGTTGATAGGTAATGAATAACTAGACATCTCGTTAAAGCTAGGTGAATTGAACCAGGACATGCTCGAAAACCCCACTTTGAGAGATTCATCTTCTATCACTCTGGTCTCTTCAGATCCTCCCTCCTTCGAAAATCTAATTGTTGTTGTTGTTCTTTTCAGGGTGTTATTTCCTCGAACTAGTGTACATTCTGATCCCTTAATGGTCTTTATTGATATGGGCTGCGGAGTTGTGGATATCATCAAGTGTTCAGAGAATTTTAAATCAGAGAAATTTGTCTCAAATGCCTCAAATTTGTAAATTGCATCCGATAAAAGAGGATAGAAATGGCACATAAAATAGTAATCAGGAGGAAATAATATTTTACCATTGAATTGCCGTCCCAATATAGACTTGCTATTCTTTTTTATGTCTTCTATAAGACTATCATTCAATGATTTTAATTGTGCTTCTCTTTCTGATTTTATGAAGGGCAAAGATCCCGATAGCCTGTCTGGCAAAGAATCTGATAGGTAAATACGAGCCAACTTTTTAGCGTAATCTACTTGAAAGTCTTGCTTGTATTGACTAGTTCCAACTTGAGCTAGTCTAATACACCTTGTTATCCCCAACCCAACAACCCCATCAGAGAAGTCGGATCCATTCAGACAAGTAATAAAGATCATCCGCTGTTTGTCCAAACCTGTTATTTGAGTAATTTTTTCCATTTGGAAAGGGGTAACATAAAAATCTTTCTCATATGCTTCGTTTTTCTCAACTGTGACCTGAGAGGCAGGCTTATCTTTCAACCACTTGGAGAAGTTCTTTAGGATTACTCTAGCTCCAAACATGAATCCATCACCGTCATTGCTAATGATCGCATCAATAACCCCCCATTCATTCAACCTAGCCAATTCTGCTTCCGCTTCACCAGGAGCCTCTACATAAGTGATCTTCCAATCATCTAGCAACTTCTTCACAAGTTGCATGTGCGGTAGAATCGCATCAACCATAGGATGATCTTTGATGATATTATTGACATGCAGATATTGATCGTGGTAATCCAAGTCAGGATTTTGATCAAATGATTCCAACAAGGTACCAAAATCGCAGCCTTTCTCCCATCTTTTCTTCTGTAGTTTGAAATCTCCATCAAATACAAATACAAAAGAAACATTAAGTTTGATCAATTCTCTTATTCTACTGCTCAAGTTCAATAGCAACTTTCCAGCAGATGCAGAAGATAAAGGACCCAGTTTGTTGTTGGGATCTAGAGAAGGAGGAGCAAGTTCAAACAACCACATGTATCCATCGATCCCAAGTCTGATGTTCCTTCCATTCCTGAGGTAGAAATCTCTCGCATATATTCGTAAAGGTAGCCTGCCATCTTGAACTTCATAGTCGTAAAGCTTTTCCCAGAGACCGGGAACTGTCATTCTTCATCAGACTCACACTCAGAATGCAAGATCAAATGCACAATTGTGAATGAGATTAACAAGACGAAACCTTGTATTCTTTCCACCCCACAAAAGTGAACGGCAGTGCACATGACTCGCCTTCATTGATCTACGCGTTTTGTCACTTCAACTTTACATAGTCATATATTACTTAATTACGAAATATACAAAAAAAAAATACCAGCAATCATTTAAGCAAGAGCAACATAAAGAATTCCAGTCACTACCTACACAACTTCACTGATTACATGAGCAGCTTCTCTATAGGTAGTCAACAACTTTTCACACTTCTCTCTTTCTTGGCTCAGATTCTCATCCTCATATAACAAATCAGCGAATAAAGTTTCGTCATATAGTTTCTGAACAAGGGTATTTTGTATACTTTCTTTGGTATAGTTGATCAACAAGCACATGATGGCCTTTGGAACCTGATCTTGGATCATTTCTCTAACGATGGAGAAATATGAGATAATCAACCTACGAATCAATTCACATTCTAGTTGTTCTCTCTCTGACAGATCCTGGTCATCCTTAATTGAGAATTTATCAAGGCTTCTTTGCATCTGCCCTTCATTTGAGAAATGAAATTGTAAAGCGTCAGATTCTGCAGGATAATTAAATGGTTCCGGTTCCGGAATATCTTGGGACTGTTGCTGATCATCCTTTCCAAAAAAGAAATTCAAGAAAGATTCTTTTTCTGGCTGGTGGGAGGCAGAAGGCGACATATGTGAAGAAGCGCCACGCTTTTTCTCCAGCTCCTTCAGTTCATCAATAGTGGAGCTTGCATCCGAAGATTTGTGGGATCTACTGCCATTTTCAACAGGTGACCCATTAGAGCCATTTGATTTCACTGATTCGAGGGATTTCATCTTCAAGTCCTTATGCTTTTGCTTTTGTCTCTCCTCAACCACGGCTGACATTGCAGCTGCAGCACCAACAAAATTAGGATGGTTGGTATTAATATACGCCCTATGAATATCGATCAGACTTTCGACATATTTTGTAGTTGGACCCAATCTTTCTCTTAGCAATTCAGAAACAACTTCGATCAGTTTGGTCTGTAATTTAGGATATCTACCCAATTCTTGAGAGCCACAATTATGACAAATCTTCATTAATTCCTCATAGACCAATTCAACACATCTATGTGATGGACCTTCTAAAAGTCTAATACGGGGTTTAACCAATAAGTCAAAGGCCAATTCAGGAACAAATAATGATGGTCTTGGTCCTGTTGAATTTCTAATTGCAGTTCTAATGTCTAAAATAGTTAAATTTGCAACAGGATTGATTGAGGTCAAAGCTGTACCAAACACTTCATTATATAGGTAATAGATTCTGGCACCACCACAAAGCTCTTTTGTACTAATTTCACTTGAATTTCCTTCTATTGAATTGATAAAATTGTTTGCAAACTTATTCATTAAATGTAACACCAGGCCACCTCTATTTTCTTTAGAAACAACATTCATATCTCCATAGGAGGCCAGTTCTTGTTCAGTTTGACCCATTAAGGTATTTAATTTTGCTTTAATATCTGGTAATCTTTCTCTGATATGCTGCATTAATGTCTTATTCAAAGTTTTGGCAAGATATTCAGTACCACATCTATTGGCAATATTTTTATATGCAGGATGGGTATTGAAAAAGTCTTCTTCAGCTTTCAAACTATCCTCTAGAGATTTGTTGACTGATATATCTTGCTGAGAACGATTGACAACACCTATGAATCCCAATTTTAGGGGATAGACTTTCCCGGTTAGGATGTCTAAGGCATTGGTACCATGATCCATTAAATCCAATTTGGAAAGAATTCCAATGGTTCTCTTTCCTTGAGGATCAACCTGCCTTGCTAATTTTAATGACTCAGAATTGACTAAATCAACATTGGCTGGAGAAACAGCCAAAATAATGGAATTCGGCTTGGAAACATATTCCAGAATCAAATTTTTAATTTGCCTCTCAATATCACTTGGTTGGTCTCCAATTGGAATCTTAGTCAATCCTGGTAAATCCACCAGAGTTAAGTTTAAAACATTTGGAGAATAAATTTTTAAATTGATGGGTATTCTACTAATGCCTTTATTTTTTCCCGCAATTCTCGCTGTCTCATTTTCAATTTCTTTTCTTATGTTTTGAAAATTGTAGAACCTTTTACCTGGAATGTGCAAGAATTGACCCCATTCCGCAGGTTTAACTGAAGATGTTGAGGCACCATTTCCTCTTAGATGATCTTCAAGAGTCATTTCACCTCCTTCTTGATCAGTCTCAACACCAGATTTATGAACCAATGGATCATCTGCTTGCACATTAATTAACTGTAAAATCAATGGTCTTCTGGTAACAATTCCAGTTCCTCTAGGTAAGAAATCTTTTCCAACAATGTTCTCCAAAACAGACGATTTACCGGCAGATTGGGAACCAATAACAGTGAGCAGTGGTAAATCTAAATCGGTAAGATTGGTATTAGTCACAATATCTTGTAACTTGTTAACCACAGGAATCAAATCTTGTAATGAGGCCATCTTGAAGCTCTAAAGATCCGAAAAATAAAATTCCAACAAATAACTTTCTAAAATCAAACCTCAAAAGAACAATTTATTGCCGTTGCTACTGAATGAAGAAATCTAAATCTAGAACTCTAACAAATAGAAAACAAAACGGTTAAAAATAGCTGAAGTATATTTGGAAGCTATAATGTTGAATGAATGATAAACAACCAGTTACACAATGGCTATTTTAAGGAAGAACTGACGAACTAACTGGATATTATTCTAGAATGGCAAACACCACAATAACTCATAATAATCTAACAAGACTTGCTTATTGGAAGATGCCATGAATTTCAAAGAAATCGACGCGGAGGGAAGAGATTACATAATCACTCTTGCATTTTTAGCCGACTCCATCGCAACTTTATTAGATTTAGCGGGGCGGAACTTTCTCATTTTCATATGTACTATAAAATGGTAGCAAAGCAGATGAAAATTATATGTGATCTATTTTTTTATATACATGGCCTTTTTAGGTAGTACTACTTGTACTAGGCGTTATTTTTTTTCTTTTAACCAAGAAACTGATATTGTTTATTGCTGGCCCACTTGCTGGGGCTGGAGCCGAAGTTCCAGCCTCTGGTGACTTGCGCTTTTTGCTTCTCACATTAAGAACATTGATCTGATTGATTTCACCAGATCTCGTCTTATCTAGAATGCGGGGTTCGTTCGATAATCTACCACTGAAATCAACGCAAACATTCTCAGATTTCAAGTTTAATTCATCCATAAGTCTTTGGAAGCAACCATTATAATCATTTGGATCCGAATAATCAGTCTCAACCACAACTTTTCTGCATTTGTTGAATCTCTTATGATTCAACTTGGCCAATTTGGTATCCATGAAGTTCTCCTGTGAATATGATACCGTAGTACCTTGTATTCCAATCAATCCCACAACTATGCCAAGCCTGAACTCCTGTCTAATGGCCAACTCTGTCCAGAATTGACCCAATTTCATCTTTTTGATTCGATTTTCCACCACCAGATGTTCCAAGAATCTGCCTTTGGGATCATCTGGAAGTAGAGGAATCTGATATGCCGCTAGATCAGATTCTGTGTTTGCATGGGTGAATACATCTCCAACCATCCAGCTTTCAGATGGGAAATATCGTTTTGTTTGTCTTGCTTCTGCGTTTAAAACTTTCATACATTTAAGCAGTGGTTTTTCAAATGAGGAATCAACGACCTTATCCAAGCTCTTAAGCCACCATCTCAATAAATGCTCATCTGATAAGACATGTTTTCCTGGGTTTCTTTGAGACTCAGGAAACAAGTACTGTGGTTCTGATCTTGTGAATAAAACCAATCGCGTTTTGATATTACCCGAAGCCTGTAGTGAATCAGCCTCTGCTCCAGTAAGAATACCATGATTAATCTTCTTGATGATGGGAACTCCATAGTTTGGATCACCACCTTTTGAAGAACGTTCTGCAAGAATATGTAATGATCTTTGAAGAACAGATTTAAAAGGTTTATGAGGCTTTAGAATCACCTCATACTCATTTTTCATCTTCAAGTCTTTTAAATAGTGGGAGACTGGATACTTTAGAATCCAGTTGATCATAGTTTGGATCACCAATCCAGTCCTTATCTTCGGATCATGTAAACCTGAGGTATCTGCTTTTGAAATATATACAAGTCGCTCAATTGAAGAGGAGTCCTTTGGAATGGTCAAGTATACATATACTTCCAGCGATATAATTGGAATGTTTTGCTGGCATAAGGTAACAAAGTGAATAATTTTAACTGTATGGGGTCTGAATTTCGTTGATTTTTGAATAACAGGCTTACCTTCTTTGGGAATCGATTGGAGATTCACCAATTGAAAGGTCTTAGAATCTCTTGGTAAGACATTGCTCAAATTTTCAACGAGATCTGAGTCCATTTACTCGGTGTGGTTAATTTCTAACGAGTGAAACTGCTGGATACTTTACCGTCTATTGAAAAATGTACTTTAAATCACCAAATTTCAAGAGAGATCTGGGGCAAGAAGACTTTTGAACTCATCATGACGCGCAACAGAATTTAAGTGGAGTCGATTTTCAAGGTCGACTTATTGGATTATACAATTACTTTTCTAGATACCATTTTATATTTGAATTTTTTAATTGAAACATACAATCTATAAAAATTACAATTAAGCATTGACATATTCATCAGGGTAAAATATTAGCCTTTTGATACCAGTTTTTGTTAAAATAACCATTCTTATAACACCACCAGATGATCCATCCCATCTGATTGCTTGGGATAAAGCAGTCTTAATGAACGCCACGGTATCATCCTCTGACATATCCTGTTTGAAGTTCTTCTTACACCAACCGTAAATAAATACCGATCCTGAACCAGAGATTGCATAATCATGTTTATGGATAGATCCTCCCAATGGGATGGAATACACTTCACCACCTCTCTTTTCATCATAACCTGCACATATGATACCTGCGGTCAAATTGTCTTTGTTATTGTAGCATAATTCTTGAAATAATGAAGCAGCAATCTTTGGAGTTGGACTACGTCCATTTTGATTAGTGTACATGTCCAAATGATACCTCACAATATCAGCAACAGCTTGGGTATCTGCAGCTGAACCTGATCTACAACACCAGATCTTATCCTGAATCTGGGTCAATTTATCTGTCACACGATTGGCAATATAAGAACCAGTCGTTGTCCTACTATCTGCACCCAATATAACTCCATCTTTGAAAGTAACAGCCATAATGGATGTACCCAAGCTGACCTCTCCCTTCTTCAAATGATTGATATCAACATTTATAGCATCCATTGCGTAAAGTAATCTCGATTTCTGCCCTATGTTGAACAATTGAACCAAATAAAGATAAGTCAATACATCAATCCACAACTAAAATAACAAGGTGACTCCTTCTCTTCGCTTTTGCCACCTTTAGTGGGTGAGTACAGAATGGGAGAGAGACAAAATCAGTTGTTTGGTGTAGAGATGTGATAGAAGCGAAAAGCTGATTTTTTACACGACTTTTCCAAATTCGGCTTCAACATGAAAGAATTTTTCATTAGGGAGGGAACATAAAGGTGATGATTGATCGATTGATGGATTGATCTGTCTACCAAAGAGTTTCTTAATAGTTTTATCTTTGTGGTGTATAAAAGGTACAAGAATGGCTCCATTATCTTTTGATTTCACACAGCTACCTTCTTCGGAAGATCCATGGGGTCCTTCCTCCACCATTCCTAAGAGTTTGAGATTCAATGACGTTCCATATGCTCCTTTCTCAAAGAGTGATAAGCTTGGTAAGGCAGCTGACTGGCAACAGAACAAAGAAGATGAAATGAAACAGCTACAACAAAAGAATAATAATCAAAACCAAAGAAAGAGAGATCAATACCATGCCTATGGTGCTTCTGCCGCAAAATTGTTTGGAGCTGAAGCCGAAGAGAAAGAATTTTTCTTTGTTGAACCAAGCACAGCAACCCCTGATAATCAACAAACAGTTCTAAGAGGTAGAAAGATGATGGGCGGTCAAAAACCTGTTGGAAAGGCTCCTTTGAATAATAACAACAACAATAACAATAACAACAATAACAACAATAATAACAACAAGCAAACTGGTCACAGACAACCTTATAATCCTGCATTGGCAAGAGGTAACTATAACAACAGATACAAGAAAGAAGAAAAAGTTAGAGATCCTTCCGTTAAGATTGGTACTCAATGGCATTTAATTTCGGAAATAGAAAATAGTAAATTGACAAAATTGAATTTGGAAGTTGCACCTGGTGCTGATGTTGTTAGTTATGGAAGTATTAATTCATATGTGAAGAAATTTGAATCATTCAAACCTGAAATCTTGCAAGTTCTTGATAGAGCAATATTCAACCCAACAACATTGGAAGATCCTGTGATTAAACAATTAGCTTCTCAGAAAAAGGCTAAAATTTTTGCTACAGATTCTATCCTAGCTCAACTAATGTGTGCTGCTAGATCCGTTTATTCATGGGACATAATAGTTACCAAAAAAGATGGTGTTATCTTCTTTGATAAGAGAGAAAATACTGATAGATTAGAAGTTGATGAAAACACACAAAACCCACCTTCAGATAATCAAGATTCCGATATCAACAGTGCCACTAACTTATCCTTAGAAGCTACATTCATTAATCAAAACTTTGTTGCAAATTCTTTAGATTCTTCTGCTTCCTTTGAGTTTGAAAAATCTGATAACCCATTTGTTTCTGAATCTGAACTCTCCGAACCATTATTAAAGAAAGGTTATAAGTATAAGAAATTCTCTCTCCCTTCATCAATTGCAGACTCTGAACCACTTGATATTATCGTGAGGACCGAAATTGATGCTTATACCAAGGATCAACAAAAGCTATTATCCATCAATGCCTTAAATCAATACAATCCATCAACTACAGGTGATTGGAGAACAAGATTAAGTGCTTATAGAGGTTTAGTGTTTGCTGAAGAATTGAAAAAGAATAACAATAGAATTTCAAGATGGGTTACTGAATCTATTCTTGCTGGTGTTCATCAAATGAAAATTGGTTTTGTTACAAGATCTTCTCCAAAGGATAAATCAAAACATGTTGTTGCAGGTGCTTTAACCTATGCTCCAACTGACATAAGTTCCCAAATTAACTTGTCAATTGGTAATGGATGGGGTATCGTTAGATCATTAATCGATATTATTGAACACGAAGGTGGTGAAGGTGACTATAAGTTTGTGATCTTGAAAGATCCAAATGCTCCAAAGATTGGTGTTTATCAAGTTCCATTGGATACATTTGAAGGCTCTTCAATCGAGTGATCATGAACACCCAGTAAATATTACCTATTTTATATGTTGGAATATACTTTTATGTTTTTATAATCTTTTATAGTTGTTCTATTATCGAACATAATTTTACATTCAAAAGCACCTCTAATATACAATACTGTACAATCTTCAATCATCGCGTTGAATGAAGACATTATAAGGGTCGTCATTAGCAGTTGGTCTAAGATCAACCCCAAATAGGTTTGTGGCAGTCGTTCTTGACCTATCCCATCTAATGGGAGTGGAAACAGATCGCGATTCTTCCTCAGCTTTCTTCTCTGGAGAATTCTGTTTGGCTTGTCTGTAGTGGCTTTTCCTCTGCTCAAGAAACATCCTACGAACTCTTTCAGTCGCTGGAATAGAAGAAGTCTCAAAATTTGTTTGACTATGTGATGGTGTGCTCATGACTCTAGCAAGTGAATAATCTAACTTGGAGCCAAGAGGGTTAGGAGTTGAGAAGCTGTTCTCCATCCCTGCTTCCAAATTTGATGCTCTTAGAATACTTAGCCGTCTCTGCGCAAGGGGTGATAATCTTGAGAATCCAGACTCCCCTATGGATTTGACAGGGCTCGTTCGTGAGCTCCCTGTAATGATAGATTCAATTGTTTCAGAATCATAAGATCCTCTTAGAGTTCTCTTATCATCGTATGAGGTCCGCCATATGTCAAAAAATGTCTTAAGTTTGTGCCTGTCCCATCTTCCCTTGAGTAAGTCACAGTTTCTATCATCCGTTTGTGCCTTGATATTCCTCAAGGTCATTTGTGAAAAGATCCTGACAAGAAATTCAACGTTTTTGAGCTCCAAATTTTCGTCGCTGAGAAGTTCAAGTTCTGAAACACGCTCAAATTCTTGAATCCATAAATTCCATGCCCTAGTTTGAATAGACCAATCTCTAAAGTTCTCTGCATCCTGGACTGCATTAATGATAGTAGAAGATCTAGTTCTCCACTTTTTCAAAAACTTTGATGCCAGACGATTTTCTAATGCCAACAACGAATATTGAATCGATTCTTGCTGTTTGACGGTCTTTTCCAATTTAAGCTTCCAAGATTTAAGAGCCTGCAGCAAAAACAGCTTTGACAAATTCGCATCCCACTTCCTTCTAAAATTAATCGCCTCTCTATCCAATTGGCGGTTAGAGTGGAGCCTGGTTAACCAATAGCTTAGATAAGATCGCTGAGTGAGACCAATTGACACATTTTCAGATCTCTCCCAATTTTTCTCCTTTGCTCCTAGTTTGGAATGCCATTTTCTATATACCAACTCTAAAAGTTGAGCGTCTCTTTCGGACTGACGTAATGATAGTCTAAGTCTCAATCTATACAGAGAGAAGACTCCTCTCATCAATCTTTCATTGCTCTCCTTGTGATAATTGGATTCGAGTCTCGAGAGTTGCCACTTTGATAGCACTTTCTCGGCGAGACTCTGAGCCTGATATCCAGCAGCAGCTGTAATCATTTGTTGTGTGGTATGCCAGTGTCTGAAGTGTCTTTTCAAGAGAGAGGTCTCGTTTTCAAATTCAATAGCACGAACTAATTGATAATATTTTGAGTAAGATAACCAGCTTTTCAAGACCCATCTCATCAATTCTCTATTGTTACTTTTGATAACTTCGGCCTTTAGGACTTGCAAGTTGTATGCAGAAATCCAGACTTCCAGCTTCTTAGACGTTACAAATTTCTTCTCCATCCTGGAAAGAACTCGGAGCTTCTCTATACCTCCCTTCGAAGTAGCTTTCCAATTTAAAAAGGTCCTTTTTAGGAGCCATCGATCCTGGAACTGACTTATCTTCTCTTGTGCTCGGGATGCATGAGTAAGTGAATTATGCCAAGTTTCAAAATAAAGACGTAGCAATAGCAGATCATGCAGGTTTGACAATTTAGAGCTACTCGCTTTTGAATAGTATGCCCATCGTTGAAAGTATTTTCTTTTTGTTTCTCGAGATTGATAAAGTGTTAACTTTTCAGGCAGACGACTTGTAACAAATGAGTGTCGTGACTTCCAAGCACAAAAAAATCTTTTAAGAGTTAGCCTGTCAGCTCTGATATCAAGTTGTTTCAGAACTGAGTTTCTACTTGCCCACCTCTGTAAAATTGAATGGCACTGTAAGGAGTTCCGAACAACATCAGCTTGCCCTAGTTTGTCATTTCTTAATGTCAAAGACTTATACCAAATTCCCAAATACTTCCGCTCTAGCCATTTGTGCCATAGTAGCACTAATGACTTAGAAGTCTTTAACTCAATTGCAGCGTCATACCAGTGTCTCAAAGTGTTATGCTTAGTTTTGAAACTGTTGGAAACTGAATATAGAGCAGCCCTCATAGCTGCAGTTGGAAATTGAACACCCTGGTACAATGCAGGGTCTGAACTTGGAAGTTGTGAAAGTGTGGATAACTGTTCTAGGGCAGACGTTGGGGATATTCTACTATTCATCCAGTCTAAAACAACAATGGTAATACTGCTTATAAAGTAATCTGTATCAAGACTTTTATCTTCCCACTTCAATATTTCCATGTATTCACTTAAGAAATCAGGCAAAAAGCTTACTGACTGTGGAACTTCAAACTCTGAACTTTGAATTGCAGACTTGATTGCTTGCCTCAACATTACAACCAAATCTTCGATTGTAAGACTGGCATCATATTGATCATCTACAGTCTTGTAAGACTCGACATCATCCTGAATGAATTGTCTTATAAATGGATTGAGAATGGCAAATATTGGGTTTTCAGAGAAATATTTGTCAACGATTTCGAGATCCTCATCACGTCTAGAAGAGTTTCTCAGGCAACTTTTTATCAAGTTGACAATTTGTAGATGTAATTCACTGACTGCATGGATGTTATAAAAGAGGACAACCTTTTCCATGCTTTGAAAAGCAGTTATGACCAATCGGGCAGCACTTGTAATCTTCCGAGCAAAATCCACTTCAGAAAGTCTCTGTTTCCTTTGAGAGATGGCCGCAACAAGAATAACTAAACTCTGTTCAAAAGCAGCATTAAATGAAGGACTGTCAGAGTTGAACTCCACAGGTGAGGGATCATCTGGGTCCTTATCAAATCCACGGTCTACAAGACTCAAGGGGAGAATAGAAGATAGGCTACTTTTACTCTTCAGCTCGTAAGCCAACGCAATTTCAACCTGATCGACAAGTTGTGATTTCACTGAGAGTGTTTCTACTAGCTCACTATTTCGCACTAGAATGTTGCGAATTTTGTTAGCAAGAGCAAGCTCCTGTGTGATGTTATCAATTTGAGTTGTTGTTGTATTCTCCAGCGATGAAATCATTATCGTCAGCACATCAAGATTTCCAACTCCACTGTAAACTTTCTGTAATGTTTCATTTTGAGGTGAGAACTCTACAGATGAGTCTGCAATCTGAAGACATTGGACCGAAGAATTGAAGAGACGGCAATGTATCTGAAGACTTAAATTCTTATAATTCTCACTTTTAAATATGACTTCATTGATCCCAAGCACATTCTGCCATTCCTGCTTTATCTTCTCCAATCGTGGAAGAGTTACTCGTGCCTCCCCAGTCTCTGATACCAACTCTAGGAGAACCAGCTGACGAATTAAGTCATAAAACTCGTCGACTTGCTCCATATCACCACAATTTGTATATCATTGGGGATCTGACTAGTACAAGACTTCGAAGAAAGGTAAAGCTTTGTTAACTATTGTTGATTCACATTTAAAGTGTCTCACGAAGATCGACGCGTAACTACCAGTGCGCGGCTTCTACGGTCTATCCTGTTAGAAATACATAAAGTTATACACTCTAATTATTTTGTCAATGTGAAATCAAAGGGTTGGAACTTCTCTTGAAAAATGGATTTTTGTATGCTTTCCTGATCAGGGGTCTCCTTACATCCTTCCCAGTGTAACCTTTTAGGTAGCCTCAGCAAAAAGGCAAGGACTCTTCTTGGGAACTGGAGATCCACAGGCTTGTTATCTGTTCCTAGTTTAAACAAGTACCTTGTTTTGTCCTCTCCGGATCTTGCCAACTCAATGAGCATATAGTCCTCATTATTCAAACACTCCAAGTACTGTTCATCTGTAGAACTATTGAACTTCGTGTATTTGAGATCAGCTCCAAACTTCTTATTGTTGAAGTTCACTTGATTGTCCAACACCTCTTCAAATTTACTCATTAGCTTTGATTCAATGGGAAGAAATTGGGTGTGGAAATGGAAATTTGAAGCTCTGGAGATCTCCCAGAACACAACAGTGAAATTACCAAGTGACTGGAACATACTAGTTAATGAGTCTTGGTATTTTAACTTTTCTTGGTACATCTTGGTATCTTCAACTTTCAGCTCTGGTTCATTAATCTCCTTGTACTTTAATAATGTCGAGAAGTGATTTATAAAAATTATTAATCCATGACCAGAAAATCCAAACTTCCCTTTTAAGGTTAGTGGACCTTTTGCGACAGTGATGTAAAAGAACTCAGCAACAGATAAGACCATATGTAATCCTACCTGGGGATTTGACAAACAAAAGAAACAATTGTTAGGATCGACCTCCTTTCTAACTTTCTTTTTATCACTGTGCTGCTGGTCATCAAGAGATCTTTTACTAGTAACCTTCAAATCATTCCCCAAAGAAGGCAGAACAGGAGTTAGCTCCTGCACTCCAGCTAATGGTTTACTACCAAATTTGGTGATTGAATCACTATCATTTGAAGGATCTAAATTCAGGTTAAATGCATAATGCCATCGGTCCTTTGTACCCTGTAGCCCCAAACTTATAAATCTAGTGATTCTATCATCTTCCCATTTGAACGGCAGTCTTTCGAAAAATTTCCCAGAACTTGATCCCGTACAAATCCAATATCTTGGTTTAGTCCACTCAAGCAAGCAGTTCAATTTTGAATTACCTACCAATGTAAGTTTCTCTTCTCCAGATATAGAGGTAGGCCATTGAAACGTAATAAGAATATCTAGAGATTGATTTTCGAAGACTTGTTTCAGCTGATCTTCGCTAATTTCATCAAGACGTGCAGTCACACAGCCAATAGAAATTCCACTAGATAACTTGAGAATGCTGCAGGTACCTATGAAGGTCAATTTGTCTTCGTCCCTTGCTTTGAAAGATTTCAATCCTTCCCCATGATAAATAGCCACGCTTGGCTCATCAATAGGAGGAAGTTTCGTATCATCTTCAGATATGAGATCTCCAAGAAAGATAGCAGCATCAAATGGACCATTTTTTACGTTCAACGAGTTCACTATTCCTATTGCCTTTGGCACCTTTTCAGGATCTGGATTCAAAATTAAACTGGTTAAATGATTCAATGTTAGTAATGAGTCTTAGGTTTAATGAAAGAAATCAGAGTACAAGTCGAAACCCTGGAGGTTGCCTAGATAATTTGACTAAATACTTACAGCTTTGCTTTAGACATATCTCTTTAATGTTCGACAATCGGGATCTTATGACACTTACAAGAAGCATCTTTGAAGAAACTAGTTGTTTTTATTTGAAGAAAGGGAAGTTTTTCAACTTTCAGCCGCATAGTGATTGACAGCCTCAACCTTAAGTAAAACCACAGATTTATTTCTGGTTCAGCGATTACTTTTTACTTTTCAGCTTAAAAATCAAGAACCTAAATACAAACGTAAACAAACGAGATCAAATTGTAAAGAAATAAATAAAAAAATTGCTAGGCCAATCCATATCCTTTAAGTGTTGCCTAGTACAAAGTACCAAATGGTTCTTTATAGCGTCCAAATTCTCTTGCAGAATTTTGTGTATTGAAAAGTATTGGCGTCAATATGTGATTTGGATTTGTGCTTGGATTACCCTTATGCTTGAATGTGAATCCAACAAAGCTCTTTTGATCTGCTTTAACACTATTTTGAGCTATTCTCTCATCATTTGCTCTCTTTGCCATCACCTCCTTATACTTGGCCATATCTGCTTCGTTCGAGAAGTCATCAAAATAACCAGCATCCTCTTCATCGTCAAGCTGTGGAGTGAATGGAGGAACTCTTTCTCTGAGGTTAGTCCATTTAACATCTGCAAAATAAGGCATAGCCATAACTTGTTTGAAGGATCTTAACCTTTCATCTGGGGATGCAATTAATCTAGTAATTAACTGCCAAGTTCTGTCACTGAACACGTATCTTCCATCTTCGTACCTTGGTCTCTTCAAAGTGTCTCTCCACCTCTTCAAGTTACTATACGTTTCATCTGAAGATCCTCCTGAGAATGGAGTATAACCAACAATTGCCTCAAAGAGCATACAACCTAGGGACCAGTAATCAATTGTATAATCGTATGATCTACCCTGTAGTACTTCCAATGCCATATAGTCAGGTGAGCCAACAATTGAGTGAGCAAAATGAATATCCTTACCTCTTAAGGATTTATATAACTTTTGTCTTTCGGCCACAGATCTATCTTGTGGCCTGTATTCGAGATCTTTAACTTGATTTAATCTTAGCTTCATACTTTCAATTCTATCTGTAGAAACAGAACCAGCAGCCAATCCAAAGTCAGTCAACTTGATATGACCTTTAGAATCAATCAAGAAGTTTTCTGGTTTCAAATCTCTGTGTGTGTATCCTAACTCGTGTAAGGCATTCACAGCAGCAAACATTTCAGAAATATAGAATCTTGCATGTTGAGGAATCAGGTAACCTGCGTTGTTTAGTAGAGTACGGAAATCTCCACCTGGAACAAATTCCATTGCCAAGTAAACACTTTCTGAATCTTGGAAAGCGTAATATAGTTTCACCAACCATTCGGATCTAGTGTTTGTCAAGATATCCCTTTCTGTCAAGACATGTCTTGTCTCATCCGTTCTCGTAAGTAGATTTTTGTTTAGAACTTTCAATGCGCACATTTCCTTTGTATCCCTTTTCCTTGCTAAGAAAACTTGTCCATACCCACCTTGTCCAACTTGAGTAATAACGTTGAAATCCTTATGCTTTGGCTTGATTCTTCTCTTTCTCAAATATGCTCTTTCCCTACCATTATAATTCCTCAACTGCATTGACCTCTCCTGAGGTGAAAGATTTTGAAGACCTTGATCAACTTTTTTCAATCTTTCACGTCTACTAATAACGTAGTCAAACATATCGCAATAGTAGTCTAGCAGATACATCTGACAAACTGTTACTAATCTCTTGGTCTTGTTTGAGTTTGCTTTAGCATAAAACTCTTGAGTCAGTCTACTAGGTGATTGAGTAGGAGATGATCTTGGAGTTCCATACATTGAGATATGAGCTGGTAATATACTTCTATTTGGAGTTGCTGGTGGAGTGTTTTCCTTGTTAAAATTGACTTTCTCTAGCGGTCTCAACATTTGAGCATTGGTGTCATAGCTTCGATTTGGAGAACTTGAAGTCGACATGTACGAAGCATATGAAGTATCCGGATTTTGTCTCTTTGTTGGAGTCGATGGTGCAGGTCCAAATCTAAAGCTTTCTACATCTCTAGAAAGGTCCTCCACAAAGCTGTTGTCGTCTCTTTGAGTACGTCCAAAAATGCCACCCATGAGAGTCATTCTTGAAATGTTTTTTTAGTGAAAGAGCCTTGTTAAAGCAACACAATCTAATTGAAGGAAAGAACAATTGGTTTTTCCTTTTCTTAAAACTTCAGATGGAAAGGGCGGGCCAGGAACAGGATGGATCCTGTCATACTGTTATACAGAGAGAAAGCTGTAGATATTCCAGTTTCACTCCAGTTAAATTTTGTTGTTATGATCTTTCCTAATTGGGTAATTAGATTTGGATCTCTGATGCGCCTCATCCTAAAAGGTTAATGATACCTACTACAGTGTGGCTGTGCAGAGATGAGTACCCACGCACTCACTCTAAATCATCTATTATGTAATATACATTATTTAGTTTCCCTCTTTCATTTTAGCTTCTTAGTAGATTTGCTTCCGATCTGAGACGGGGCAGCTCTTTTAAGAGATCTTGGTTGAAGCCAGGATAATGATTCACTGGTTTTCGGCAAAACAGTAGCAGGCTTGGACTCTATGATGGAAAGTCTTTCATCCTTCTCTAGCATCTTTGCAAGCTTACTGGTACTTCCACCCCGCCCATTATTGCTGTTAGAGGAGCCAAATTTCTGTAATTTTGTACTGAGGGACTTTGTTATTGGAGCTCTCGATGACTCACTTGCAGCAATATCTCTGGAGGATAATTTACCGATCATTCCCATACCTATCTCATCACCAAATGCATCTGTCACCGTCTGTTCTTGCTCACCGAATGCCATCTTATTCTGGGCCTTCGATAGATCTGACATTTCCATTCTTTCCTTCTGCTTTCTAAATCGTCTTCCCCCTCTTTTGGTGGACTTTTTGTCCACGGGTTTTGGTAGAGGCTTTTCCATCCTATTTTCAGGAGGAGCTTGTAATTTTCCTAATTTCCCCTGTATCTCTTCATACCATTTTAATCCATGTGAATTATCTATAGGTGGTTTTCCCACGTTTGAAAAATCTATCCGAGAAGCAAGAATAACCTTTCCTGAAATCATACGCATCGCTTGAGTTTTATATTCTTCATCAACCGTACGTACAAGATCGCAATCGTAAAGATATCCTTTATTTCTGATTCCTGTGATTCCTTTTTGGGTCGAGGACCTGTTCACTCCCAATGATGGCAAATTGCATGATGGTGTCTTGCATAACCCTTCCAACCCATGAGCAGAGATTAGTTGTGCGGTAGTGGTTGGCCCTATAATAGCAGTAACATTTGGAGCGATGACCTTGGCTCTCCTTGCAACATGATTACGAATTCTCTCCCTAATTTTTTCTAATTCTAGTAGCAAACTACAAGCATCAAAAATAAGGTCCATGTGGTATGGCTTCAATCTGTGGGAGTGACCTGACTGCTTTAAAACTGAGGCTGAAACTGACAATCCTAAGATCTCATCTTTTCTCAGAAACGCATCAAAAGCTGCATTGCTCTCAACAACATCAGAAACATTATCCTTGACGGCAAGTACAACTCTTACAAAATTGGTCGGACTCTTGATCAAATCGTCCAATTCTGGCCAAACTGGCTTGTAGTGAATTTTTATGAATGAATATATCAATGCCAACTCATCTTTCAAGTCTTCCAAAATCTCATTGGTGTCATTTAAGAATTCGGCCTCACTTTCTCTGTTCATTGATCTTGTGGAATCGTGCCCAAACGCATCCAACTGAAGAAGTAAATTATTCGCCTTCGGAAGTAACTGGGAATATGAATAAACATCTTTGACGTCAGACAAATCGTTCTTAGCTATTAGACTAGAAAACGAAAGATTTTCGGTATGGCATTTATCAACAATATCCTCCTCATTATCTATATCCATTCCATACTCATCCTCGCTAGAGTAACCAGCCAACAGGTCATCTGCAAGACCCATATTCTCAATTCTATAGCCTGGATTAAAGATAAAAGATTAGAAAAATTGATTAAGATTTGGAATGGGTTTGAAATAGTTCTCATATCGATATTGCTTATCTCATCAATTACCTCACCATTTTTCACCCTTTCAATGAAAAATTTCTGTCTCATTGCGTCGCTCAACCCCCAGCTGGGAATCCCAGAATGAGTAACCCATGGTAGTGAAGCATCGAGTTAGTCACCATGGTCACATTTAGAGTTAGACTAGCCATCTTGCAGTCAAATCTGTATGAACTATTGCAGGTACTCTTTGAGACTACCTAGTTTATTTGCGAATAGGACAAACTTTTCTCGGGTGATTTACAACTTTAATAGTAGACCATTTTCAAGTAAACCATTAAAAATGAGTGAGGAAGAAGCTCAAATGGCAAAGCCTGCCGAACAAGCGGCAGTTCCAGAAGAAAAGGAAAAGAGTGCCAAAGAATTAGAAAAGGAAAGGAAGAAGGCTGAAAAATTAGCAAAGTTTATGGCTAAGAAACAAAAGCAGGATGCCATTGCAAAGAACACTGCTAAGAATGTTGAAAAGAAGAAAAATGAAACTAAGAAAGTTGAAGAACCAGCTCCTGAATTTGTTGACAAAACAGTCCCTGGTGAGAAAAAGATTTTAGTTGACTTAGATGACAAATCATTCTCAGCTTATAATCCAAAGGCTGTTGAATCATCTTGGTATGACTGGTGGTTGAAAGAGAAATTCTTTGAACCAGAATACACTGAAGATGGAAAGATTAAACCTGAAGGTTTGTTCTGTATTCCAGCTCCACCTCCTAATATCACAGGTGCTTTGCATATCGGTCATGCTTTGACTGTGTCACTTCAAGATGCGTTGATTAGATACTACAGAATGAGAGGTAAAACTGTCTTATATTTACCTGGTTTTGATCATGCTGGTATTGCAACTCAATCCGTTGTTGAAAAAGCTCTATGGAGTAAGGAAAAATTAACAAGACATGATTTTTCACGTGAAGATTTTGTTGACAAAGTTTGGGAGTGGAAAGATATCTATCATCAAAAGATCAAATCCCAATTCTTCAAGCTGGGAGCATCATATGACTGGACAAGAGAAAAATTCACATTGAATCCAGATTTATCTGAAGCAGTTGTTGAAGCATTTGTCCGTTTGCATGAGGATGGTACTATTTACCGTGATTTGAGATTAGTGAATTGGTCCGTTAAATTGAACACTGCTTTATCAAACTTAGAAGTTGACAATAAGATCGTGGCTCCAAGAACGCTACTTTCTATTCCAGGTTATGAAAATAAGATTGAATTTGGTGTCTTGACTTCATTTTCATACCCTGTTGTTGGTTCCGATGAAAAGATTGTTGTTGCAACTACTCGTCCAGAAACCATCTTTGGTGACACTGGTGTTGCAGTTCACCCAAAGGATCCAAGATATACTCACTTACATGGTAAATTTGTTCAACACCCATTTTTGGACAGACAATTACCAATATTTACTGATGCTGAAGCAGTCGATATGGAATTTGGTACTGGTGCAGTTAAAATTACTCCTGGTCATGACATGAACGATTACAATACTGGTAAGAGAAACAACTTAGAATTTATAAACATTTTCACAGATGATGGTAAATTGAACAGCAGTTGTGGTGAATGGGAAGGAATGAAGAGATTTGATGCTAGATCAGTCGTGATTGAAAAATTAAAAGATATGGGATTATTCGTTGGTCAAGAAGACAATGAAATGTCCCTTCCAATATGTTCCAGATCTGGTGATGTTATTGAGCCATATTTGAAACCACAATGGTGGGTGTCCCAAAAGAAGATGGCTGAAGCTGCCATTAAAGTTGTTAAAGATGGTGATATTAAGATTCAACCAAAAGCTTCTGAAGCTGAATATTTCAGATGGATGGAAAATATCCAAGATTGGTGTATATCCAGACAATTATGGTGGGGTCATAGATGTCCAATCTATTTCGTGAATATTGAAGGTGAGGATAATGATAGAAATTCTAATGACTATTGGGTTTCTGGAAGAAATCTTGAAGAAGCACAAAAGAAGGCTGATGAAAAATTCTCAGGCAAGGTTTTCACATTAGAACAAGATGAAGATGTTTTAGATACTTGGTTCTCATCAGGTTTATGGCCTTTCTCCACGTTGGGATGGCCACATAAGACACCTGACATGGAGTCCTTCTATCCAATGTCAATGTTAGAAACAGGTTGGGATATTTTGTTCTTCTGGGTTTCTAGAATGATTTTACTTGGTGTGAAGTTAACTGGAAAGGTTCCATTCAATGAAGTGTTCTGCCATCCATTGGTCCGTGATGCTCAAGGAAGAAAAATGTCCAAATCTTTAGGTAACGTTATTGATCCTTCTGATGTGATTGCAGGTGTGACATTAGAAAACTTACAGAAACAATTATATGCAGGTAACTTGGATATAAAAGAAATTGAGAAGGCCAAGGAAGGACAGCAATTGTCATATCCAAATGGTATTCCAGAATGTGGTACTGATGCTCTAAGATTTGCCCTTTGTGCTTATACTACTGGTGGTAGAGATATCAACTTGGATGTTTTAAGAGTTGCTGGTTACCGTAAGTTCTGTAACAAGATTTTCCAAGCCACTAAGTTCGTGATGATGAGGTTAGGACCTAATTACCAACCTCCTGCTACTGCAGAACTTTCAGGTAACGAAACTTTAGTTGAAAAATGGATTTTACACAAATTGACCAAATGTAGTGAAAAAGTGAATGCGTCATTTGAAGCAAGAGACTTCTATGAATCTACACAAGCTATCTACAACTTCTGGTTATACGATCTTTGTGATGTCTATATTGAAAACTCCAAATTCTTGATTTTGGAAGGTACTGATTCAGAAAAGAAGTCAGCCAGAGATACTCTATATACCTGTCTTGATGGTGCTTTGAAATTAATTCACCCATTCATGCCATTTATCACTGAAGAAATGTGGCAAAGATTGCCAAAGAGAGCTGGTGAAACAGCTGTCTCTATTGTGAAGGCAAGTTATCCTCAATATGTTAAAGAGTTTGATGATCCTGCAGCCGAATCAGCTTATGAATTGGCTTTGGAAATTACCAAAGGTGCAAGATCATTACTTGCTCAATACAACATTACAAAGAATGCTAAAGTGTTTGTTGAGGCAACCAATCCTAAGTATTATGAAATTGCATCATCTCAATCCAGTTCAATTGTTTCTTTGATCAAAGCAGTCGATGGTGTTGAAGTTATTTCGAATATCAAAGAAGTTCCAGAAGGTTGTGTTGTTGCTTCAATCAACCCTGAATGTAACGTTCATCTCTTAGTCAAGGGTATGGTTGACATGGATAAGGAGATTGAAAAGGTGAACAAGAAATTGGAGAAAGCACAAGGATCATTGAAAAACTTAGAAAAAGTCATGAGCTCTCCAGATTATGAAAAGAAAGCATCTACTGAAGCTCAAGAGAGAAACTCATCTGTTCACTCCAATACTGTTGCAGAGATTGATGGTTTGACTGCTACTATTGCTAATCTAGAAAGATTGAAATTGTGAAGTTTCCATTCTCTTAATACCTGCTTATGTTTATATTTTTTGTGTTTATAGTCTTTAGGTTTTTTTTCTCTTTCTTAATATATATAGCGATATACAAACTTAGAACTTAATTAATTCTGCGTGGGGGTTAAAACTAAGATGAGCGTACAACTGACAATCATATTCTCCAAATGTAGGCTTTTTCAACACTTTGGTTAATGATTTTCCTCACTTCGTCACTCTTCCCTTGAATATCAGAAGCACAAGCATCTAAAACTTGAAATAGATTCTTCTTTGTGAATTTGCCCATTGAATCACAGAATAAAAGTTCATCTGGTGACCCATTCTTTAAGCTGAAAACAGCTATATGATGAGATGAAGAACTCTTCAACTCTAGTAAGGTCGGATTTAAAATTATTTCGCCACTTGCTGAAATACAACAGCATGAGGATAGGAACGATTTTTTCAATGAAATTCCAGAATCCAGTATTGACAAGAATACCGAATTAAATATAGCAACTGATTCTCTTACCGTGAACTCTTTTGATTCTCCCGTTTTCACAATCTGCACCACAATTTGAATTGACTGTCTAGGATATTGCTTCAAATTTATCACGGATTGAAGAACTTTGGATAGATTCACTTCGAGCAAAGTTTCTCTGGTGCTTGGAACACCAACTGCTGGTATCACATTGATATCCAAGTAAGCCCTTTCTGGCAATTCGTTTCTCATCCTGGAGACCTCAATAGGACCTGTCACCGAGCTGATCACTTTCGTTGATCCATATTCATAGGTTGAAGATCCGTCAACCTGGTCTAGAAGACCCACATCTGACATAATAGACATGCTGTATTGCTATTTAAAGTGTCTGCTTATTCGAAAAGACTTCCTTCTTCAATTGGCTCTTAACTAAATGTAGTTTCATGGAGTGAATTTTTCTTTCTCATACTTTTTTCTTACTTTGGGGATCTCACCAAGTTGGACGGCTCATGTGAAAAATTATTTTTTTTCTCTTATAAACTTTTCACTTTGTATAAGAAGATAGTTATCCAAATTTGGCTGGAATATTACACTGTAACAGTCCTTAACGTCAGTAATAACAACTAGATCAAGATGATTGATTTACAAGCACTACTCCCATACCTTGAAGGAGACAAGATTTTTGAGTTGGATCTGAACTTTCTATTGTCTGTTCTATCGAAGCCTTCTCTGATTTCAAATGCAAGTAAGACAGATGTCAATCATTTATGTTCTAGGGTGAACAACTATTTGAAGTCCAATCTCACCAATTATAGATGGATAGGTACAAAGCTTGCTGTTGTTTTAGCCAGTCACCCACAAATCCTAATATCTTCTCATACTTCCAATTTCATTGCTGGATTGATTAGGATCTTGGACACCAAATGTTTTATTCAAGATGAATCGGCAACAAGTTATCAACAAGGAATTACTTTGGCAAGTTGTTGTAATGCTCTTGGGTATATGGTTGGGCAGATCAGAGGAAAACCTTCTCTTACTAGGGAAGTTTTGACTCCAAAACTTCCAGGGATCATTGGCTCATTAATCACCGTTGTTCCAATAGTTCCAAAAGAGTCCATTCCTTTGCTATACAGCTTACTTTTGAAAAATTCAACAACTTTCAGACCATTTGGATCCAAGTTTGAGAAAATTCTTTTAAGATTGTTGAATGATGGTGCCAACTTCGATAAATTTGATTCTTCTTTGAAAAAGAAGATTCTAAATTCATTAGTTTTACTATCATTCAATCTATCAAGGGAAAATCCAAGTGAAGTTTGGAGATCCAAGTTAAATCTTCTAATATTGGAAATCAAGGCAATTATTATCACATATTCTGAATTCTTGTCATGGGGTGATGATAGAGATTTGTTATCGGCTTTGGACTCATTACCTAAACTTCCAGATAATTCATCGGATTTAAAAACTGTATTCATGCCACTATCTGTGGATGTCAATGAAAATGTTCTTGATATTTTACAGCTATCAAGAAGATTAAACGTCTTAGCTTCTTTATTAATGAGCTATTTGAATAGCCCTACACAATCGACAGTGAAGATTCCTTTGGGTTATGTTGTTACAATTGGTGAGATTTTGACTGGTATGAACTTGAAATTTACTCCTGTTAGAAGGGAAATCAGGGATCCTTCTTTAAGATCAGCAATAAGATTTTCAGTTAATGAATTGAATATATCAGGATTAACATTATTATGTTCTCTAACAGATGTCTTTGGAGGAGATTTACTTCCTCATATGAGTTCAATTCTATCTACAATTGATGTTGTTGTTCCTATTAAAAGAGTCAAGGGAAAGATTTCTGTTGATGAAGAAGAAGTTTATGAAAATGATCATGTTATAAGGTTAGCCATGTCTGCCACCACAAAATACTTAAACCTTGTCAGTAGTTTCTCTGACGTTAGTTTAACTAACAAAATCATTGATGCTTCATTAGTCTTAACAAAATCAAGAGCTACTAGTAACACAAGTGAGGTGTCTAAACTTGAGAAAGGTAGTTCAAATTCTTCCAAGAATAAGAAATTCGGTAATAATGTATCATTTGGAGATTTACTTTCTCATCAACATATGTTTATTCATACTCCAACTGAGAATGATTTGAATGTGACAAGAAGATTTTTCTCTGTTATTTTACAAAAGTGTAATTTGACTTCAACAAAAAGAACTGAGATTCTAAGATTTACAATCCTGGATGCAGTTCATAACCAATCGATATTGAACAATGGTAAACGTGATTCCAAGAATCAAGATTTGATAAATCTATTAGAAGCAGCTTTGTTGTATCCTGGAAATTCACCTTCTGATATCAGTGTTTTACCGATGATTGTTAACCTCATTGGAGAACAAAATGAATTGACTACTTTATTGATCAATCCAAGATTCCCTCTATTGCCTAAAAGAGCAAGGAAAGTAGAAGTTGATCAGATTGTCGAAGAGGTTGATATTGAGATGGATGAAGCAGAGGATGCCGAAGATAAAGAGTCCGAGATTACAGTTACAAAAGAAATCAAGCAGACTGTAGATGAACCACAGATCAAGAAAAGAAAGCTCTATCAAGAAGCAGAAATGCAAACTTCTTCTGCAGTTGCAGATGATTCAATTTTTGCAACCACTTCCATAACCGCAGCTACCGAAGTGATCGAAGAGACACCTCTAATTGAGGAGACTTTGGTGGAAGAAATCTTGGTGAAAGAGCTGATTCCAGTTGCTGAAGTCCCAGTGGTTACAGAGGTCGCTGTTAACGAAGAAAAAGATGATGATGAACTTGAGTCTGATTTCGAGATTCCTGAGATCGACGTTGGAGACGAGGATGAGGAAGAGGAAGATTAGGTTAAAAAAAAGTTGTGTATGCTACTAAAATTATAAACGCATCTTAATAGACTAGTGAATAATTGATTAAAGTTGATCGTATGAAGTGGAGTAGGTGATAATCCCAAAAGGGACAAATCTTTTGTTCCAATTCACAGTTTCTTATAGCTCGATTTATCTGATCTAGCAGGGTATTATACAGATCAAACAGATACATTTCTCGGATTACTCCGAAACGAGGAAAACCCTCAGTATTAATCCACCTTATACCTGCAATGGCTCACATAAGTAAAAAAAAAAAAAGAACAAGCATGATTCTCTTGGCCGATCATCGAGTCAACAATGTCCATCTCCTGACAGTGCAAGATTGACTCAATCAACAGTCATGAAAACAACGGGACTAGGGGATCAAAGAGGCAAAAAAATGTATAAAAAAAACAAACAAAATAGAATGGGTATCTCCTTCAAGCTAGTATATTAGAGTCAGAATGTACTTAAAGGCATCTTTTAGAGAACATCAATTATGATGTCCAATGTAACAAGATAAAGGTTGCGCCAGATGCTTTCACCCATGCTAACCCGTAAGAGTTTAACCTCTCAACTTCTCCAAGTCAATGGAATGGGAAACCGGATGAGTTAAAAAACAGCGCATAGTTTTCATCATATCTTAGTAAAAACTAGGAAGGATATACAAAGAAAGTAGAAAAGTTTATGATTAAAGCTTGTCAGTAAAGAAAGAAAGAGGAAAATTTTTTAAATAGCCATTGGACATTCGGTTCGACGCGGATGGGTCGATAGACGTTTGCCGGCTGTGCAACCAAGGGACTTCCTTTTTGGGAAACAAGGAAAAAAAAAATTTCATAGGAAGTTTAAACAGATAGTACAGAAGTAGGTGAAAGAAGGGTGAAGTTTGTGTATATATCAATATAGATAGATAGGCATTTAGAGCATTAGATATGGCAGTGGTAAGAGAGAAAAGAAGTCAGAAGCAGCAAGCTGCAGATGGGGCTTCAAAGCGACAGAAGAAGCAAACTTCTGAGCAGAAGCTACTTTCCATCGAGGAGATCAAAAGTTATCAGAATTTGATAAGTGAATCTCCAAAGAATTACAATAAGATAGTTGAATTACTTGCAAATTTGAGGACAATTCTTAAGACCTATAAGGAGTCTCAAAATGTTTCTGAAGATATGGACTTGGTTGCCAGATTTTTATCCTTGACTTTGTATTCTATTTTTGAGAAGCTTCTGAATGAAGGATCATTAAGAATTAAGAAAAAAGATAATGAAAAGACACTTGTTGTTATTAAATGGTTAAAAGCAAAATATGAAGAGTTCAAGGAGTTATTACTTTCTGCATGGAGGATAAAGATTGAAAATGAAGTGCTGTATTCATTAAAGATCGATAACCTTGATCTTCTAATGAAATTGGTGAATGTTGAAAGTTCAAATCTTGGTCCTAATGTTGGAGAACCTTTCTTTGCAAACAATACATATAGATCAGTCTTAAAAGTTTTATTGATTTCTGGAGATTCTGAAAAGATTTTCAAAGATGAAGAATTGATTGATAATTTCTTGATTCTTGAATTTCAAGAAAATTATTTTGAGAAATATTGGGATTTAAAATATTTTTTCTTCTCTGAATTAAGGCAAATAACTGAAGAATTAGAATCAAATGATAAAAATCTTTTCTATTCAAATGTTTTAACGATATTACAACCGAAATCCGTTTATGATATTAAATTGATAGATGATATAACAGGAAAGAACTTTACTACAAATCCACCACTTAAGACAATTTCCAGCATTACTCAATTTAATTCTAATTTTGAAAAATGTTGGTTATCATTAATGAGTTTAAAACTTTCACCAAATCAATATAAATCAATCTTGTTAATTTTACATAAGAGAATCATACCATTTTTCAATAATCCAACAAAATTAATGGATTTTTTAACTGATTCATATAATTCAGGATTTGAATCAAAAGATATAAGTATTTCAATTTTATCATTGAATGGACTTTGGGAATTGATGAGAACTTTTAATTTAGAATATTCCGAATTTTATATTAAACTTTATGGAATTTTAACACCTGAATTATTACATTTAAGTTATAGATCAAGATTTTTCAGATTGTTAGATATTTTTATGGGTTCCACACATTTACAAGCAAGTATAGTTGCATCATTTATTAAAAAATTGGCTAGATTATGTTTAACTTCACCACCATCTGGTATTGTTTGTGTTATACCATTTATTTATAACTTGATGAAGAAGCATCCAACATGTATGTTACTGATTCATAGTACAGATATTTCAGATGAAGATTTTGAAGATCCATTTGATGATCAAGAGATTGATCCATCAAAGACAAATGCAATAAATTCCTCAATTTGGGAATTGGAAACAATGATAACCCATTATCATCCAAATGTTTCATCATTGGCTAAAATTATAACTCAACCATTCAATAAATATAGTTATAACATGGAAGATTTTTTGGATTGGACATATAAGAAATTAATTACTGGTGAATTGAAGAAAAGATACAAAGGTGAATTAAGTATTGAATTTGAAAAATGGAATAAATTAATTGGAGAAAGCAATGATAATGAAGAGAATAGTTATTTAGAAGGATATGAATTTTAAGAACCCATTTATGAATGAAAGATATGTGAATCAACATCTTCTATTTTCATTAACAGATTGACTGTTTGTTCATAGCACCAAAGACTAATTGCTGTTGTTGGAGCAGTTTTAATCAAAGCAGGAGTCAAACCTCTATAAATACCGGTTATACCTTGATTTTTTAGAATATATTTAAACAAACTCCAAGAACTAATATTCTTCTTAGTCAATGTAGCTGTTGTTGTTGTTGTTGTAGTTGTAGGAATTTGTCTTTTTCTTCGTAGTAGATCCATTGGATAAACAACAAACTTTGAAATTGCACCAGCCATTAGTCCTGAACTATGCTCGAAATTTGTATCCTTTGTTAAATCTCGAAGGTATAAATAACTACCAAATGAAACACCCATTGATAATGCTGAATAAACTAAGGATAGACTCAGACCTCCGAAGAATCCTTTGATTCCTTCATTATGGTAAATCTGATTTATTGTTTGAACAACAGAGGTAAATCTTCTACCTTCTTTGAAAGCTAATCTTGTTCTTAAAACATCAAATGGATAAGAAGTTGAAGTTGAAATACAACCTGAGATTGAACCAATCACTATTGAATGAATCCAATTTGGAATATGCAAATCATGTGAGTTTTCAAACCTTGTAAAATTTGAATTTAAAATTGAGTAACTTGTAAATTGGGTTGCTCCATAAATTATATACATGACTTCAGCAGGAACATTACCTTTCCATAGAGATTTAATTCCTTCATTTTTAACTATCTTAAGTAATGTATCAATCACACCTTTGTTATATGACTCACCACCTAGTTGTAATCTAATTTTAACTATATCAATTGGAGCAATACAAAATCTTGCAACCAATCCAGACATTGAACCAGCAAGTGCAGAGATAACAGGCGGTATCTCTGCACCTTGTCGAACATTGCTATCAATCATAAAAAATTAAAAGTTAAGAGTTATTATCATATAATCATCACCATTATTTGAAGATGATCTGTTATTTTCTGTCGATCTGTTCTGTTGTGTAGTATTATATGGAATAAAATCACCTTCATCTAACCTTGTTATCTCCTTTGAGATTAAAAAGTTTTCCTTTTAATAGTTTTCGGAGCTCTCTCAATGTGAGGCTTTTTTTAAAACTCTAAATTTATTCACACTATACAAATATAACAATCACTAGATCCAGTCAGTTTCCAGCTTCTGTTGCTCTAAGATTGCCAATCTGACATCTTCATCAACAACGTCTTGGAAGATTTCTAATTTAACATCACTTAGACCTGTCTTTATGATTGATGAATCCTTAATTACCGTGTTAAATTCCAATTTCTTTTTCCTATCTTCAAGATTGCTATCCAACTTTGTAAATTTAGAGTATTTTGAACGGGTTGGTTGGGTTATTGAAGGAACAAAATTTATACCTGAATATGGATCTCTAATCAACTTTTTGTTTATGATCTCCAATCTGTCATATAGTAACATCGAATCGAACTGTTTGACTTTAAATCCTTGATCATAGATCCAATTCAAACCTGCCTTATTTGCAATTGGACTAGGCTGCATAGAAGCTGATGTGGAAATATTGATAGCAGTTGCAGCTGGAGAAGAAAGAACTTTAGTTGAGGGAACGTCAGCTAATTTTCTAATTGGAGCTGGAATACGACGATTGATTGAAGTATAGGTTGTTGTTGTTGGTACTGCATCATCAATTTCAGGTAATCTTTCTTCATAATAATCATCAATTTTTTCTTTACCACTTGTTATAATTTTAAAACCAAACTCTTTGAATATTGACCTTGCAGGAACTAAATAAATTGTTCTTGTTCTATAAGAATTTGGTAAAATATTTTTTGTAATTAGATCCACTTTTTCTGGATCATTTAATGTAATCTTATTCAATGATTTATGCTTTTGAAATAAGAAATATGAATCTCTATAGCCAACATACCTTGCTGCTTCAGTTGCAATCATATATAATGTATCACCTCTACCTGCAATTTTAAAAGCTCTGCATTTGAAATTTCTATCTCCAAGTAATTTACCATTCTTATCAATTTTAGAGTCTCCCTTTGGATCATCAATTGTGACAATTTCGTCATTTTCAATAAGTAAAGGATTTCCATCTTCATCCACAGGAATTGGTCTTGATAGCCTTCTTGGTGGAAGTTTCTCTGAATCTGAAAGTTTAGGTTTTTTAACTGTTTCAACATTATGTATTCTTGGTCTTCCACGTCCTCTTTTGATAGGTATTTGTGGCTGATTCACCCTTCCTTCATTATCAACATCCTCCTCCTCATCATCATCGTCATCGTCATCATCGTCTTCATCATTCTCTCCTTCCTCGTCCTCCGCATCCGCCCTTGATCTATTATTGTTCACGTTGCCATCCTCATCATAATCATCATCATCTTGAGGATCCTGTTCAAGATAAACCTCTTCCTCTTCATCATCGATCAACGGATGGTTCACTGAGAAGTTTTCTTCATCATCATCATCTTCCTCTTCTTTAATTTTTCTAGTTCCACCCCTTCTACGTCTTGCCATTTGTTGGATTTTGAATATTGGATATATAAACACAGAAGGTAGAAGTAATCAATGAGAATCATCACAAAAAACCGTGTCATGTTCTTTGTATTCAATTTGTGTGCGAAGGAAACAGAGATTTCACCAGGATTAGCAAGTGATGTAAGCGCTGACATAATCGGGGCTAGAGATGGTGAGAAATTTTCTATAAATTTTGAAAAGAGAGAAGAGAATAGTTAGTTAAGTTAGTTTTTTCTTCTTCTCTTTTGGCCATTAATTTGATTACCAAAAAGGATTACCCATAATGAGTTAGGTATATTTAGGATTATAATTAAAATCCAACTACAGGAGATAGGAAGAAATTTCTATTTTCTTTATTGGAACTTTTGTATTTTTCATCGGTACTAAATTTCAATCTTTTCCGTTTGTGATTTTAATTGATGCAGTGTTTTATTGTATTGATTGACTTCTTTTGAAAAGAACTATTTGATAAGTTGTACCCGTGCAGTAATGCATGTTCGTATGAGATATATTATGATGATTCTAAAGCTTAATTCGATAACAAGCGGTTCAATTCGAGAATAAAATCCACCCGATTTATCGCTTCTTAATGTAACTCAATGATTAAGAATGCTTCATGCTCGGGTAATATGTTATGTAATCTCCCTGCCCAATCCACTCACACTCCTCGCACCGCGGATAATTTCCAAATTTTAGTCCAAATTTGGATTTGTTAGTGTGTTTGTGTGGTTTTGATCTGTTTGTTTGTTAGCATTGATTGAATAAGTTAATCACTGAATAGTAATTATCATTATATTATCTAATAGATCTGTCAATGGTGTAGTAGGATAAATCCTTATGTGATCTGATATATCATGTTTTTGATATACTATTTAAAGTGTAGGATACTTCTAATTTAACTAGCCAATAAGATGCAGATCTCCTCAGATTTCCCCTCATCCTCCCTCCCACCAAAATTTATCTGCCTCTGTTATTATCTCTCTCTGCTGTGTGAAAAAATTTTCTCATTCAGTAAAATATTAATTCAATATTAACAGGTATTAATCACTGCTTCTCTTCTACTTTGATCTACTGATTGTGTATTTTCTTCCTCCTTTTCTACTGTTATCGCCTTTTTTTTACCTTTTTGTCTTTTTGCCTGTTACAACCATTGGGTTTAGTTAGAATCAAATTTTTACTCTGATTCCAAATTATCCAATTTAAGACCCAATCTTCACTCAATTTAAATCGTTTATGCCAAGGGAGTTAGCATTTAGATTCAACAAACCTGCAAAACCTAGATAACAGAATTTCAATCAATTACAGCAAAGGAATATATATCTGGATTTTTTGGAAAAGTCTTAGAATATATATATACCCAATACCCCATTTTCTTTTAATCCCTTCACTATCAATCTTTAAGATAAGGTGAAAACGTTTGGGGTTTTTTTTATTGTAAAGTGAAAATATTCCAACTGGCTAACTTGTCCTGTGAATATTTTTGTCAATAGACACTAGTTGTTACTGTGGTTATTTTAATATAACCTTTTACAAGTTTTTTTTTTCGTTTGTGTTAAGATACAACAAAATTTGAAAAAAAAAAAAAAAAATAATACAAGAACTATAATGTCACCATCATTGATTAACTCATTTAATGATGATTTCATCAACCATGAATTATCAGTCTCTTTAGATTCTTCAAATGCCTTTGAAGGACCTGAAAAATTATTAGAGATCTGGTTTTCACCAACTTCGAATTCCAATGATTTATCAAATGTTTTTAAAAATAATAAAAAAGAAGGATTAAGATCGATTCCATTGATTGGAATTGAAGAGATGTTAGATTCTGTCAATTGTAAAATTTTATCAAAGATTTCATCAGTTGAAGTGGATTCTTATCTTTTATCTGAATCTTCATTGTTTGTTTATTCAAATAAAATGATTTTGAAAACTTGCGGTACAACAATCACATTGCTTTGTCTTTCAAAATTATTAGATTTGATAATTAATCATTGTGGTTATAAATTTGAAGATTTTTCAAATATCTATAGAATTTTCTATTCGAGAAGATCATTCATGTTCCCTGATAAACAGTTTGAAATTCATAAATCTTGGGATAATGAATTAATTTACTTGAATCAGTACTTCAATAATCAAACTTCAAAAGCTTATGTTGTTGGTGATTTATCAAAAGATCATTGGTATTTATATTTGAATGGTTCCTGTTCAACTGCTTCTCCATTGACTCATCATTTCCATTCTTCAAATCAAAAGGATCTAGAATATCCATTATCTCCAATGAGATCAAGTGATGAAGAAGAAGAGGATGATGATCAAGATATTGAAAATAACAGTAATGATTCATCAATAATTCACGCAGATCAAACATTTGAACTATTAATGACTGAGTTGGATCCAAAACAATCGAATAATTTTCAATTATCCAAGCATCAAAATGAATTCCCAAATATGGATTTAGAAAATGAAGACTATGGACATTTGTTAGGTTCAAAGATGATGAAATCAACTGGCTTAGATTCAGTTATTCCAAATTTGAAAAAAAATGTTAAGCATGATTCATTTGCATTTTCACCTTGTGGATTTAGTTCAAATACAATTTTAGATGATCAATTTTATTATACATTACATATCACACCTGAACTAGGTTGGTCTTATGCTTCATTTGAAACTAATTATCCAAATATTTGTAAAGTTGGATTGATGGAAAGAGTTATTGATGTCTTAAAACCTGGTAAATTTTGCTTGGTTTACGTGATTGAAGAGTATAAAAATTTACAAAGGGAGATTGTTGGTAATAATAGCAATAATAGTAAAGACAATAATAAGAAAAACTACTGCTTTGAAGAGTTGAAAAATTGTCAAATTGAAGGATATCAGAAAGTTGATAAAATCGTTTATGACTTGAAATTTGACTATAAACTGTTATATTCATATTTTGAAAGATGTGTGTAATATAGTAATTAATTATTCAGTTAATTGATTAAATGAAATGAAAAAAAAAAAAGATGATCATATTTATGTTTAATTGAGCGAAGATTATAACTATAACAGATTAAGAAATTAAATATTTAGATAAATTAAATTAAATAAGATCAACAAAGTAAAGATCTACTAATTGATAAATAACCGAAGAAAGAAAAAAACAAACATTATATTATTTAGTGTATAGAATAAAATTTAAAGTGAAATTTTTATTATTTACTATACATAAATTATACATCATCACATAAATATGTACAAAGAAGGATCTGTTCATACATATTCACACATATTACAGATACCTCACTTACATTATACAGTTTCATGTGAATAAGAAACAAGCTTTTTTGTTGATCTGTTGTTTGTTTCCTTCCTAAGCTATATGCTAAACATGCTAAGTTTTGAAACTCAATTTGTTCGCCTTCTTAATTAAAAAAGATTAATTTACCGGCATCATCTGACGTGAGGTAAAGTGAATCTGTATAAATATATCTTTGCTCGGAGATTTGGTCTCTTTGTATCTTTTGGCTGGGATGTGCAAATTAACCTATTGACACAGTAATACACTCATGGCTCGCTAAAAATTTCCAAATTTAAATCTCCTTATTTACACTTAAAAAAGCTGACAATGTCTACTCAAAGCGAATTCAACTCCCCCACTTAATCTGTGTGGTGTCCATACCTCTCCGTTCTCGGGATACCATGCATAAAGATTCACTCCTTTGAATTGAAAAGTAACTTACTACACTGCTAAAATATATTTATTCTTTAATTTAAGCTATATTCTTATATTCAACATGGCGCATCATTCCTAATTCTCCAAACTTTTCCCCTTACTCAACCTACACCTCCTCCTTCCTCAAAGAAAACTTAATAATACAATTATAATGCACCGTGCACACAAACACAACAACAAACGCATCGTTAAAAAACCACTCGCACGCATCTCTAAGGATTTTTTTTTTCCTGCTCGATCCTATTGAGTTTGCCCACACGAATCGGTCTGTTTACTGCGTACCCTCCAATCCCGCTCACGGCTTGCTTCCCTACGAATTAGTGTT